>MU794946.1:0-317114 GCA_027886305.1 Lentinula aff. lateritia | reverse complement strand
GTGGGACGTGAAAGTGATGGAGTGATGTATCGTACAAATAAGGGCGTAGAGACGGTGAGAAAAGGAAAATGATAGGGGCTACGTACTTCATGACACTACCTTAATCAAAAGAATATATTGAATCCTTAGAACAATCAAATTGATTAATTGAAGCTGTTCCTTAGCTCTCAAAAGCTTTGCAGAACCTTCGGCAATGCTACCCCTTGCTATCAAATAAATTTGATAGCAGTAAACTTGCATATTGTGTATTAGATTGCTTGGTTGGAGTGCCCATTTAATTCCTTCCTTTTTCTCTCACACAAAAATGAGGCAAGCTCGTTATCGATATTCACAAGTAGCTCCCATGACACTGGTTATGGGACCTTTCTAACTCACAAACGACACATACTATCTCCATTAGTACCTGATCTCGATTACCTACCCTACGCCCACCAGATCCCCAATGTTTCCTTGTTTACTTTCTCATACCTATTTAAGTAGTCTTGCAATGTCCCCAAACCCCAGCTTGGTATATTTTAATTACACACCCTTAACATAGGTCTAGTCCCTGTCCCTTTGTACCTGCTACCTATATGGTAATGAGCTTGCCTTATTTTTTGTGTGAAAGAGAAAAGAAGGAATCAAATGGGCACTCCAACCAAGCAATCTAATACACAATATGCAAGTTCACTGCTATCAAATTTATTTAATAGCAAGGGGTAGCATTGTCGAAGGTTCTGCAAAGCTTTTGAGAGCTAAGGAACAGCTTCAATTAATCAATTTGATTGTTCTAAGGATTCAATATATTCCTTTGATTAAGGTAGATTCAGCACTATTTGTGCTTTGGTGGTATTGTTATGAGTATATCAAGAATTGGCGGTTCGAATCAAAGTAAATTAAAACCAAAATACATAGACCCCTACGGAGGGCTAGAACTATGTGCTGGCACAACCACACAGCATGATTTGCCCTTAAGACCAACAACTGATCTCAAGTTCGAAGAATATCCAATAGCTGGATATAACTTCTCGCAGTCACAAGGAGCAGAACATGGTGTTCTTATACTTGCAAGTGCTGGGCCTGAATGGCTGCTAGCAAAGAGGCTTCAGTCTGGCAGGAGTGTGTCCTTCCTTTTTACGGATTAGCATTGCAAAGTTGTCCCAAAATCACTTGTATTCAAGATACATCTGATTGCTATTTATACATACAGGATTTAGAATTGCACAGTACAGTTAATCTAATTGAATAAATGTTCGGAGCCACAAGAAAACTACTATAATAAGTTATAAATCATTTAATTTGAATCTAAACATTCTTGTTTCGTCCATATTGGTTCCAAGATTCCAGTACACCTTCAAATATAGGTAGGTACTTTAGTATTCATTTAATCTAAATTGTTTTAGAGAGTGACTTAAATGGTGTTCAACGGTCATTGATGCTCAACACTTCCTTTGATCATTTGTAATCTTGTTTGGAGGCAAATCAGCTCTCACCAGTTCTAATCCTATCAATCTGATTCATCTGGATTAATCTCATTACTTCTTGCTTTCAATAGACATCCATTGTGTCTATACTCTATCAAGGGAGTTGTGCATAGTGTTCATTTAATTGTATTCTTCAATGTTTTCTGTGTTATAACTCTTTGACACACATTTGATATATCTTCGGAGCCTCACAGTATTTTGATCATTTTTCTAGTCATTTTCTTCAACTATGCAACCTGATTGGTCTATTAGACTAAATCACAGTTTTTTTAGATTAATGCATGGTCTTGTTCTAGAAGGTTTTTTTGACAATTCTTGAGTTATAGAAAGTCATTTTGAGTCAATCCTTGTCTGATGGTCACTTGAGTAAGTTCTTCCAAACTCTTGCCAGTCCTTGTTTACATTGGATTTGTGCTGAGTGCAGTGTTTGATGCTACTTTACATGACATACATCAAAGTTACTGGCCAAAATAAGGATTACAGCCTAGAACTACGAAATGACCCACATCCCAGTATGACCCACCTCTAGGGGGGCAATAGTAAACACCATTGACCTTCCTAATAAGGCAAATTTTCATGATTTTGGCATTTATTCAGTGTAACTTGATCGGAATTTTTGCAACTTACTGTAACTTGCTTCCTGTGTTAATTGCTCTCAAAAACCAAACTTCCTTTTCCACAGTCATGCGGTGGTTCCCACCAAACAGCATGCGGCTCGTGAAAGGTTACAAGGCTGTAGTTTACAGAAGTATTGTCCTTATATACGCCGCTCCATATAATCTTAATTTCCTTTCATAGTAGTTTTGCCTTATTTGGCCAAATGTAACATGGAGTTGAATTGTATTGATTTCTTGTGACCGCCACGGGATATCACGGGACTGTGACTCTCTGTCACAATTGCTTTTTCTCGTCTCACTCAGTTACTCCATAAATAGTTTATGTAAATTTACTTTTATTTAGCTTTTCTCAAAAAATCAATAGGGTGTTTCACGACGAAAAGATATGCCTTTTTCAGGCCTTTTTTGGATATTTTTCGGACCCTTTTTTCAATTCTTTTTCAGTGAAAAAACAAACAAAAAAGGCTCAGAAAAGGCTATGAAAAGAGCTCATCATGAAACCCCTCCAGCTGTGACTTTATATAGACCTGTATTTTCTGTAGTAAATCAAATCATCTTGTTCCTTACATGCCCGCAATATCAACACATCAGTGTGTACTTCATGGGGCTTTCAAGTATGCCTGAAAGCTACAAGGATGGAGGAGGAAATGCCGCGAGGAGTCGGAGTTAGATGAAACGGACTACACTGTGGATAATGATGAGTTCAGAGTTACTACAGATGATAACTCCTCACTTTCCATTCTCCTCATCTCTCTCATCTCTCACATTAGTTCCTACCCCATTCTTGTTGGAGACCTTCTTATTTCCTTTACCCATTGGGTCTGGGGAGCTGCAGGTTCTTATTGAGGATAGGATATAGGAGTACCAACTTGTACAGATTGATCACTACTATTACTAAGCAAGGAGGTGCAAAAAAGAGAGAAAAGGACTTGGAAAAAAAGACATGGTGTGCAGAAAAGGGTAGGGAGCCTTTTCTGCAAAATGACAAAAAAGAAGTCCTTTTGCAAAATCTTGAAATCAAAAAAGGTCTGGAAAAGGCATATCTTTTCGTCGTGAAACACCCTAATGTCAGCATCTGAAAGGTGCCCCCATTTTTTTGATTCCATAATATTTAATAACCCTCAAGGAAGGAGCCGAGTGTTTGCCATGCACAGTGGTGCAGCGGCCTACAATCGCATGTACTTTTTGTAAGGGATACAAATTATCCATTGTACATACTGTGAAATGGTTCAGCTGGGGATGTTATCAAAATTATTATAGGTGCTGTCCGCTCTTCGTATCCAATGCGTGCTTTTCTAACCAATTCCTCACCCCCTTCTTGCTGATCATAGCTACTACCCGTACTTTTTCATCATCACTCTGTTCCCGGTACAACCTCATGACATATCCGCAGATGGTCCATACATCCTCCCAATTAGCATCAAATAACTCCCACCAACAATGTGGAGGCTGTGATGGTAACGCTATTTGCAAGTGACGCGTAGAAAGGTATATCGCAGCACAGACAATCGTTGGAACTTGGTAGAGTGCATATACAGGGGTTTGAAGCCTGCTAATTGTCAGGGGAAATTTTAGGAACGAGAGTAAGAGTGGCTTTACGCATCGTTTAAATATCCCCAAGCACGAGTACAGGCATCGTTCCTGGACATCAGACCAAGCAAGCGGAGATAGTTAATTAATGTCCCGTACGGAAGCACCACCTGTACATTGAACCCCAGTCTTTTCAAAAGCTGCATCTCATGCACCACGATAGCATCCTTGATGTCATAAAAAGTATTCCCAAAATATGACATGGGTGCGTATCTGAATTCCGAGTTGTCGGTGCCATTTTGAGAGCTGATGGAATGAGCTGCACGTTGTTGCAGCAAGTCGTATACATTGATGAGATCTCGGGTTCTAAGAGGGCATTCTTCCAACTTGGATGCTAGATAGAGGGCGCCCATCCCAACGTCCTGACGGCGCCGAGGCAAATTTTAGTGTTAAGAATATGTGTATATGTTGATAGTCAAAACTGTGTGAAGGAGGCTGAAATTGACAAGGTAAAGGATGAGAATGAAGCCGTACCCCGATTCCAAATGTTTTCATGGAGGAAACATACCAAAATCGTTGGAAGAGAATTTGAGCTGTTGCCACCGCGACTTGTTTTCTGTTCCCGAGATTCATGTGAGAAAGAGTTATTGTCTTCCTATAGGGATTGTACAACGCTCACTGTTTCAACAAGATACCCGCTTCATGAATCAATTTGCAGCCATAAGCCCTCAGATCTTCTTCCAAATCTTCTGGGATACTATCTGCTCGTGAGGGAGTTTTTTCTATCTGAGAGAGAGATGCAAGAGGATAGAAAGTAGGGGCCATGATAGATGAAAAATGAACAGCTTGGACTTGATTGAAATTCATTCTTTACTCATTCTTCTCACGACCAAATGGCAGGTCTTCCTCCTCGACCTGCCTTTACTCCGGATAGACGCTCTTCGCCGCCGCAGAGGAGGAGAGACGATAGAACTTATTCAGAGAGAGATGGTTACAGGAGAGACAGAGACAGAGATTATGATAGAGGAAGAAGGACGCCACCTCGATGGGATGATAGGGATAGAGAGAGAGATAAATGGGGACCACCGTCGTCAGGGTACCGGGATCTTAGTAGAGAACGAGGAAGATTGCGTGGACCACCACCGAGGTCGCCTCCAAGGTCACCCCCAAGACCGCCTTACGACAGAGATAGAGACAGGTATCCGCCAGGAAATCGTTACAGGTCTCCCCCGAGGCATAGGCTTTCGCCTAATCCACCACCGTATAGAGGCAGTGAGTCAATGGGTTTCCTCTCTGAATTTGAGCTCAAATTTTCTAGGACGATTTTCTCGTTCACGGTCACCCTTACGGTCGCCTCGTAGATTTACCCCATCTCCGCCTCCCAGAAGACATGCGCGCCCAGTCTCTCCAATGCGCGGTCCGGGCCCAAGCCGCTTTAGAAGTCGCTCTCCAAAATATCCACCTCCCAAACGCATAAAACTTGGTTCTCACTCAATAGGCAGTCCACCTCCTGCTCCTCCTTCTACACGCTCACCTGAGCGCATTCGATACCGTTCTCAGTCGCGGGATTCTCGCTATCGTCATTCTCGTGCTCCTTCACGCGACCAGCGTCGCCATAGTCCTGACCTTCCAGCGGAGAGACGGCCGCTTCGCGATCCAGATTCGCCCAGGGACGAAGGAGAAATACGTGAATATGATACTCCAGACAGAGATAAACCTTCAAGTCAAAATCAGAGAGCTCCGAGTCTGGCCAGAGAGACTCCTTCCACCCTGCCAGTACCGGAAGAACCGGAAGAACCGAAAACCTCTCTCTCGAGCGCCAAAGCAGTACCACCGCCTACTCTTGCCAAAAATATTGTCGAAAACGATGTTAAACCCAACGTCATTCCTGCAGACGCTCCTGCTTCGACTGCGCTTCCGCCAAGCTCCTTACCTATTGCACCCCAAGTACTTCCACAACAATCTATTCGCTCAACATCACCTCCAAAGCATCCTCGAAATTGGTCAGAATCTCGTCCCACAGAATCTTCTCTTTTTATACCTCCCTCTATCCGCAGAGGCCGAGGGAGAGGCAGCGGAAGTCCCTATCGAGGCGGAACGTATCGCGGAGGGGGCCCGCCAGATGCACCCAGAGCCCCGCGCAATCGTGGTCCTTCCCAGCAGTCTACGGGACCAGATAATTCAGAAGAAACAACTGTGGCGCCCTCCGGAGTCAATGTACCATCACCTGCAGATACTTCGAATCCTAAAGCAGAGACACCTCCCATTCATCCTTCAGTCGAACCTGAGGAGTCTATAGAACAACTGCTCAAATGGGTTAACGAGGAACTAATTGTAACCGATATCATGCAGGAAGAGCGGAGGATAATGGATCGATCCAAGGTCTTACGAGATGAGGTGTGTAATCTATCATCTTGCTGTTCACTCTTTCCTTTTGCTTCCCTATCCTTGTACCCACTAATCCAAATTCCACTCAATACATATAGTATCTCGCCGCGCATCAATACACTCACCAACTAATGATGGACCACTACAAGATTACCAACGAAGCCCATCGGGCGCTACACGAGTATGAAATGGTCAATCAGGAGTTGAAGCATTTGCAGCTACGACGGCAGGTTCTGAATAAACAACAAGAGCTTGCCAGACTAGGTTTACTCGGTATGGATTATGAGCCGGATGGGAATAGCATTAGTACCCCGGGTCGATAAACCTACCATTTGACAATGGGAAAACTTTGACTGGCTTCTGTTGCCGTTGAGTCTCTTGTGCGTCTCATCGTGAACTATTTATTATTCCCCATGATTTGTTATCTACTTACTTATCCAGGTCCTAGGCTCATAATCGATTCAACATCTCATTATACTCAGCTTCAGACTCCTGGAACCTTTGACTCTTCCAGCGTATGCTCTTGCAGTTATTCAAAATTATCACTTGAAGGCCCTCATCGTATTTAATTCGTTAGTTCAATAGAGAGCTCCAATTCGATGCGAGATGCTCTAATCAAATGACTTTTTTTTCCTTCGAATATTGAAAGCAACCAGATATCGTTCAGGTATTGAGTTGGAGCTTTTAGTGTTGCCACAGTATCACGGTAGAAAAAAATGACGCGTTGGCCCGCCCCCAAGCAGTCCACTTGCTTTCCAGATACTCGAATAATAATTATCATTTAGGCTGGAAGGTACGAGGCCATCTGGCTTACTCCCTTCCATTCCCCGATTAATTGAGTTTTTTCTTCAGAACCTCCTGTAGCGTTTATCTAATTGAAGACACCACCACCACGGTCGGACGTTATAATAATTATTCAGGGTCCCGCAGTGGGCACCGGAGACTTCAAGGACGTACGATTTCACTGTAAATTTTTTGGGGGCAGTCCTATGACCCTTTGACTTCTATGCGCGTTCTTATTCACCGCACAAGAGCCGAAATTAAGAGTGTAAGACTTTCGGAGAATCATCTCTCTTTCCCGCGCTACCAGGATTTGCATATGCAAAGCATCCAGTCCGCTGATAGCTTTCCACTATCCCAGTTCCCAAGTCCTTTAGGCAAAAGAGGAAGACCTCAGATTTCGATATTGACTTTGATAAATGTATAGGTCCTGAGGCCCGAGGGAAGATGCAAGAAGATGAGAAATACTGATGAAAATTGTTGCCTCAAGGTGCATTTTTCTTCTGCCAGTTCTTTGATCAATACAGCTTATACACTCTAACTTTCTAAGGAAGGTAGGAAGGAAGAAAGGAAAGGGAAGATTCAAGGTCAAAATGTATACACCCGGGCACAATCTACGTGGATCCTGGGTAAATTATGCAACAGAAGGGAGAATAGACCTATGACTAAGAAGTAAGAAAAACTGTCAAGCATCACTTCCAGTGGGCATAATCATTTCACGTAGGCAAAGGCCTTGAAGTTGATGCACGAACCTTACATTTCCTCTCTCGTCCCTGCCTTTCTCCTGACCTCCAGAGAACGCTATTTCAAACTGCTTCCCTTTCACTTCCCTCTCGTGTAATCAGAATCATGAAAATGATTGTGGATCAGTGTTGCAATGCTTTAGACTTAGTTAGGTAAGTATAACAAGCCTGCTAGGGAGTGGGTTACCGAGTCGAGAAAGGAACCCCGAAGGGAATAGAGACTGAGCAGAGGCAATTAAAGGAGAGTTACCAATTATCCTTACGAAGACCCATCCGTTAATGACTGTCATGCAGGGCCCGACAGCATACAACACAGACACCCATATATGGAATCATAGTCTGGACTGATTTGTTGACCTCTCTGTTACTTATCTATCGAGGCGGCCAGTGAGTACCAATTACAAGATTCAAACTAATGAAACTGCCAATGCTCGTATTTGTTGAGATCTTTTGGGGTCAGTACTGTTACCAGTATACAGCCTCTCTTTGATGCCATCATGGGCCCGGTATCATATTCGCAACAGCTCGAATAGCATGTCGTTAAAGTCACTGGTACTGGTGCTCTTTATCGCACTCGTCCTGACACGTCTGCTCACATGTCTGAACTCGGTCTCGGAGACGGATGGCATTCTCTACTTGGATCCTACATGTTTTGTTGTAAGTAGGTCCGAAGCCTATCTCTCTTACTACTCTAGTCTCTAATTCACCCTGCTCAAGTCTCAAATCTCCGAAGAGATAACAAAGTGGTTTCGAATTTGAGGAATATATATTCAGCTATTCTCTCTGCATAAATATAATAGATCTTATTTCAAGGTAAAGATCTAGAGATACATATGCTCGATAGCAACGTATGCAACAAGCGCAGTCGTCGAATACTCCAGTTTCCGGTCACTCGGTTTCCTGCATCTATCACTGACGACTTCGTGAAAACCATACTAATCTGATTAGTACCGACTATTGTCGGCGTTGCCCCTCTAAAAATGATTCTAGCATGCGGGCTCCATGATTCCCACAAGATCAGTAGCGCAGCAGGTGCTCTCACCACGGAAAACTTGGAAGAAGTGCCTGATGCAACCTGATTTCAACTTCAGGTCTCAAGGACCTCCGAGAGTCAGTGTCTATAAAATCACAATCATGATTTCGGTTAAGGAGCATTGTTATCGGGAAAGTTGATACAAGTGGTACCGTGGAAGGCGTGGAAGGAATGTCACGGTTCAACGTTCCCATTCAGCATTTGACTGGAGATTGAAAGACTGAGACAACACTATACATGGCTTAGTTTCTCTCACATCAATAAGGGCAAGGGAGACCGTTTTGGGGCCAGTGCCAATGCCTACCGTTGTTCAATATTGACGTAGTGGAGCGCCAAGCTTCCGAATTGTTTGGTGGCAACTTGAAATGTCCGAGAAGAGCATCGACATGTGTCATATTGAGATCGAGAAGTCAGTGCTCACTGCCTGTTGAACAGCAGGAAATAACAAGGTAACAGCAATATGCAGAGCACACGTATCCGTGTTTGACCATGATACAAAATGTCTAGGATCCACATATCAAAGTGAGGACCTATCTTCGCAACAGCAGTGATATCCGGTTTCTGATTTGGCTCTGTTCAATATTGATTTATCCGTCAAAGAATGTAGTGTTATTATGTCCAACCTAAAAAGGGTCATTGCAATATATGTCAAATGCATATGAATGAATACGTGCTGTGTGTGAGTGGGTTGCGATATTGATACAAATGCATGCAAAAAAAGCCGCGAAGATAAGGATAGAAAAAAAGGACTCTGGCCCAGTAGCCAGGTCCAGATGACCCGGACACAGATAGCAAGTACGAGTAAAATAGAAGTCCAGGTCCGAGAGAGGCTAGAGACAAGACGTATTTACATTGAAGATGATCAAGGGTTCTCCTATCCGGTCGCAAGCTTTCGCGATCGAGCGTAAGGAAGGCAGCGGGCTGGCAAGCGTGTGATCTATGAGTCAAAACAATAGATGGTGGCAGAAAGGAGAGGAACAAACCTAATAGTAGCAAGAACAGACGTGAATGTATAATGTATCTGGCAGATCAGTTCAGGCTGTTATTTTTGGGATCGATGTGGATGAACATGGTGTCTGGCAGACACGGATTTGCGATGACGAGAAGACACGCTTGGTGGACGAGGTGGTAGAGCGGTTGAAGAGGTGCCTATTGCACGCCGCTTGCGTAGCACGTAGTCAGCAGACTCGTCGCAATCTTCCCTTTTCCGTTTCGAGGGCCGTTGCGTGTACGGTGGATGGGATAGATCCTCATCCAATTCAGGTAGAAGCTCGAATTTCAGGAAAGTGGGTGAATGGTACGGCAGAGGCTTTGGAGCAATAAGAGGAGCATTGCAAATGACGTGTAGAGACTGCGGCTGAGGCGGTGGTGTGAAGGACAGCTCGGATGAGACTGTAGAGCCGTTATCCGAAGGTGAAGGGGGAACTGTACGAGTTGTGAGACAAGAAAACTTACTAAATTGATTATACTTACACTCTAAATTTGGAGCGTAGGCAGGATACGAAGGGGGAACCCACTGCCAGGCTGGGAGGGTCCATCGGATATGAGAAGTCGAAGGTTGTGGCCAGCACGAGAGATGGGCCAACGGTGGATAGTATTCTGCAGATGACATGGTAGACATTGGGGGAAGGTAACAGGAAAGAAGCGGGAAGCATGTCGGCTTATATCTGGCTTATATTGGAATGGAGTGAGACAGAGTGACAGAACAGACTCCGATGGGCCGTAAACGGAGTATGGCGTTTTGGTGGGAGCGCCCTGGTGTGATACGTAACATATCTTTGAAGCTAATGAATTACTCATGCCGCGCGTAAAATTAGCAAATGCAAAAAATGTACATCGGGTGCTGCTCAGAACAACACCAACTTAGCCGATCTTCCACCATACATTTTTTGCTGATCAACAGCATAAAAACCTGCGCATTCAATACCGAAGTTAGCAACTGCGGTGGCCGGTGAACCCTTGCTTTCATACAGCTATTCGTACAGCTTCGGAGATATTTATTCTGAAAGTTACCTGCCATGAATTCGCAAGCTGCACAGAGAGTGTCGAAACAAAGAATGTTGACTTGAGGAAATATTTTTTTTCAGCAAATTGAGAAGTTTTCCACGCGGTTAAACTTGTCATCAAACTTCGTCCTTTGATTCCGTTTCCTTCAAGGTCAGTCTCATTCATCCATAATAAGTATTCTTCACGGAATCCAGTCATGGCGTATTTCCGGGGTTTCCAATATTCTGGATCACACGCATAATTCTTACTCCAAACCACTTATAGCATGCTTTTTCGTCTCAAGTCCTTCGCTCTGCCACGAAGCCTGCCAGCTGCCACACGCTCTCTGTCTTCTCCCACCCAACAGTCTGTTATACATCAACCGTATTTCGTCCCAAGGAACTCTAACGGAAGCCTTCCTGTCTACACGGACATCAGGAATGGTGGCACGCGTCTCTTGCTTACCATCCGTAACATAGACGGCAATATTACAGTAATTGGTCTTGTTCGCTAAAGAAGCTGCTTAAGAACTGACCAAACCCTCTTGGAAAGGCTTTCGCAAAAGAGATTTCTGATGGCTTGTTTCCCCCTGGTTCTCCAGAAGCTTTGAGACTCAAGGTTAGCGTTAGTCGCTCAAAGCATCTGATAATTCAGGGTGGCACCGGTAGATGGAAGCACAATATCATTGACTGGCTGTTACAAAAGGGCTTTTGAAAACAGCTCACCTATGTATATGATTCATTGATTGCTTACCGTCGATATGGGGCGCTGCCTTGTCCCTTTGGAGTGGATTCACTGAGTCAATACCGTCCCGTCTAGACATGTAACCCTGCGTTTAGGATAGATTATCTACGTATGGACTACAGGCCCAAACTGTTCCCTATGAGATGTGTATCTTTTCCTGCCCCCCCAAGTGAATTGTGAACAACGGTTGCCGCAAGTAGATCGCTGATGGACCTTGTTACCACGCGATGCACAACCAGGAATGTTATGTGTCTAATTATCCATTTGCACTTGTGTTCTGGCTCGTACATAACAACATCACTTTGGAAACAGCAGTTTCTTCGTTCATTGATTTCCAACGTGCGTGATGTATGCAGATTGACTTTTTAATCAGCTAGAAGTTTCATGTCCTGATTCGCAACCACTGCGGCCTCTGGTTGTGCTGGGTATGTATGCACTGAACGCGCGCTACTGCAATATCTGCAACTTGAAAGCCGACGGGCTGCTTACGTAAAGTTCCTACTTTCCTAACACGGCTCGGACCTCCGCGATCGATATGGCTTGAGTTTTCGAAGGGCAAAACCGAGTCACAAAAAAAGCCTCTTCTTCCCTAACAGCCATCATGACCAGCCCCATTCCTTCGCCTACCCCTCAAGGTGCCGTTGCAGGCGGCGTCAGTACACCTTCCGTCGCTCCTACTCGTTCTACTGCTCAGCGCGATGGCGCAGCAAGCTCTACTCTGGGCACTTTCGGCGTACGCAATGTGTTTCAGGGAAAAAAGAATAAATCATCTAACAAGTTTCATAATAGGTAAAATCCGGGCTTGCACAGATGCTCAAGGTGAGTACAAGCTATTTTAGTCCGTTTCAAACCGCTTATTTCTTGTGGATTTTACTGGGAGGGGTCATTATGGATGTTGTGAACCCCGAACAGGTTCGTTTCAATCCATAGGAAAAAATAGTTCACGTTTTTGATTCCGAGTTCAGGCGCGCATTGCCGAAGAAGCTGGAGCATGTGCTGTTATGGCTCTTGAACGAGTTCCTGCTGATATTCGGGCAGAAGGAGGTGTTGCCAGAATGAGGTCTGGAAGATATATCTATTTCTGTTTCAAATCGGCGCTGAAATCCAATTCTTTCAGCGACCCGGCGATGATCAAGGAAATTGTTGGTAAGAATCCGTATCACAATGTACACCACCCGCACGACACTTAGTTTTATCGTTTAGATGCAGTCACTATCCCAGTCATGGCTAAATGTCGGATTGGTCATTTTGTAGAGGCCCAGGTAGGGATAATAGGATATTGTTCTTGCGGCTAGAGATGACACGATTTGCAATGCAGATTTTACAAGCTATTGGCGTTGACTATATCGATGAATCGGAAGTCCTCACTCCAGCTGATGAGGAACATCACATCAACAAACACAACTTCAAAGTTCCTTTCGTATGTGGTGCTCGTAACCTCGGCGAAGCCCTGCGCCGTATCTCAGAGGGTGCGGCATTCATCCGTACAAAAGGCGAAGCAGGAACCGGAAATGTAGTGGAAGCGTCAGTCTGACAGGATTTATATGCATCTACCTGATTCTAATCGCTTTTCGACTCTTTTAGTGTCCGCCACGAACGCACTGTTAATAGCGAGATCCGAAAAGCTAGTGCGATGAACGAGGAGGAACTATACGCTTACGCGAAGGATATCCAAGCTCCATTCCATCTTCTAAAGGAGACTGCGAGGCTTAAACGCCTTCCTGTCGTTAACTTCGCTGCTGGAGGGATTGCTACGCCCGGTACGTGTATCCTATATCGTTTTGAATGTCAAAGTTATATTCATCCTTTAATTCAGCTGATGCTGCGTTGATGATGCAACTCGGATGCGATGGAGGTGCGTATCGGTGTTTCAGTCGTTGTGTTCTCGACGACTGAGCCTCGACTCGCTATCCGTCCCTTACAGTATTCGTGGGATCAGGCATCTACAAAGTATGTCCCATTATAATTCTCTTAATCAAACGGCTGATGCTGATGTTTTCCCAATAGTCTCAGGATGCTGCCAAGCGTGCTCGTGCAATCGTTCAAGCGGTAAGGATTCCCGCGTCACTTCAATGTTTTTCGAAGAGATCATTCTTTTTCATTCCTCTAACAAATGATATTTACGCTAGGTGACACATTACAACCACCCCAAAATTCTCGCAGAGGTACGACTTACATGTGTCACCTATCATCATTGAACTGAGCTCTACCGCTATTCATGTAGGTCTCGGAGAACCTGGGCCCAGCAATGGTAGGACTCACAATGTGAGTATATTAATTACATGTCACTTTCGAAATGACGGACCTTACATCTTCATAATAGAGACGACAGTCTCACCGGTGGACGACTTGCTACCCGTGGATGGTAGATTGTTATAGAGAACCATATAGGCTCAAACAATACTGCGACTTTATTACTACTTTATATAGGCTGTTTTGCAATACGTTGTACACACAGAACCTGAAATTTGAAACGCTGCTACAGTAACATAGGCGCTGCTCCAGTAGCTGTAAGTGGCTGTGCGATATAGATATGGACATACCGTATGACGTCACGAAACCGTTTTATTATTTTCTCCTCGATGTTCACAAATCCTACCGCAAAATCGAAAGCAAAAGAAGGCGACGAGCCACAGGTAGCTCTACGGGAATTTATATCCGTAAGTAATGCCGTTTTTGCCGGCCCATAGTATCTCACTATTCATGGGATCTTTTTACCAGCGCACTCCAAATAATAATTACACTTTCGACAGCGAACGGGATGCCCCTCAATCAGAAATCTGTAGAGATGACCCGAAAAATCACGAGTGTATAACGGTGTGCAGCATTTATCACTCCAATTTTTCAGGAGTCCTCATGATGATATTCCCTCATGAACGCACATTGAACTTGTTACTACATACAACAATTCTACTTGAACCTGGTTCCTGTTCCTGGCGATATACTTATAGCTTCAGATGAATTCAAAGCAAATGTTTACAGCCATGCAGGTGTGTTTGATTTCTACATGAGCTCGATAGTTCTGAACAATCTTCGCGTCTCACCCCATTCTTCGTTTCACAGTCCCTTGGTTTCTATTGTTCGTTACCTATGGAGCCTGGAAAGACTTATATGGAATGTAAACCTCTACCAAAGTAATTCGCCGTCCGAATTATACCGAAATACTAAATGCAGTGCGCTATGACCGTATTGGACACAGTGTTCGCGAAGAGAATCCACGGAATAATAATCCCGATGCAAAACTTGAGAAGTTTCAAAAGTTCGGAGAAGGAAAGGGCGAGAGGAAGTGAAAACAGGAATGATTCTCAAGAATATGATGAACATCTTTAGATAAGTACATTCAACGGCCACGGCCAACACCAGTTAGGAGACGTCTGTGAACATGAGATTACCTCAATCACGCATCTCGGGCTTCTGAGCATCATTCACATCACACCAACTTTCTACCTCTTCAATCTTACCTTTCCCGTCAAAGCCCGATTCACTGAAACTGTTTGAATTCCAGTAGAATATCTGTTAGTCGACATCGTTGAACGGAGCATCCAATATTTGAGGAAAATAATACACGATAATGTGGCAAATACATGACACTGTACGAAAAGATGGTCTGGTCAAGATACAACAAGGAAGACTAGTCTTGGTTTTCCGCACGGTCTAACTGTTGTCGTTTCCGTGAACCACTTCCACTGGAGAGAAGACAAGTAAGTTCGAATAACACAATCTGGGACAGTGAAAAACTTGCCCAGCAGAGTCCAGACCTCTTTTTTTACCCGTACTAGCCTCTGATAAGAACTGATTGACACCAAAGACATCCGACGTATCCTTTTCGAATTGCACGGGACCTTCCCTGACTTCCTGGTCGCTTGCACCCTCGAACCCAACCTGTGGACGACCAAGGCTAAACCGGTCATTATCCAAAGCCTTCCCGATACCCTCATCCGTTCCGCCTCCGAAGGACTCCTCATTGCCCTGTTCAATGTTCCCGCGAGCCTTGTATATCGCCGCGGCAGCAGTTGAACCGTGGAACAAGGGTTTGTCATACAGATTATATGACTCGTCGTTACCAAAATCTCCTGACAGGGATTCCTGGTTGAACAGCCGAGAGTCAAGCATGGATTCCTTCGACATCGTTGGTTTCGCCAATCCGAGGGCCACCTTTTCTGAAATGTCCCGGTTTTGCTGACGTGCGAGCTGCTTGGCACGTTGTTCCTGACCCATGTTGCTCATCCTCATCTCTCGTTCTCGCTCACGCCTCTTGTCTCTTCTCATTTCGTCACGAATCTTCTTTGCCTCCTCATCTTCCGCACTATCAACTGACTCGGATCCAGACTCAGCGTCAGAATCACTATCGCTTCCATATGCAGCTAATGAGGACTTCAGAGCAGCTTGAGAGGCGGCCGTGGGTTTCGGAACGCTGCCATTTCGCTCCTCGCGGGCGCGCTGAGCAAGCATTCGGAGGGTTTCTTCCTTCGATGCCTTTTCCTTCTGTGCGAGTTTTTGTTGCATCAAGGAACGTTGACGGACTTCTTCCCGTGCGTGACGATCAGCGACGAACAAGGCCTCTGAAAATTTGGCAAAGTTATCATTGATATGAACCTGAAAGACCGCCCATGAGCACTCATTCAGTTGTAAGATTGATACTCACATCTTGTAAACCTCGTCCATCAGCAGCCAACCGCTTGTCTAGGGGAATGGTGAAACCCTTGTTGTTCTTCCAGTTCGATATACATGGCGGGATCATCCATTCCTTCTGTTCAGCCGCTGTAGCCTTCCTGGGCGGACTGCGAAGAACTGGAGGTGGGGGACTAGGAGGACCTCTGGGAATCTTCTTGTGTTTGAAACGGGGAGGCTCAAGAGGGTCCTCAACGATCTCGGACATCTTGATGATCCTTTGCTTGAGCCCATCTCCATTTTGTTGTCCTGGTGTGTAACGAATGAAAGAGGTTTTTGCCAGACTGCCTGGGACGTTTTTCGGCTGGGCGGCTTTGATTTTACCGTTGACCAATTTTTCAAGAGCAGCTCGTGTCTTGTCTGCCGTTGCCTGGACTTCCTCGTCTGGGGGACGTTCCATCTGACGATCCGAATCATCAAGGTCTTTGCGTTGAGCGAGGGGGACCAAATCTTTGAACTGAGACTGGATTATCTTGTCTGGTCGTTGGCCTTGGTGGGCAATAGCATCGTAGCGAACGTTACCCTCACTGTCGACTTGGAGGGCGAGTGTATTTCCAGATGATGCCTAATCAGAGTCTTAGAACATTAAGGCAAGTAAAAGAGCTGAAGCTTACCTTCTTACGGCCCATCTCTAGCGGATACTGAGCAATATGGCATTCAGGAAAGGCACCTCCGTCACCTGTAGAGATGCAATAAATAACCAGCATCTGAGCTGAGCAGACTAACGCACCATAGTCCTCTACTTTTGAGGGTTTCCACCCTTTCCTCTGCCCATACGGTGGAACGGTAAACCTCGCGATGACTTGCTGAGAGGTAGAGGGCGCAGGTCGAGCATATTGAGTGTATTCGTCCTCTTCATCTTCAACAGAGGTATGCAGAGGCTTTGGCAGGGCACTAAGCAAAAGTCAGAATATGTTTAGAATGGAAAAGAGAGTGGGATACTGACGCAGCGAGGGCACTCATGATAGTTTGAGGACAAAGATCTTTGAGTACGTAATCAATACCGAAACTCCAATAATTTCTTCCGTCCACAACCCGGGTCTAATCTCCAATTTTCCTCTCTCCTGTCATTATGCTCGACCATTGTTCGATATCACACAAAGGTCCACACGTCTCTCTTTGCTGAATCATATAATTTTTCGACCAATCTTTCCAGGAGGAATTGTCTTATGGTCACGGTCGTTTACTCCGGAGGCTTCTCACATCGCATCTTCCGCGGCTTCTCCGGTCAACTCACTCATCAGGGAGGCTTTGATTGAAAGTAGAACCACTGGCGAGAAATACGAAAAGGACGGATATGCAGTGAAATGGACTTTCGTCAATGATCTAGAGTTGATATTCGTGGTACGTCTTTTTCATTCCAGAAACAACCTCGTATATAATTTTCCGAAATCTAGGTCGCGTATCAACGAATCCTTCAACTCTCCTATGTTGACGAGCTGCTGGCTGCACTAAAGGCTATCTTTGTTAAACTATTCCAACCATTCCTGACTACATTCGTAGCGTCATTGCATGCTGATAGTAGGGGCAAAGGGTCTACTGCGGGTTTTGTTACTTCCTTGAACCTAGCTTCTGCATTTGAAGGTTGGGATACGTATTTTGAAGCGCTCCTCAAGAAACTAGAAGACAAAGCCGCTCAGGTTCATCCTACTTTCGGATAGCTCTGCATATCTCATATACTCACAATTTTAGGAGCGCCAGTCGAGGTTACGAAGTCTTATTCATACGCAACCGGTTCTAGAGTCTCCCCCCCTCTCGGATGACCAAAGCACGGGTGATGCAGCTCACTGAGTATTTTTGTTTGCCATGACTAACCCAGCGCAGAACCTTCACAATCGGAAGATGCAGCACAGGACGAACGACAAATTGCTCGAAACGTGCAAGCCCTCAAATCTCGTTTACGAGGTCGCGGAGGCAGAAGAGGTGGAAGGCCAAGCATGCGGTCTGTGGAGTCTGGAAGCGGCAGAGATAGCGTCAATCATTCAGAGTGCGTCAGCTGGAACCTTTGTCCTCGTCCTCATCTTCTAACATGCTTCAGATCTGAGACCACCCCCAAACGTAAAACTACGAAGAAAGTTGGTCGCAAATGGGGAGACGAAACTCCGACCGAAGCAGACATGGATTCCTTGGATTACAGCGCTGAGAAATCTGACGTGAATGGTCTGAGTTCCTCAAAAAATATAGCATCACTTCTCGACGAAGCCTCCATGGGCTCTCGCAACAAAGATGGGCTCTACGAAGTAAAGGATTGGGAATTCGATGTCGACAATACTGTTTCCGCCGCCCTCAAAACGGCAGAAGTAGAGTCGACAAATTCCGGCACTGTGGGAACTCTAGGCTCCCTCTTCTCCAGACTAACTGGATCGAAGACCCTCACTGAGCAGGACCTTAAGCCTGTGTTGGAAGCGATGAAACAGCATCTCATGAAGAAGAATGTTGCGAAGGAGATTGCAGATAAGGTGTGCGAAGGAGTAGGTGAAAGTTTAATCGGAAAAAAGGTTGGAGGTTTTCAAAGTAAGATGGCTTCTATGTCATCACGATAACATCGTCTCTGAACTGATTCGTAGCAACTAATAATGCTGTTCGAATGGCGCTTTCCACATCCATAACAAGAATTTTGACGCCTAAAACCTCGACGGACCTGCTGTTATCCATTCGAACCAAGCTATCTTCACCTCTCACATCGACACAGCAGCGTATACCATACTCGATGACGTTTGTCGGTGTTAATGGAGTAGGCAAGAGTACTAACTTGTCTAAAGTGTGCTTTTGGCTCATTCAGAATGGCCTCCGAGTCCTCATCGCCGCGTGCGACACATTCAGAAGCGGCGCTGTTGAGCAGCTTCGGGTACATGTCCGTAATCTGAGTGTGTTAGGCTTAGATGGTGCTGCTGATAGTAAAGGTCGAGTGGAGCTTTTCGAGCGCGGTTACGGAAAGGACGCCGCGGGTATTGCTAAGGAAGCTATCTCCTACGGTAAGAAATAATGTGTTCCCGTAGATGACTCGATTCACCATCAGGCTTGTTCAGCTCGCGACAACAATTTTGACGTTGTGCTGATTGATACCGCTGGTCGTATGCAAGACAACGAGGTATGTCTCCAGGAAAGCTTATTTACAAATACTGAAATGCGTTTGGTATGCAGCCCCTCATGCGTGCTTTAGCCAAAGTATGTCCTTCCTATCTTTCAATGTTGTGAACTTCATCGCCTTCATTTTAGCTGGTGACAGTGAACAATCCTGACAAAATCATCTTTGTTGGTGAAGCTCTCGTTGGAAATGAAGCCGTTGATCAACTCAAAAAATTCGATCGTGCGATGCGCGATTTTTCTTCTATGAGTGGTTTCGGGAAGGAAAGAGGTATAGATGGGATGTTGGTTACCAAGTGGGATACTGTAGATGACAAGGTACGGTGTATTTGTGTATTTTTCTTGGATGTGCTCATTCTTTATCCCGTTCATCTTTGTACATATCTGTGGTTCACTTCGTGGCGATCTCTAGGTTGGTGCTGCTCTGTCAATGACCTACGTTACAGGACAGCCAATCATATTCGTTGGCTGTGGCCAGGTGAAGCCTCTCTCCATCATCACAATCAATATTCCTAAGACTCTTCTGTAGACTTATACTGACCTACGACAACTAAGGGTCTCCAACGTTGTACAAGCTATTCTCAGCGATTAGGGTACGGTGACTCGTGTATTTTTTCGATTCTTGAATAATTCTAGTGTATTGGATATATATATTGTACTCATTTGCTACCTCCTAATCTGCATGCAGTGTTCCTTCATCCTTTGAGTGATCCGCCTGCACAGACTGTACTCATCCTTTTAACTTCTAGTTAGCTGTGGTTCGATATCTTGAATCACCAATCCTCAATACCAGGAAAACAGATGAAGACCTAAAACCTCAATGCGCTGACAAAAACCTCATGACAACACTTTCCTTTTCGGTCGAACAATAGGCAGAAGGGCCAAGGCATGTGGTAAACTTGCGTCTCGCGTCTCCGGTCCTTATCCCCATTGGATATGTTCTTCGACGCGTTTTGGGAATAAAATAAACATTGATTCTTGACCCTTTGACTTCCTATAGGCATGGAATCATTCATGAACCAGGTCAACGACGCGACACAACGTCCATTCATCACGAACGTGACAGCCCACCAAATTTTTGAAGGGCTATTGCAAAAAGAAAGTCTTTGTAAAATTATCGGTATGTTCTTTCTTTCGCAACGTGTATGGATATAAATCCTGGTCTACAAAGACACCCTTTTTCTTGATATTTTACTCGTGGCGAATTAGATTCCACATCTAAGATCGCCACCACCGTGACTTCGTCTTTACTCTTCTATCCCTTCCACCTACCACTATCAGACACAATTACGAAGCCACTACTCCTTGAACGACCACTAACGTTGTAACGCCTTCATTCACGCTCTCGCGTACCCGTCGACGTAGGATGAGTGTCCCTACTGATATGACCTTACCATCCCCATTGCCTTTGTCTGATGATGACCTCGATACCCATGTTCAACATGAAAGCTCCCTCGGCGTCCTCTCTTCCTCACTCCCATATCCGGACTCCTCCTCACTGAACGCCCCACCGGGACAGAAGAAAAAATCTCACGCTCGAAAGCAACCCGCGGGACATATACCTCGCCCCCGGAATGCTTTCATTCTCTTTAGATGCGACTTTGTTCGCCAGAAAAAGGTGCCCGACCACGTTGAAGCAAATCATCGAAATATCTCGCGCATTGTTGGTTCCGTTTGGAAAAGTATGAGCGCTAGCCAGAAAGCTCCCTGGATCGCGATGGCAGAAATAGAAAAGAAGAACCACGCTAAGGCGCATCCGGGATACAAATATCATCCTGGGTATGAAGGTAGAGGCAGGGAATCACAAATCAAGAAGGTTCTCTATCCTCCCACAGAACCAATCAGTGGCAAAGGGATCAGTCCTACCGTGAGCCCTAGCTGGACCCTATCTCCCTCATTCACACCTCCCACTGCGTCCTTAAGACGCTCCTCCTCGTGCCCTCCCCCAGGGGCCTTCCCGGTTCTTCGTCGTCGTTCCTTTGACCTAAACCAAACCGATATGCTGGGGCTCTCGGCCCCTTTAATGACGAGGGACGATCTTGCTCGTCGCCCCAGTCGAACGATCATGTATCAGTCTATCATGCCACTTTACTCATTTGATGCCAACCCTGCAAACACAACTCCTCCATTGACAGGAAATGCACTACCTTCGGCACAATGGTGGGCTACTGACCCGGGTAGCGGGTCCCCGCTAACTACTGGACCGTATACTATCGCTCCTCCTGGAGATGCCCCAGGATGGGACGCTGCTCCGAAAAAACCAAATACGTGGTATCCATGGTCCGAGAGGAATGTAGGTCCGCACGCGATGAACCATATGGCCGTAAGTCGCTCATTTTCCTGAGTGTGGCAACAATGTTCTAAGCTTTCATGTACCTGATAGTTCTGCAATCCGAACGATCGGAACACTGAATTCATGAATATCACTTCTCAATGGAATTATGACAGAGCTCCTACGTTTACGAATCCCTTTGGGGCCGCTCCCAGTGCGACTTCGACTAGTGATATCTCTCTTACCTGGAACCCCGATACCCCATTCATGCCCAGGCAAGAAGTGATGTCGGAGGCACAGGCACACGACCTCACTTCCAACGCATTCGATTCCGCCAACTACCTTCAAAATGATATTTCACGATCAGGAGCTTACACTGTGGAGGACTTGGATAATTTGTTCAAAACTCGGATGTCGCTGGTCGAAAACGATTTGGGATTCCCTGAAGCAGAGCAGGTCTCTAAGGGTCAACCTCGATTCTACTGGAACACACGAGAGGAAACGAATCAAGAAGGAATTTTGCCAGTCCATTACCTTAGTGACGAGAACGGGGTATATTACCATGCTGTGAATGAGGTTCACAAGTTACACGGCGAAGAAAGTGGTGAGCCGGTAAACACTCTCAGTAACGATCACTTTACGGTTTATTCGAACGAGGCGAGTCTCTCCCTCACCGCTGTCCAAGCTTTCAAAGAAAAGGTCGAGAAGAAATGGCAGAGGTCCAGAGTCAGGCCTTCAGCCGCATCCTCCCTATCGTTTACCTCTTCACCGACTGGTGCTGGGCCATCTACCACCCCTCTCTCAACTCTCCGTCTTCCAATGCTCACAGCGGAAGATCTCCTGCGCTTGGAAGAAACCGCGCGGGGAAATGAGCGTGCAACACCAGAAAATTATGAGCGGCTCCGTGCGAGCATTACCGAGCATTATCCCAAGAAGCTCTCAGAATTGAAGAAAGAGGCGCGCGGAAAAGTGATCCCTAAGTCGGAAGAGAAAACTGAGGGCGGGGTTCAACTCAGCTTACATCCTCACCAAGGCGACGCGAGAAGGGAGACGTATTATCAATAGACTGACTTGATAGGGGAGATTGTCATCATGCATAAAGTGTTGACTTATCCCAACTTCGTGATAGTTATGTACTTTATCTAATGCAGCATAAATATACTTTCATGCATATCGGATACATACACATGTACAACTAGTTTTGAGTAATAATAATATTAATCGTGAACGTAGCTCAATTACAGCCATGATGGAAGATCGAGAAAAAAGTGTAATTCCTGCGCGCGGGAAATCGATGGTTGAGGACTAGGGTATCACCCCAAAGGGATTCTTCACAGTGTATGCCCAGGTTGAAGTCATTATCAGCATCACAATGGGATCATGTTACTGAGCTTCTCTGGAAATGGATAGGGATAATTGCCAGGCGTAAACGCGGGCGGGGCAGCAGTAAATGCATCACGGGGAGTCGCAGACAGTTGACTCGTACTGCTGAACTGTGACGTGGAGCGGCCAGCACCAGGTGCGGATCCCAAAGGGTTTATCAATGCACGTCCTGACATGAACTCCGCAGAGGGCGCTGTGTGAAGCCTTCGGCGACGTCGTACGTAGATGACCCCCAATATCACCAACGCGATGAAGACGAGTCCACCGATTACTCCGCCTGCGATAGCTCCTGCATTGACTTTACTCTGCGAGAGAGCGGAACTATTGCTAGCGCTACTAGGCACAGCGGATGCCGAAGGCAGCATCGTAACAGAGGTGGCTAGAGTACTAGTCAAAGGGACGGATGAAGAGGAAGGTGTGACAACGGGGCTGAGGATGGAACTGAATGAGGTGGACGGAGAAGAAACGGTCCCAGACTCAGAACAAGTAACGCTAGATTCCTTTTTGTCACCAAAGCCTCCCGGGCCCAGATGGCGATTTGAAAACGGGTGGCCTATGTTTTTTTTCTCCTGATGGGACATATAACTTGAATGAAAATTCCTTTCAATAGTGTCCAAGGCTTACCAATGTACTTTGACCAGCAAGAAAGTTCTCATGCGGAGGCATGATGATACCGATGTGACCAGCACAAATCGGATGTTTGAAGTGAATGATTTCGGGTCTGATTGTGGTGGAAGCAAGTAAACCAACAATCAAAATTTGCGGACAGCATCTGTCTCAAGGGAATCAATCATCAGATAAAAGATCTGGACCGGCTGCTTAGTCATGCGTCCGCGCGATTAGATTGTTGAAGATTATAGGACCCTTTAAGCCAGTAAAGCTTCAAGTTTTATGCAGAGACTTCAGCGTCGTGCTTTCTCCTCTTCCATAATCAGACGCGCGATGCAGATTGTCCCAGTTCCAGTTCGTCAAGATAACTACGCATATCTGCTCATTGATGAAGCCTCAAAGACTGCTGCTGCAGTAGACCCTTATGATGTAAACAAGGTCGTCGCTGCAGCAGATAATCTTGGTATGAATCCATTACACTGTTATGTCGGGATCGATTATAATAATGTGAAATTTAGGCGTTCAGCTCGTAGCGGGAATTACTACCCATCACCATTTCGATCACAGTGGAGGAAACAAGGTACTTACGCGTCTCTTGCGGTCGTGATCGTTTGACCATATCCCTTGTCTGAATAGGAATTTGTATGTGGTGTTTCGATGTCGCGGGGTAGGATTCAAACTAGTCCTTTACCTAGGTTTCAAAGTTCCCTGGTGTGCCTATCTACGGCGGCAGTGACAAGATACCTGCATTAATCAACTTGGTAAAGGATAAAGACGAATTTACGCTCGGTGATATCCATATCAAGTGCGTTCGGGATTTCGGCTCCATTTCACATACCTGACGAGGCTCCCAGGTGCTTATCGACTCCATGCCATACTCAAGACTCTATCTGTTACTATGTTACCGATACGGTCAACAAGAATCATCCGGGAGGCGTTTTTACTGGTGACACACTCTTTATCGCTGGGTGCGGTCGTTTCTTCGAAGGCGTCGGTTCAGAGATGGATGCAGCTTTATCTTATTTGGGTACTCTTCCTGACAGCACAATCGTCTACAATGGCCATGAATATACCAATGGAAGTCTTGCATTTGCCAAAACCATCGAACCAGAGAATAAGGCTTTTGCGAAACTTGATAAACTGGTCAAAAGCAATGTGATTGTCACCGGACTCACGACAATAGGGGAAGAAAAAGAGTGGAACATATTCATGCGTCTTGATAATGCCACAGTAAGGTGAGTTTAGCAAGGTTCTCAGTCTTGGCTCGATGTTGACTCTCCTCGCCAGACAAGCTGCCGGAGTGTCTGCTGAAGCCCCTGCTAGCGCTGTAATGGACGCTCTCAGAGAAAAGAAGAACAATTTCAGAGGGTAGGCTACTGGCCCAAATAAAATGTACACTTATAGGCTTGAATAACCACACAACTCAAACAAATACAAATTTCGTACTTGGTTATTTATCAAGCATGTATACTCTACTTAGGGCGTCGTTTGTATCGTATGATATGAAATATGTCTCACTTATCTTATAAGACAGTTGGGCACATGAAACTCCTCAGTTTGAGTATACAAAGAAACAGAAAAGAACAGAGGAGTGGCAGGAAAAGATATAGTTAGACAATCCACACAGTATCAATAGGAAGATGAAGTATTCCAATACTACTCACAAAATAAATTGCAGAGGGGTTCTGAAAGACATAGAAGCGAAGCTTACCAGCCGAGATACTTCCAGTTGAAACCGATGTGTTTAACTGAGACCAACGGCTTTGAGGACGGCGGAACGTGCATACGGAATATACGAAATTGAGTACCACGTATATGCAAGATATTCAATGATGACGAAAACTGCGAGCAGAACCAGTAGTTAGCTGTGTTAGGGCAATGCAGGATTGGAGCTACACGCGTACTAATACAAAGGACCTGTAAGTTCAGAGCCAATTATGAGTTACTTGCAGTGGTTGATATCACAAAAGGCAGAAACGTACATCGCTACGGATAACAAATGCGCCCACGAATACAAGACCTATTGAGCCAAGGAAGACAAGTGTCGCGACAATCCGCACAGGTTTGAACATCTTTGCACCCATATTCAGTCTCTGCACTTATCACCGTGGCGAAATGCTCACAAGCTTCAACTGGGTACCAAACTATCGTACAGGAGCATCTTGAGTAAAAGACACTGGAAGAGGATGTGATAGGTCACGTACACCAATCAAGAATCCAGTGCCGGCAAGAGAAATCACAGTTCCCAATGCATAAAGTATCGCGAACAATGCAAGCTGAGCCAAGAATAAGACGACAGAGCCCAAGATACTAAGCACAAAGCCGATCGCCAGACTGTGGACAGAAGAGCGTTAGCCGGACCAACACCCGGGCAGATTGTGAAACGCACCAGCCAATAAATCCATACAGCCTCGTAGTCCTCGACAATCCCAAAAACTTGAACGCCGAGTCTCCTTCGAAAAACTGCGTCTCTGGAATCCCTATGCCTGCGGATTCTAGGTTGAACCACCCTTTGTTTGCCATGATTTATTTATTAAGAGTGCGTAAGAGAAGATCGAATTTTGCGGGTGTGAGTGAGTGGGAGATCGATGATTTTCTTATAGGAAGAGTTTTTCTGCGGATTAGCTCAGAGAGGAAGGGCGTGCTGTGCCAGCAGCGGTTGAATATAGTTGCACTTTGTAGATGTTCACGGGCAAGTAGACGGCGCTTATGGCGGCGCTAAAAGGGTGAAGACAGCCCCTTCGCCCAGCTTCGCCCCTCTTCAAATGTTTTTCAAATTCTAGTTTTGCTAAAATCCAGCGAGAGTAACACACTGGCAAATTTGTATCTTTGGCAAAGATTCTAGTCTCGACGATAATCATCCAGGACAGGACTGTAAATTTCCGGCTTGTACACGGTCCTCGAGATGATACCCAAATCTGACTCTATATCTTCCTAGTACTACCTGGCAATCAACTCCGCGACATGGATTACAGTTATAGAATTTTGATATTTCCCAAAACTTTGTCCGTTCGTGGCACGTCTATTGAAACTTTTGCACGTTCCAAGAGGTTTCGAATTCTTCTAAATCCAGTTATCGTTGGTCGTCTCAGTGCAGCTTTTCGTACATGATATCGGAGCCTTTTTAGAATGCTTCCATTAGGCACGATGCGGAGGTACAACACATTCATTCCGCGTGCTGTAAGTAAGGCACCGGCCGTTTCTCACTCCTTGTGCCAGTTATTTTCCTATCCTTCAGCAAGCCAAAAATTTCTCCTTGAGTGGGCTGTTTGGTTTGAGCTTTGACGATTCAAAAATCTTGGTCGCAGATGCACCTGAATTCGTGGCGTGAAATTTTCTGAAGATACCATGTACTACTTATCGCACCCGGGAATAGCCGAAGAATTAAACGCCTCGTGGTCTGCTCGTGTTAAGCGTCGTGGTGAATCTAAGCCCAGCTTTGAAATTTGGGAAGGTCTATCGACGTCTATCATCCACCGTCTTCTCATCTCGCTCCTTGAGCGTAATGGATAATCGACAAAATCTCTTCTCTCGTGGCTCGACGCCGCCAATGCAACAGCCAGCTCAGCCCCAACAGTACCAACTTCCTGTACAGGGTCCCCATCTTCATCATATCTCTCCAGGCCATCAGATCGACTCTCTTTTCCAACAACTGTCTTCGTCCTCACCTGCCGAGCATCTTTCTGGCGATAGTAGTAATTCTATGCCGGAAACTTCAGTTATATCCCTTCCTGACGAGCCTGTTTCTTCCGGGGTCCCTACTTCCAACATTACTGCTTCAAATTCTTCTGCCGCCGACAGACAGAGTGCTTTGCTGAATCTGCTCAGTGGTGCCACGGGTACTACAGCTACCCAGAGCAACGTTGGAACTAGTTCTCAACAACTGCAGTCATCGCAGCCTCAGATTCCTACTCCGCCAGGCTCTGCCCCTTCGCACAGCGAGGCTCAGGGAAAGTTCTTGCTTGAACAGCTTATGACAGGGTGAGTTCTGCTTTCTTCCTTGTATCATTACAGTATATAGTCCCGACGCGAGATCTAAACCTAGTATTGATCGCTATTATTTCATATCTGTATCTTTTTCAACTGGTTTCCTGATTTCTTTTATTCAGGCAACCCACACGATCTAGCTATTCTGGCTCTCAACAAAGTTCCATTCCTGATACTTCTTCTGCGCCTCCGTATTCCGGAGAGAGTGATTTCCGGCAATATGTACCACACGATCCTGCAATTGAGCATGTTCGGAATGTGCAGGTTACCCAGCAGCCTAGTTACCAGCCCTACCAAGCCCCTTACCCTCAATCCGCTTCACAGCCGCAAAACCGACCACCTTCTCCTCCCAAATCCTTGTTCGACTTTGTTTCTCCGTTCGACGCCTTAACTGGATCTGGGCCAATGAAAAAGAAATCTCAACCGGCTCCAAGCGTTTCTAGCGCCAATGATGATTCTGGTTCATGGACTGCAGTTTCTGGCCCAGATCCCAAACGACAATCGGTGGATAATCTGCTAGAAACATTAGCCAGGTCTCATATCCCACCGCCGTCGCAACCTCAACCTCAGCTCGCTACTCAAACTGGGGGACAATTCGACCCATATCATGAGTACAGCTACCCGGAACAAATGCAGATCCAGGTTCCAGCGCCTCCGCCACAACAAAAGCAGGCTGCAGGATCATTGAATCGGGCGGCGTCTCCTTCCCGTCGACCTTCTCCTTCCAAGACCCAGGCTCAACGTAATCGTGCCTTCGAATCTCCTGTTAGTCAGCAAGGTTCTACCGGAAATAACAACACGAACCGCAGGGACAAGGAAAGTTCACCTGGTCCTGGTCTGACCGCGAGAGGAAGTATACGGGGTGGCAAGGGGAAGAATATTGCTCGTGTTAATAACGTGAACAGTCCTGGGTGCGTGATCACATGGAAAATTTTCTACTCGTCTATCCTCATGGTATGTTACAGGCCTCAACTCCACAATGTAGTTTTTGATGTTTCCCAACCGCTGGAAGAGATACAGGCTCCTCGCGATTACGTTAAATGCACGCCTATCGCGTTAGTCAAGCAAGATCCAGTGTTTCTTCCTGGTTCGACCATTGGTGCGACACACTGGGTAGCGTATGCGATGACAAAGGGTACATGGCCCGCTCATTTGCGTCTTTGAATTTATCTAATCATGTTCCAGGCCGTCTACGTATCATCTCGAGAGCAAGCGGGGACCGTACTCTGCTGCAACTTCCATCTGTATTCTCCCCGTTATCAAGCGTCATTGATATGGCTGCGTATGGGAACAGGCTCGCCGGGGTGACCATGGACGGAGGTTTTGTTGTTTGGGAGTTCCCGGAAATCATTACTGACGACGCTCCGTATGTGCTTGTTGTCAACATCATCAGAATAATATCTAATTTCACCTTCAGTGCGCAAATACTTTTGTGCATCGGACCTTCGACCCACCAGGAAAGCGCATTGACGATGGTCAAATGGCATCCCAAGGACCGAGACACGCTGGTAGTGGCCTCGGAGTCCCAATTATGCTTGATAGATCTGGCTAATGCGCCAGCGCTAAGAGGGCAGGTCCTGACGCAGTCCGAGCTTCAGCATATCGGCCAAATTTTTCCAATGTCGTCTGTGAGTTAATTTTTGTAATCTAGAGTATTCGACACTTGCTGAAGAAAGTCAAAGCCCCTTGTTGCGTTCGATTTTGATGTTTTACATTACGCTATCGCCACTTTAAGCGCAGACTCCACCCTGACCATTTGGAACGTGCAAGATCAAGTTCCGTACTCTACTCACAAGGTCCGCGGAGAAGATTACCCTTCTTCACTTACTTTCGTTGAAGGGGGTATCGTGGTGGGGAGGAAATGTGGTACCATCTTCCAACTGCTTTCCATGACGGATAAAACTGTACTTTCTACAGTCAAGTTCATCAACGGTTCTTTCGAGGATCCTGATATGTTCGGGCATGCTTGCTACGATTCACGAGTCCAGACGCTGTGGGTTGCCAATTCTCGTAGAGAGAGCATGATTGGGTTACGAATCAACCTCGAAACCGTCACTGTGAATGGCGAGGAAGCCATCCGAGGTTGTTTCGAGCAGGCTCTCGAATTTAGTGGAACCAAAGCCTCTATCCATTTTGTCATTCTTACCGCTGATTCAGACCCGAATGGAGACGAAGCCTACGCTGCGTGTGTGGCGAGTAAAGTACCTCCGGGAGAGCTCGCTCTCGCTGCTTTCGCAGTTCATTCTAGTGGCGTTGATCAGGTTCTCATCAGGAAGGAGTGGTACGAGAATGCGTTGATAACCGCGCAGGCTAAACTTCCTCTTTATGCCACGTCTCCCCAGATGCCCTCGCATCAACCCGCACCTGAGACGACGGCGAACGTACAAATTCAACAGCAACACACTGCTGTGCAGAATACACCTAGTCCTCCTCAACCTGCTCCGCCAATTCAGGAGTCAGCGAAGAACCAACCACGGATTGCAGCGCAGCGACCCCCCAGCCCGACTCATGTTGCAAGTCAACCGAATCCACCCCCTCCAGCCCGGGTAAGGACGCCACCCTACGAAGACAACGAAGCTGACGTCACTCGAGAGGAGGTGCGTCCAGAGCCTAAAACTGGTCGAGGGAAGAAAAATGTCAATTGGAAGGAAAAAGAGAGGGAGAGAGAAAGGGATGAAAGTGTTGGTGGTAAGGACAAGAACAACTCGAAAGCAGGGGACGGCGCCATCATCAACGAGTCAGCGCTGGGGCAGGCGCTAAGCAAAGAAATAAAAAGGACAGAGGAGAACCTACACACGAGGATCTCACGTCTTCTTAGTAAAGAGATGGACAAACAAAGTAATTGGCATACATTCACCTGTGTTTACATATCTAATTGCTTTCTCCTTCTCAATAGATCAGCGGTTCGAGGATGCTCGCATTCATGAGCAGGAAGCTGACTTTGCTCGTCAAGAGAAGATATTAAAACTCATATCTTCCGAGCTCACCAGGAATACCACAAGGGTTGTCGAGGTAGCAGTGAAGAACGAAGTGCAGACTTCGGTGCTTCCTTCGCTCGAAGCTATCACAAGGAACGAAGTCAGGGATGCTTTGAATGATCAAGTTGGACGTGGTTTGGTCGATGTCATTAGTCAAGTATGTTTTTTGACATCTTTCTATGTTCGGTCATTGTCGTTGATGAAAGGTTATCTGTTTAGAGGATTCCAGTGGAAATGGAGAAGCTACTCACTCGACCTGATATCAGTGGACACTACTCTCACATCCTCTCGTCTCAGCTTACACCTATGATTGAGCGCCATGTGAAAGAGGCTGTTAACAAGACATTTATACCAGTCTATTCTCAACAATCAACCGCCATGCATCAAGAACTGGTACGCGAGTTGAAGAACGAGTTGCACTCATTCAAGAGCGAAATGAACAGCTGGCAAAATGAAATGATTAGGACTCAAGAAGTATGCCCATCTTGAATGTATATTTCTCTTTGAACTCACTCGTCTATAGTCGTCTATCCGTGAACTTGAAAGGAACGTGAGGGCGTTATCCGACCAAGTGAAGTTTATGAGCATGAATCTCACTGGCTCTGCGCTTCATCAAATTCAACACCAGCAACCTGTTCATGGTTCTCCGGCCTCGGGTGTGTCTCAACAAAGCGGTTTAACTCAACTGAATCAGCCGCCTACGAACCACAGACAGGCCAGTATGCAATCAATACAATCTTCCACCTCCCAGATGCCTTCCCAATTGCCCCCACAATTGCCATCTCACCTTTCTTCACAACATTCTTCTCAAAAAATGACGTCGCAGCTTCCTCCCTCGTATTCGATGGGAAATCAAGGTAGCTCTTATCCTCCACCTCAGGCTGTTCAACCTCAACCGCAGTGGTACAATCATCCGATTGCGGCGCCGCAAGCTTCTCATCCAGCTGTTCCACCTCCCCCGGCACATCCACAATCTCAACCCTCCCCTTCAATCCCTCCGGATCAGTGGGACGAAATGTATCTAAGCGTGCTACACACGCAGGACACGAACAAGTTGAAAGAGTTGATAGTATCTACGGATCCGGAACTTATCATACCACTGAATGGTACGCCGTTAGTTTCACAGGCGGTCATCTTGACTCTGGTTCATCGGGTGAGTGATTTTTTAAACTTCTTGACATGTTCTCATCCGTGTTGATCGTTGATGATCTAGCTATCCTCGATTATTGGAGAGACTAATGCCAGCGAGGAGATTTTCAAGACATCTTTGTGGTGGCTTCAGAGACTAGTGTCGATTTTACGTCCAGAGGTACGATGCCGTGAACCGTTGCCAAGTCTAGATCTCAACACTCACATGACTGGTCTTCTAGGACAAACTGATCACCGATTTTATTCCTCGCCTTATCCCGAATGTACAGGTCTCATTGAACACAACAAAACAACGCCTTACAATTCCCATTCCTGGAGTGCCTCCTACTGTCGATGTTGCGCGGACGATATCTGACATACAGGAAAATTTGAGGAGAAAGGTCGCTCTTGCTTGAACGAATTTTTGCCCCTCCTTTTGAAGATGATGCTTTTTCTACGATTTTATGAATTTTCCCAGTAGCTATTTATCTATGCTGATGTTCTTCGATTGTTGTTGCCATTGCTTCTGGAGATGTCTTTTTGTTCTGTATCCCAATTCACTATGCACATACTTACTGTAGTAGATATACCGTTGTCTATACTTGTTCAATTTATTGTTCCTTACGTTTGTGTTCGTGTCGGATTCTGTGTCAAAGCGTTTGTTCCTAACAGATCGAAATATCAGCGGCTGTGCACATTCAGTTCGTCCCGAACTCCCGTCCGCCCATATTTCCGGACTATCTTTTAGCCGCCGGGCGATTTCAAATGAGTGAAGTTTTTTCCTTCCTACTCCTCTACCGTCACCATCTCCGGACCACACCATCCATCTCTTCTGCAATCTTACTTGATTTTACTCTCATTGTAACCATATATAAAAGATGCCATATTCCCTGGACGGTTTAAACATCGTTTACACGCATCAACCAGCTACTGATAACAACGACCTGTTATCTGGAGCTCCCCAATCTGATCTTTCCCTCGAAATTTGGGACCGACTTCCCTTCAATTTGGAAGACCCACAGGAACAAGGCTTATCGGAGGAGAAACAAGAGGTGAAAAAGAGCAGCGAAGGACGGGAAGAGGAACATCATTCTCTGGACCAAGGCTCTGCTTTCCCTTTGTTCAATGGTATCGTGTGGGGACAGCAGAATACTCAACCGCCTAGCCAGAATCAACCTTCATTTGCCCCGGCGTTACCAGGCAATGTCGATGCTATCCAGCTTCTTCTGTCCACTCTAATTCAGCAGCAGCAGCAGCAGGTGCCCCAGCTTGGGAATCTATCTCTCACTCAGCTAATGGCCCAACAGCAGTCACTGGGACTCCCTCCTAGCTTCCTTACTACTGCCGCTTCCTCGGCACCTGCACCTACTTCTGCTTCTGCACCCACGGCTCAATTATCATCCACGAGACGCTCTGCCCCTGAGGAACTTTCTCCCCCACCTCCGGCGAAACGTGCACGATCTCGTAAATCATCTATGTCCGTCTCCTCACCTGACACTCCTGTCGACTATACAGCGTCTCCTGAATCTCCTTCTGCCACGACTACACCTCTATCTGCTTCTGAGGATAAGCGTCGGCGAAACACTGCCGCCAGTGCTCGGTTCCGTCAGAAGAAGAAGGAACGCGAGGCTGCATTGGAAACTAAGGCAAAGGAATTGCAGGATCAGGTTACTGGGCTTGAGAAAGAATGTGAGACGCTCAGAAGAGAGAATAACTGGTTGAAAGGCCTGGTCGTTGGTGTTACGGGTGCTGGTGCTGCTCAGAACTCTCAGGCAGCGACTAACTAGCTAGGACAGAGGAATGACAGTGGGTCTTTCCTTGAAATTCGTTTCCTTCGTTTCGTGGATCTGACTCGTTTTGCTCAGAATGTACAATGCAAGTTATTTTTATTAGACGATCTGCCTCATTTAACAAACTGTTGTATATGATGATGATTGTAAATCATCTCCACGTAGGTTATGGCCGTTATCTTCACGACTGGGCCACTCATTATGCCAGCTGCTTCTTTTTCGATCATGATACATATGCTATACAATCGATTGCGCGATTGCGCTGCAGATGTATATACATTTCGACCTCCACATGTGCATTATGTCAATGCCTATCAAGGCCTTCTCTGGGTGATCACATGAATGAACTACATGAACAGCAACTGATATGCATCAGCAGAGAGAAAGGGGAACAGGGTAATTTCCTCTCTTGTTTCGTACCACCCGTTCACGAAGGAGAGAAAAAAGCCCACTATATATGGATCGAGGCGAGTCGAGGCGAGTCATTTCTGCTTTTTCTAATCGCAGTTCCCATGAGTAGTTCTATTACGAGCCAGTCTATCTCATGCATACGCATTGTACATTCTATTCTTCTTAAGGTAAGTACCTAACCCCTTCCCATCTGAACTCCCTAGATCCTAGGCAGAAGTGATACAATGTGATATCATACGAGTAGATTTTGAAGATGGAATTTTGAGTCGGTGTGTCTATACGTCCTGCCAGTAGTCACACCAATGTGATTTGTGGCTGTGTCGCGTCTGTGACTTCGCGACCGGTTCCTGCGCTACAACTGTGCCAACGAATTTTTTTCGTATCTAGGTCAAGCCGAAGCCTCAAGGTATGTGTCACTCCGAATCCTCTGACAAAATAACCTGGTTCCAAGGTGTAGGCAAAATGTTCTATGAGAATCCCAATATGGTAGAAGCAGCAAAGAGAGATACCAATTTTGACGCGACTGCAGCTCCCCAGGACGCGAATTAGAGAGTGTCCAAGAGTTTGAATACGATGAGGAAGATGATGAGGAAGATGATGAAGATGATACCGCATCTGAGGGCGATAATCTACGAGAGGAGCTTGAAGAAGTCCTTGAAGGGGACTGCAATTTCAAGGCTCCTATGCATACTATTCTCTGTTCACAGATGCCCCTAATTATCCGCGACGCAGGCCCCGTTCGAGCATGGGACTGAGACTCAAATCGACATGTGTATCAGGCATACTTGGGAAATTGAACCAGCGAGAGTAAGTTTCAGAAATGCGGTTTGGCAAACGTGCAAATATCATTGGCCATAATCCTCAGTCATAAGTATAGCCCAGCGGGACTGAGTACCGGGTTCAAGGCTCTCAAAGGAAAAGACTCATACCTAGTCGCGCAGCTCATGCCCCTTGCTGCGGAACAAGAGTTTTTTGTCGGACTCGCAAATTTGACGTACCAAACCGGGACAGCAGATGGTGACGGAGGCTATGGTAACTACTATAAACGCAGATGGGGACATGGTAGGTACGGGTACTACGATGATAGTGACTGTGATAACGATGATGACGAGGAGGTGCCGGGAATTGACGAGGTCACTGACATAACTCTTACTGTGGATGATTTGTTCGATGTGGCGGGAAACAAACCTGCGGGAAGTAAGAAGATTTCGTTAGATCTGGAAAATTTGGTGCAACAAGATGCTTGATGTCGAACCTGATGAAGATCACTACGAAGGATACATGGAAAACGTGAGTTGTTGCTTATGTTTTACTTTCTTCCAATGCAGTGATCTAATTTCATACAGTATTCTGGCGAGGTGGAACAAAGCAAGTCTTTCATATGAGCACTTCCGAACTTGACTCCCCAGTGATCATCACTATGATCACTCACAGGGTACAGACGCACCGTTCTAATTATTATACCTGAAGAAAGCGCGCACGCAGCATCCTTTATACTTCCGATTATGCACTAGGAAATTTACATCGCGCAGCACTCGAAAGGCCAGGAAAACCTTCCTCAGAGGACTGATTGTTTGCGGATTTGGTGCTTAATAATTCCCAGAAATCGCCTGCAACACTTGTTAGAATGGCGCGGTACGCTGTGTCATGGAATAATCTAGAATTGTGGAAGAGGGTTCTCAGAGTCGACGGCGACAGATCCTGACTCTAAGAACTCGGTCCGTAAGCGTTGTTCGTTCACAACCATCACGAACTGGGAGCATGTGCTGACGGACCCAGTTCGCGCGCGCGCTTATCCCTATTATCAAGGTCCTACTGCTGTTTCACCATCTACTTCCATTCCTTCGCGCATTACAGAGCTTGTCGAAATTTGTTTCTTGGCGCGATTTCTTGATCCGTTGACTAGATTATGGTCATTGTTCGCAAAAGCAAAGTCGTTAACGCTGCAGGAAAACTTCCAAACTATATAGAACTCGCTGATTCCCCAACTTCGTCCAAAAAATCTGACGGCCATGAACCTTGATATCTCCTCGTCTCCATTTTTAGAGTTGATTCAAGTTGTGCTGGGTTCCTAATTGCGATTCATTTTTGAGGCCCGACTTAATTCCAATACCCTTGTTCCGGCTCGAAAGCTTGGCTGTGATGTTCGGACTGTTCTGGACAATTTCTCGATCTGGGAGTCCTCATGGGCTTGCTGTGAAGAAGAACCGGCAGGTTGCAGACTATCGGTCTTGGATGCAACGTCAGAGCCAAACAAAGACGTTCTTGGGGAATGGAAACATGCTCCGGAAGATCGCTGGCCACCGGTATGGAGATGTCCTAACAGCTTTCAAGGGTAAACAACAGGTTATGTTACCATGGAATAGCGTTGCATCCACTTCTGCGAGTACCCAATCCGGTGCGACGGGAAGGACCCCTTCAACCACCAATCACACTTCCAGAGCAGCTCCTCTAACCACTTCTCTTCTCTACATGGAGCTCCTCCCCCGCATCTTCCTCGCATTGTATCATGTCATTGCGTTTCTGACAAAAGCACCACACCAATTGCGGTGCAGCAACCTCTGTTTACATTACAAAATATAGCTAACTGTACGATACTTTGAGACTACTTCTCCATATAGGATATATGAGTAGATATTCTTTGCAGTCCGTATAGGGTAATAATATATGCATGGATAACGTGATAGAATGCCAGTCGGAGAGAACTCAGAAGACACCTTACGCGAAAACGATAAGAGAATGCAGTCTGTTGCAAGGGGGCTCAATAGAATAAATCATGATTGCCTGGGCCCGATGTTCCTCTTCAGTATCGCGGTTGGTGGGAGCCATATGTGGCATGCGAGACGACGAGTCGATTTTGATTGTTTAACACTTGCTATTGGATCTTATAAACGTTCGCCAAAGTTTTGCTGTCAACCTATCTTCCCAAGTGCGCTTTCCGAAACCTTCCGGAACTCAAGAGGGGATTTTCTCCCCACATCCTTGATAAAGGTGCATCGAGCAGTTTACGGTTCACGTCAAGCTGGGAAGCCGGACGCAAGCTTAGTATGAAATACTTTGCATATGTGAGAAGCTCAATGCAATGGCAACGCACCGGTGTTCGAGAGAAAGAAACGTCTGAGAGTTTGCCGGCCCGACGTTACCACCGCGGCGTATACTTATATCGATGTCAATGATCCCGCCTTTACCAATCTAAGTCTTGTACTCTTATCATGTCTGGAAAATTAGCCTCAGGTAATACCTTTTCTTATTAGCACAACTGTTTCCTTATAATTGCTCTAGAATATGACTCTTGGAAGAAATTGCAGCACATCTACGACTCTGAGCGGTCGAAGCTGATCCTCAAGGATCTCTTTGCTCAGGATCCTGACCGTTTCTCCAAGTTTTCTACTGATTACGTTTCTACAAGCGGGCCAGATGTAACATTCCTGCTGGACTACTCGAAGAACTTGATTACGCAGCCCATCCTTGAAACTCTTCTCTCCCTCGTCCGCGAAGCTCAAGTAGAGTCTTTCCGAAACAAAATGTTCGCTGGCGAGCACATCAACACCTCTGAAGACCGAGCTGTTCTTCACGTTGCCCTCCGAAACTTCAACGACTTCCAAATTCAGGAAGCTGGCACAGACGAAGTCGCGTCGGTGCTGGAGCACATGAAAGTCTTCTCCGAATCCGTCCGAAGCGGCGAGTGGAAGGGATACACTGGCAAGACGATCAACACCATCGTGAACATCGGCATTGGTGGATCCGATCTTGGCCCAGTCATGGTCACTGAAGCGCTCAAGCCCTACTCCAAGCGTGACCTCACTGCGCACTTTGTGTCCAACATCGATGGCACGCATATCGCAGAAACTCTGCGAGCCTGTGATCCTGAAACGACTCTTTTCATCATCGCCAGCAAAACGTTTACGACCCAGGAGACGATCACCAATGCTGAATCTGCAAAGGAATGGTTCCTTTCTTCGGCTAAAGACCAAGCTCACGTCGCGAAGCATTTCGTCGCTTTGAGTACTAATACCAAGGCCGTTACTGCATTTGGCATCGCTAAGGAGAACATGTTCCAATTTTGGGACTGGGTTGGTGGACGGTACTCTCTTTGGAGCGCAATCGGACTGTCGATCGCGTTGGTAATTGGGTACGACAACTTTGAGCAGCTGTTGAAGGGCGCGCATGCTATGGACAAGCATTTCAAGGAGACCCCGTTGGAGAAGAATTTGCCCGTTCTGTTAGCGGTTGTCGGAATCTGGTACAACGACTTTTACGGTGCACAGACGCATGCATTGCTACCATACGACCAGTACTTGCACAAGTTTGCCGATTACTTCCAGCAGGTAAAATTGTTGATACTAGCCGATCCAAACTCAACGAGGCTGATGTGTTGATATCTGTAGGGGGATATGGAGTCAAACGGAAAGACTGTTACAAAGAATGGACATCGGGTAAACTATGAAACGGGAGTGCGTCGTTGAATATAGCTTTCTGTGTTCTACTTTCTCATCATCCATTTAGCCCATTCTCTGGGGTGCAGCAGGCACCAATGGCCAACACTCTTTCTACCAACTTGTCCATCAGGGCACCAAACTCATACCAACTGACTTCATTGCCCCAGCCACCACACACAACCCCATTGCACATTCGAAGCATCATCGTATCCTCCTATCCAACTTTTTTGCTCAGCCGGAGGCATTGGCCTTTGGTAAGACCGAGGAGGAGGTCAAGAAGGAGTTGGGGAGTGGAGCGAGTGAGGCATTGATCAAGAGTAAGGTGTTTGAGGGTAACAAGCCGAGTAACTCGATTATGTTCCCGCTGTTGACACCTGCGACTCTTGGTGAGGAGATCAATGCATTCACATGACTGTGTTGCTTACTGCTTCTAGGCGCTCTCATTGCAATGTACGAACATAAGATTTTCGTGCAGGGTGTTGTCTGGGGTATCAACTCTTTCGGTAAATCCTTTGATTGTGCTACTTTCGTCAAACGGACTCTGACGTGTTCTGTAGACCAAATGGGTGTTGAACTTGGTAAGGTTCTCGCTAAGAACATCCTCGCACAGCTCGGCAAGCCCGAGGACGTCACTGGACATGACAGCTCCGTACGTTGCTCCGCCCATCTCTGATTTTCCAGTTATCTTACTTGGATTTACTCCCATCTCGTTATCTACCTTCCACAGACAACTGGTCTCATCCACTACTATCAAAAATTCAGGAAGGAGTAATCTCCTCCTGATGAACATGCTTCAGATTGCAATACTAATAGAATGGAGATCACCGACCAAACTGCAACGATAGATTGCCACTAAATATATGTATGAAGGATAAATACAAATGCAAACTGTACAATGATATAGAGTAAGAAATCCTAGACGGGCTTCAATGCCAATGCCTGCCAAACTTCGACGATGTATTTTCACAGAGGATAAGCTCCGAGTCCACCTACTGCCCACTCAAAAACTTCCTCGATCTACTAATAACGTGCCAAACGAGCGATATCATCCGACGACTACTAGTACTATCGCACAGAAGAATTATGACGTAACCCAGTAGATGCCGATAGTTGTTGTTTTCAACTTCGGGAGGTTTATTTACAATTTTGCAGACTAATATTTCTCCTCCTCGCTGTCCTCTTCTTCTTCTTCTCCATCTTCATCATCATCGTCGTCGTCGTTTTCTTCCTCATCATCATCGTCGTCCTCCTCACTTTCATCTGGGCCAGCTGTCCAATCCGAAACATCAAGTTTTTCATTTTTGAAAGTTTCTGTGCATGATGGTTAATGATGATTATGATGACCTGCAAAGGACTCACCTCCTGAACCAACTTCATACCCGGCTTGTGTGACACATCGCGTTAATTCTGCCTTTGTGCCGACTTTTGTGTTTTTACCCAGTATGCACCCGTCTATTTTCGCACTAAAAATGATTGATGTCAGATGCGGAAGATAGAAAGTTACATTGAAGACTTGCCCATCCTCAATAACGCAGTGGTCCAAAAGAACACAGCCTGTGATCCTCGCCATCTTTCCTAACACGCAGTGTTTTCCAATGACAGACTTTTTGATTGTAGTACGCTCGGATACTTGTGTGAATGCACCGATAATCGTGTCAGAGGAAATCTGTGCTTTGGGGTCAATAAGCGATCGGTTCTGCGGGTCGGTGGGTAAAGCATAGGTAGTTTCTGCTAAGAGCTGGATAGGGTTAGGGAAGACTTTTCGAACATAGAATGAACGCATACGCGTCGATTCATATCTAACAGTGAGTGGATGTTGTTGACACGCGTCGCGAACCCTGCAGTTGCTGGATGTAGCACGATGCCCACTCTCAGGCTTGATGAGTCTGTAGTAGATTCCGGGTCAAAAGGAGATGATGCATCGGCGTCGTCGGATTGGTGAAGAACACTTTTGCTGTAGACTTTTGCTTGCGCGCGTAAGGTGGAATGTCGCAATGAAACATCCTGAGTGATTACATTTGTGACTGGATTCAGAACTGAAAAGTTTTTTTTCTGCTCGTTGTGAATCAGACAGTAATGCTTCGTGCTTACTGTGCCCGTATTTTTCACGCTTCGTTCGTTGGTATTGAACTTTGCATAACCAAGGAATGAATTCCTCTCTGAACGAATCAAAGTGTTTCTTCTCTTGCAGTAAGTCCAATACCGATCTTCGACAGACATATACGTGTGAATCCTGATAGCGGTTGGAAAGCTTCGTTCGCGGATATCTGACGTATGTTTATTAACCACAAGGGATATATACAGGACAAAGTAATCGTACTGCGATAATAGCGACATCCGTAGTTCCAACTCTTCTGAATTTCGGTCCAAGTCGTCGGCAGTATCCACTTGAAGCAACGTCCCAGTCGCATCATCCCAAACTATGGGTACTGGCGGTGGTATCGATCCCCAGTCTTCAATCAAGGAGTTCTTGTCTAGTTTTTGAGCTGAAAACCAACAGGCAGTAGCGATAGATCCATCACTAAGGCTTTCCGTACGGTGTTTGTTCAAGATGGTACTGAGGGACAACGAAGGAGGAGGTATAAAGTCACAAGGCAGCAAAATAAAATCTTCTGAAATTCGGTTTGCGAAATGTCTAAGAAGCGTGCATGTTCCTGTGTTACCCTCGGGGGATTCGTCGTAGGTTTGTACATCGATACGAAGAGTAGAAAGGCCGGAATGAACGTGATGCGAAATCATGGGACGGTGTATTGAGGGACATATCAACAGGACGTCTGAAGGATTGTTGATCACTGGAAGGTAATAAAGGAGATTCACGAACCTTTGACGCCAGCTTGCTCTATCCACGACATCACATAGTCTATCATCGGTTTGTTTGCTAGAGGAACTAAGGCTTTGGGACACGGCTCAGCGCCGTTATTGCTGGTCAGTGGTACGAGTCTGTTATCAGAGGTTAGATCGAAGCCTAATGCAAGAAGAAAAACGTAGACTCTACTCATTCCCAAAGCCTGCTATTACCACTGCCGAGAATTCGCGCGTAATAGACCCAGAAGTCGCGACCCCAAGATCCATAAGGAGGGGTTGTTGAAGGAGATTTCTGGGAACATATATGTGACTCGGACTTTTCATCAATGAAATTGCCGGGCGGCACTTACTACTAAAGTAACCACCATGAGTAGTCGACTGGCATCTTTCAAAGGACCTTCTACTCCTACGTCCTCACCTGTCCAACAGCGACAAGTCAGTAGCGCCCCGCCTTCCCCTGCAAGGCTTGTTGAATCTACCTATCATCGAAAATTAAGGATCTTGCTACAAGAACTAAAGTCTACAACAGAAACCTGGGATGATATTGTCCTCATCGATGGCTTGAAGGCAGCAAAAAGCCTTGTTGATATGCGCACAGAGCTTGAGTATGCTACTCATGACCTCCGTATGCATACACATCTCAAATTTCGCGTGTTCCGCCTTGCAGTAACTCTCTAGCGCGTACCCCGAATCGCCTACCTCGGACACGCATCGTTGGCCCAACGCTAGAAGCCATGGACCAAAGAATATCCGAACTTGATATAGTCTTGATTAAACTGGTGATATTTCTCATTTGATTGTCGACGTAAAGACGTTGATAGTGTATGTTCAGAAAAAACAGTTTCGCAAAATGAATACTATAGTGGAGAATCTCGATGCACTGGTCATTGAAGCTCATAAGAATAAAGGATGGCAATGGGTCGAAAAGGAACCTCTCTGGACGACTTGGCCCTTAGAGAAATTTGGTGTGTCACAGCCTACTTGCTTACGATTGAAACTCCACAACACGACTCACCTCAGGTTCTGACTATGTAGTGTCAAGTGTACCTGAAATTCTTTTACCATATCATCGCGCACTCAGTGGGCATATCGCGCTGGTGGACATTCTAAGAAGTCATTCAATATCTTTCGATGGATCTCGGGATGCAATCCTGAAGTGGGCAGAACAACCATGGCTTGAAGAACACGGGTGGGATGTCGGATGGGAAGACTTGTGCTCTGTTGAGATAGATCGATGGAATAGCTAGATGAAGGAGCATCTTTTGCCTCAACATTCTTGACTGGCATCGCATCATTACACCACATCTGATCTAACGGGGAAGGGCAGGGAAGGGCGTGTCGACGCACCGCCGGTCGGTCATTGCCTTTGTTTTGCAGTGGTAGGGTAAGGAAACCAAGGAAACTACGGAACATTTCTCAACCATTTTCTAGCATTTTTCCCAGCTGCTCTACTCTTTCGCGTGGCTCAGGTCCTCGATTTCCTCCATAAGATTTAGAGAGACTTTTGCCATCGGGTCGGGTGCTGGATTTTGAGTGTCCTGTTTCACTAGTGCAGGGTCTCCATATGTTCTCATGTGCTATGGTACAGTGTGCCTGCACTTCACAAATGTCCAATTGGCAGTTTGAAAGACGATAGCATCGAGTTGAGTCTTTGAACGGACACGTGATGCGGTACTTTATTCTCCTGTTACTAATATACTCGCATACGTCGAAGTCCTGCAGTAGCTGACTCTAGCAGCACCTTATAGCTTTTCTTTCTGCACCCTCTCACCCTTCTTCTGTCACTTATCCCATCCTTCCTCCTTCCTGGGCGCGTCCCACCCGCACACTCACAGGGAACAGCATTCAGCCTCCCGCCCATCGTAGCCCTTTTGGAATCTCATTGTTTGCTGGGGCCCAAAGGCCTTCGGCCTTCCATCTAGGCTCTTGTACATACACACTATGTAGTCTCATTGAACATCACCGATGCATCACTAGAGTTCCAAGATCCAGGGGTGATGGTCATCTTTCACTAGTGTACCCCTGCGGGGATCTAAAGGATAGGATAGGTTAAGATAGGATATGTCAGTTAGAAGGGGGAAGGAGTCAGGGCAATTACTGACGGCCAAGGTAAACGAAGAGACACCGGTAGACACGCGGGTGGCTGGCACCGAAGGCGCAGATTTCTATAACGCGCAACCGACGGAGAGTATCGTGGGTTTGCATGATGGGGAACTTGGTTGTTTTGCGTTCGGCTATTGTCACCCTAGTAAACAGAACTAAAGTGGGACAAGTCACACCAGAAAAAAAAGTATAAGTAGAGTTGATTCCTACATCAGCGTTCTTCTTCCATACCGTCTTTATACTAACCTCGCTCGGCTGGACCGGCGACATTCTTCGTTTCTGGCCTTCTTCGTCTCTTCTGTGTCATGCGGTTCCTCACATCACTGCTTCCCCTCATCACCCTCGCTTTGCGTGTCGCTGCGACTGATAGACCTGGCAGCAATTCCATCCCTCTCACTAACATTGGTCACCCTGAGCCTGTACACCTCTATGGAAATGATGTAGAAGCAGCCAACCTCGGTGCAGACCCACAACAATCACCATGTAGTATCTGCCAGGAACAGGCAAAAACCACCGTAGCAGCCAAGATAAAGGCACCACTGCATCTCTTGAATGTGGCGATGGGCCGCTCGCTCCGAGAAATCATAGAAAACCCGGCTTGCTCTACGTTTATTTTCATTGCCTGTGTTGCTGTGGGAACCACTGTTCTCGCGATCTATTGCCGCGTCGAGGAACACGACCACCCATGGTGCCGTGAATATCTCAGACCAAGCCACCCACATCGTAGGGATTTAGGAAATACTTGCCAGCGGTTGGAGTGTGGTGATGATGATGTTTGCGGCGCACCACAAACGGTGAATTTTGTTCAACTTGAAAACACTGAGAATCGTTGGCGCTGACTTTGAATTTACCCTAGTCACTCACCTCCGGAGGGCATCCAAAGAGGGATCTTGCGAGAACATTATATCGTCGTCGACTGGAGGGTGTAGATGACGAGGACGAGGACAAGAAGGAATAAGGGTTATTGCTGGTCAGAGGGACAAGTCTGTTATCTAATGCAAGAAGAGAAACGTAGACTCTCCTCATTTCCAAAGCCTGCTATTACCACTGCCGAGAATTCATGCGTAATAGGTCCAGAAGTCACGACCCCGAGATCCATAACGAAGGGTTGAAGGAGATTTCCTGTAATGTGTGACTCGGACTTTTCTGAGTGAAATCGCCGGGCAGTACTTACATTCTCTTGCTAAAGTTTTTTTCTGACTTCTTCATTGACCGCAAGTAAGGCTAAGTACTAAGGCGCGGGTGGTTAGCCTGTCCCATCGCCCAGCTCCGTTCTCTGGTTCTGATACACGCACAGAGCTTGAGTATGCTACTCATGACCTCTGTATGCATACACATCTCAATTCTAGTGTGTTCTACTTTGCAGTAATTCTCTAGTGTGTACCCCGAATCACCTACCTCGGACACGCATCATTAGCCCAACGCTAGAAGATACGGCACCATAACAGATGGGGTCCCACAAGGGAACAGCCGGGCCCAACCAGGCCCAACTGCCTTATATAGTATCTTGTCTGCACATGAATTCTGCATATGGAAGATCACCTAAACACTTTTCCCAGCCGCTCCTTCATCCTCCCCTTTTTGTGAGTTCAAGCCCAAGACTTTGCCCTTAAAAATACCTTCAGATTCTGGTCTTTGAACTAATAGTAATGCATATAATAAATATAGCTGTGTGAAACTGTTAGTGTATACTAATCCCAGTTGACTGTTAGGACAACTATTGAAATATATACCTGTTAGTGTATACTAATCTATGCCGAGTTAGTACTTGGGTTATGGGCATAAGGTAGACTATAAGCTCACCTCAGTTGACTGTAGGACAACTGAGGGGTATGAGTTCGCCGCTGCATGTGATATACTAGCAACTGTATAGTATATGGTAATAACACTGTCTATGGAAAAGGCAAGTCCAAGCAGGTAACATATGTATGGAGTATCCCCAACACCCCCCCTACTCCATACGGTGTAGGCCTAGTAATGAAATGAGTCTTGAGCGGATCGTATTGTTGAGGGTCTTTGTGAATATATCTGCCATGTCCTCCCCGGATCATATCCTTTGGATGTGAACTTCCCCACTGGCCACCTTCTCTCAGACATAGTGGTGACTCATTTCAATGTATTTCACCAGGGCATGCCTCTTGGAGTTCTTGATAAGGCAGAGTGATTCAAAGTTGTCTCCGGGCAAGTCAATGGGTCCTTCCCGCCTCAGGTCAACTTTGGATAGGAAAGAGGTCAGCCAGATGGCCTGCTGGGTCACTCTGGACAGTCCGATATACTCTGATTCAGTGGTTGATAGAGCTACGGTTACTTGTTGTTTTGAACTCCATGATACTGGCGCCCCAGCCATGAAGAAGACATACCCAGACATGGATCAGTACATATCCTGGCAGCCTGCATGGTCAGGTTCAATGTATGCATATGGTTTCAGGCCCCCTCCTGGGTCTTGTCATATGCATGCAATTCACCCCATACGCTTCCTGTCAAGACCATGCTCGGTGCCTACCGCCGGTGTCGGCTTTCCGAAGATCTGGACTTATTGTAATCTTTATTTTATTGTTCTTTCTCACTACACATTCCCTTTTGCCTTAGTCTAGTTTTATTGTCTTATTCCTTACCCTGACGGTACTAAACATACAGCCTCTATTAGTTAGTCTGGCGCTTCGCTCCGAGTTGCCGAGTAGTTGATATAAATACTCCTGTACTGTACTTTAGTTCCTCAGTTTAATTATCAACTTAGACCAACTTAGATTATCCTCTCCAACTTAGACCACCTTAAATCCTCGTCTCTTGCCTTTGAGTCTTCAGGCTTGCTGCCTCGAAGTTTGCCTTACTCTGACCTTAGGACTTCAACATTCTTTGGTTTGCTCCTCGTCGTCGGCGGTACCGCCATGTCGGCTTGGCTGCTTCTAGTTCTATCCTTCTCTACTCTTGATCTCCGGGGACTAGCGGCGTAACGGCGGTGTTGTTAATAACTTCACCACTGTCCCATCACAGCTTCCACCCTTAGTTACCAATCGGCCCTTGGCACGGCTTACCGGTATACATGATCTTTACAGTATAATTAAACTGAAACCGTTAATGTCGTACTGATTATAATTTCATGCCTCCAAGAACTCGAGCTCAATCCAGGGCTAACTCCGAAGAAAACACCTTCTTCACATCAGCCCAATCTTTTGCCCCATTTTCTGAATCCATTTCTGCTATCAGTCACCCACGTCGCCGTACGGCGGTCCCGGCGGTCCTGGTGGGCCCAGTGGACCTCGTTCTCCAGTCTCTCCTGACATTCCCAATGAGCAACGCGCTATGTTGGAACTTCTCTCTGGGTTCAAGGGTTCCATTGAAACCCTCGGTACCGTTCTCGCTGCACTCAGCTGACCATCGGACAACTCTGAATCAAAGAGTAAGGTCAAAGAGCCAGAGGTATTTGATGGTTCGGATCCCCGAAAGCTCAAGACATTCTTTGTCAATCTCGCCCTGGTCCTCAATGACCATCCCAAGTACTTCACCGACCAGCGAAAGGTGAGTTACACCCTATCCTATCTCAGTGGTTCAGCCAAAGAATGGTTTGTCCCTGACATTCTCGACCCGGATCTCGACTTGCTGCCGGCGTGAACTTCTTCCTTCAAAGCCCTTGTAAAAGAGCTTCAGGATAATTTCGGCATTTACAATGCGCAAGGCAAGGCCGAAGATTCCCTTGGTAACCTAAAGATGAAGGAAACCAAAAACATCCGGAAATACAACATCCGGTTCAACACTCTGGCTGCCAGTACCAACTGGGATTCCGCCGCCCTGAAATGGGCTTATGGACAAGGTTTGGCAGAACATATTAAGGACGAAATGGCGCATTTGCCCAAGCCGGTGATACTTGCCGATTATTGTCAAGAGGTTCTTCGCATTGACAACCGTTGTTGGAAGCGCAAAGAAACCAAGAAATGTGAGGCTGGTAAGCCTTTTATCACTCGGAACCCGAAGAAGGGTTCCTTGGACTTTCCTAAGTCTGGCTCTACTAACCAGCAGAGCAACTCTCAGCTCTCAGGCTCTACCGCGCCATTTACGCCCAAATCTTTCTCTGGAGGTAAACCAAACAACACTGGTAAGCCTCAAAACTCTTCGAACTCTGGCCAATCCGGCGGTCAACGCCCCGCTTTCACTCATCTCGGAGCTGATGGGAAGGTTTTCCCCTCCGAGAGGGAACATAGGATGAAGAACTGTTAAGATCATGTACACCGTGTAACCGTGCCAGAGGTCACAGGTGTCTAAGGGCGGAAGGTCGAGTGGGACAGTAGTGAAGTTATTAACAACACCGCCGTTACGCCGTTAGTCCCCGGAGATCGAGAGTGTAGAAGGGAGGAGCTAGTAGCAGCCAAGTCGGAGCGGCGGTAACGCCGGTGATGAGGAGCGAACCAAAGAACGTTTAAGTCCTAAGGTTATCGTAGAGAGTACTTCAAGGCGATGAGCCTGAAGACTTAGAAGAGCACAGAGTTAAGGAGGGAATCTAAGTCGATAATTAAACTGAGGAACTACAGTAGCATACAGGCAGTATTTATATCTACGGAACGGCGCATCGGTGCGGAGCGCCAGACTAACTACTAGGAGCTATACGTGTAGTACCTGCAGGGTAAAGTAAAAGACAATAAGGAGAGACTAGAACGAAAGGGTATGTGTAACGAGAAAGAACAATAAGGAAGAGATTACAATAACGGCAGATCTTTCGGAATACCGAGCGGCGAAATGGAGGCCTGAGGCATGGGCTTGACATGAGCACTCCAACCAACCAATCTAATACACAATATGCGAGTTCACTGCTATCAAATTTATTTAATAGCAAGGGGTAGCATTGTGGAAGGTTCTGCTATCAAATTTATTTAATAGCAAGGGGTAGCATTGTGGAAGGTTCCGCAAAGCTTTTGAGAGCTAAGGAGAAGCTTCAATCAATCAATTTGAATCATTCTAAGGATTCAATATATTCCTTTGATTAAGGTAGATTTAACACTGCTCATGCTTTAGTGGTATTGATATGGGTATATCAAGAATTGGGGGTTTGAACCAAAGTAAATTAAAAACTGAAACACACAGACCCCTACGGAGGGCTAGAACTATGTGCTGGCACAACCACACAGCATGATTTGCCCTTAAGACTAACAGCTGATCCTAAGTTCAAAGAATACCCAACAACTGGATATAACTTCTCGCAGTCACAAGCAGCAGAACACGATGTTCCTATACTCGCAAGTGCCGGGCCCAAATGGCTGCTAGTAAAGAGGTTTCAGTCTGGCAGGAGTGTGTCTTTCCTTTTTATGGATTAGCACTGCAACATTGTCCCAAAATCACTTGTATTCCAGATACATCTGATTGCTATTTATACATACAGGATATAGAATCACACAGTACAATTAATTTAATAGAATAAACATTCAGAACCGCAAGGAAACTTCTATAATAGGTCATACATTATTTAATTTGAATCTATTCATTCTCATTTGGTCCATATTGGTTCCAAGATTCTAGTATACCTCCAAACATAGGTAGGTGCTTCAGTATTCATTTAATTTTAATTGTTTTGGAGAATGACTCGAATGGTGTTCAGCTGTCATTGATGCTCAACATGTCCTTCGATCGTTTGTCACCCGTCCAGAGGCAAATCAGCTCTCCTTGTTTCTAATCCTATTAATCTGATTCATCTGGATTAAACTAATTACTTCTCTCTTTCAATAGACACCCATTGGGTCTATACTCTACGAACATTTCTACATAAATCAGTCTCCCCAGCTGCTCCGCAGTTTTGCGTGGCCAAGGGCCTCGATTTCCTCCATAAGATTCTGGCTAAGTAAAACTTTGCCATCGGGTCGGGTGGCAGATTTCGAGTTTCCTGTTTCATCTTTCATTTGCATGATGGGGAACTTGGTTGTTTTACGTTCGGCTATAGAAGTAAAGGGGGCATGTGCATGTGTGTAGCATGGGCCCCGGCTGTTCCTCAATGGGACCGTGTCGGTTTTCCTTTCCAGGAAAAAAAAGTATAAGTAGAGTTGATTCCTCCATCAGCGTTCTTCTTCCATACCGTCTTTGTACTAACCTCGCTCGGCTGGACCGGCGACATTCTTCGTTTCTGGCCTTCTTCGTCTCTTCTGTGTCATGCGGTTCCTCACATCACTGCTTCCCCTCATCACCCTCGCTTTGCGTGTCGCTGCGACTGATAGACCTGGCAGCAATTCCATCCCTCTCGCCAACATTGGTCACCCTGAGCCTGTACACCTCTATGGAAATAATATCTATTTTGCAGATGAAGAAGCGGCCAACCCCGGTACACGGCGACAACGACCACCATGTCGTAACTGCCTCGAAAAGGCAAAAGACATCGTAGCAACCAAGATAAAGGCACCAGTGAATGCCTTGAAAGTGATAGTGGGCAGCTCGCCAGAAGTAATCAAGGAAAATGCACTTGCATCTACGTTGATTTTTGTCGCCTGTGTTACTGTGGGAACTATTGCACTCGCGTTTTTTTGCGGCTTGGAGATGAAGGAATTTGAATGGTGTCGCGAAGTTTGGGATGGTTCGAACAAATCTCGTAGGGATTCAGGATATCCAGCTTGCCAGCGGTTGGAGTGTGGTGCTGATGTTTGCGGCGTACCACAAACGGTGATTTATATTCAACTTGGAGATGCTGAGAATCGTTGTCGCTGACTTTGAATTTACCCTAGTCACTCACTTCCGGAGGGCATCCAAAGAGGGATCTTGCGAGAACATTATATCGTCGTCGACTGGAGGGTTTGGATGACGAGGACAAGAATGAATGACGGTCTCGCGGAGGGGATTGGTCGCAAGTGGTGTAGAACCGCTGAAAAAGATGTGGTGTGTTAAGAGCGGGTCAAGCGTTTTGTACCAAATGTAAAAGACGAAGTTGAGCGGGAAAAATATCATGTCAAAAACTGGCGAGGTTCTTTGAGCCAGCTTTCAATATTTGTTCACTTGTTTGCAACAGCCCGTTATCGCTTGAGATATAAATATATGAAGTTGCACACAAAGTAGATATGAAATACAACAACATAGGAATGAATCATGAATCTTCTTCATCCGAGATATGTATTTCGTCTGCATTGGCAGCTGTCGTCGCGGCAGCATCAGGTTGTGGTTGTGGATGCAAAGCAGTTTGTTTAGCAGCAACAAACGACGGCGCACTTCCAGCCTCCCTCTCTGCAACTGCCATCGCATCAGAAGCCTCTTCCGTTGCATTATTATCAGCTTGACGTGTCCCTTGTTGAGCAGCCATAGTTTGCGCCGCGATATAACTCGCCTCTGTGTTGAACTGTGCCTGCACGCTCCGCTTGATTCGCAACATCTCCCTAAATGTGTCTTCCGATCCTGTCTCGTACTCGAACGCGTTCCACTCTGACCAGAACTGTGGGTTTACGCGAGGATCACAGAATTGTGAGGCGTGAGCATAGATAGCCCGTGCCCGATCGATTTCGCCTAGCTTGCGCTCGAGAGCCGCGAAACGGAGACACATCTCAGCAGTTTGACGATCGGGTAGAACTGCAAAGAAGCATCAGTAGCCATTACCTATGGGTAGGGGTTTCAACACAAACCTTCGAGAGCTCGTTCATAGATCGGACGTGTTGCAGGTAGACCGTAATTTGCGGCAGCTTTGGCGATATAGATCGTGAACATCTGTTGATGTTCAACAGTATTCGAAAATACGTATCAAGCGAACATACCTCAAACCGATCCTCATCCGCCACAACCTGTGTCGCACGGTCATATATCGACATCGCGCGTTTAGCCAGCCCATAGTCCTCCTCCAGCTTGGCGTACATCAAAAATATAGGTCTACAAGATTTTGGAGGACATTTTTCGAGCGCTTGCTCAAATAGATCTCGTGCACGCTCGAGTTTGGAGCCACTCTGAGGAAGTTCATGAATGAGAGTTCGGGCATAGTCAAACAACACCCACGTAGCGCTTCACGAACTTTGCAAGGTAGATATTCCAGATTTCGAATGAGATGGGAAACGTAAAAAGCTCTACGCCTCGATCGTAAACCTGCAAAGGAGAACGAAATAAGTGAGTAAGCATAACGTCATGATCGCTGAACGCACCTTGAAGCTTTCTTCGTAGTATTTATTTTCTTCCAAGAATGAGGCATAATTGACAATTATCTGAGCGTTGGCGATCCGAAGGTCGAGAATATGGTCATAGACCATCTTAGTAGTCTCTACTGTACCGATAGATTCTTCCAGGTCAACGTAAAACGACCAGAGTTTGAGAGATTTGAATAATCTCGACTGTGCAGAGAGAGACTAAGGATACCAATTAGGACAGTAGTGCTAGAAACATGAAACGCTTGACTTACATGGTCATGATAGTTTATCTTCGTGTTCTTTGGGATAGCAGCAGCACGCTGCATAACGCGGATCGCCTCATCGTAGTTACTAGATATGTTTTGTCAGATGATAAGTATCCTAAAACCTGCTGAATGACTTGCTCATGACGGATCTCCAATTCCGCCCATTCACACCAGATTTCCGCCAAGTCTTCCACTGTTTTGAAGTTGATCTTCGTACCCTTTTCGAGGATTTTGCGCGCGCTGTCAAGATCTGGTTCTGCCTGGCCGGTCGTCCCACCCTCTTCATAGAATTTAGCAAAATTTACGTATAATCGGTGGAGGTTAGCAGTTGCTTTCCGAGGATTGACAGTTTCCAGCGCCTTGGTGTAGGTCTCAGCTACCTGAAAAGTGGTATAAACAGGACGATAAGTTCAGGAAAATACAAAGATGCCTACCTTTTCATCATCGTCTCCATGAAGCGCCACTAGTTTTTCCCATTCCTGTACATCGTTAGGATTCCGCCGAATCAACACGCCGTTGATCAAAAACGGTCTCCGGTCCATGAGCTCTTCGAACTCTTTCATCCTCACATCGAGCTCCTTCTCCGTTTCCGCAGCCTCTGCCTCATCTTCCTCATCCGCAAGACTCTCCATCATAGCACTGATCAACGATTCTCCGAATTCGGCGTATGCATCGAAAATTTGCGTAAAGTCACGTATCGTCAGAACTGAATCAAGTCCCTTCTCGAACGTCTCCTTGGCACGATCAAACTCTCCACGTTTGATCCAATACGTTGCAAGCCCAGTCCAAAGCCGCCCTGCCTGATCTTTGTATACAGCGAAACCGTCGTTGTGAATGATTTGCTCAATGTTAAGTTTTCTTGGACTCTTGAAATCTGTATCTTCATCGTAAGGAGGTAGAGCTTTCCCATCAACGTCAACTGCCACAGTGGGGCCTGCCATTCGGATGAGTTTCCCATCGACGGAGGCCGGTGCAGCCTCGGCTTCAGTTTGAGTTTTCTTCGCATCTGCCTCAGCCACAGCAGCATTAGATTGCAGTGTCTCTTCAACATCAAGGCCAACTTCGTCCGAGAACCTTTCAACGACGTCGATCCAATCACCAAGTAGTTGGTATGGACTTTTACCCTCGGGGCTTTGATACTCCCCCTTAGCAGCCTTTCGCGCTAGCGAAAGTAGTAGTTTGGCGGCTTCAAGCGGACGTGCCTTTCCATCGATGGGATGCAATAAGAGATGGGTAAAGTTTTCCGTTACGCTTGGGTCGATAGAAATGTAGCGTCGATAGACTGCGACAAGGGTAGGGCCACCTCTGGATTCTGCCCATAGTAGGTAACGGACCCATATACGGGAATGAAGAGATGGAGGAAGGGTTCGTAAAGATCGATCAAATGTATGCCGTGCATGGGTATAGGAGACGATGGGCGGACACATTGGGTGAAAAAAGATTGAGAGATACATGAGCCATAATCGGGGTAGCTGCCATACAGATGAATTTTCGGTGAAAACCTGAAGACGAATGGACTCACGTTTGGTACCCACATCAAAGCACGTTCGAAGGTTGCTATTAGTGATTTCCATTCCTCCAAACCTATTATGCCATTGAGACCCCCTTCCCACTGTTCAAGATCCTCCCGCTCATCCACCAGAGCGTCCTTCATTTCAGGGAACTTTTTCCTACCACCGGCCCTCTTCTTGACGACTTGTTTGCCCAGTACAAAGGACATACGCATTATTATATAGGATTTCCACATCTTGAACGAGTTTGGAAAGTGTACTAGTGCTGATTCGTATAAGTAAGTGAGTCGTTGGAACGAAATTCTAGCAAGCGGTGTCGCAAGAGGACCCAGTAGCGCGACGCTGGACTCTGGCAGATCTGAGCGTTCAAGTTTGATCTCAGCAGCATAAGATTCTCGTGCAGTGTGTATCGCCGACCACCATGCTTGGAAAGACTGGGGGTTCCGGAGGAGATTTTCTTCGCGATAAAAGTCTTTGGGGGTGATGAGGTCGGGAACCGTGTCAGGCGTCGGAATGGGAAGGGTTAAAGGGAAAAGGGCTTTTAGTTCATCCGCAGACGGTATTTTGGAGGCAACCGAAGGCATGTTGGACGAGAAGGTTCAAGCAGCAAATTGTATCACGTGTATCAATAATACGGACTTGGTCTCAAACGTCATGGTCGGTATGGATTGCTCATATTTATTCGCTGTACGCGTTCTCACCGTCTCGTAAAGCACGGTGTCAGGAGAGCTCGTCAAACTCAAGAAGCCCTTGAAGCCAAGAGACTTAAAGATCAATCCAAACTCCGTGATTATCTCGCTCTGAGTGATGATGTTCTTGCCAGAGTTTGTCTCGCTCTATGCTCTGCACTCGGTATCTTATTTGTGTTCTGCAGAAGAAACAGAAGGACTGGTCTCAAGAAGCTTTGTCGGCCACCACGCAACTTCTGCAAGTCAATCCCGAATTCTACACTGTATGGAACTATCGACGGCATATTCTCGTCAACGGTATATTTCCAAAGAGGTCAGTCACTCTATTGTTCGGCTAGCTGCTTCTGTCAGAAAAATCTTGATGTAGTACCCCGGAGCAAATCAAGGATCTTCTCAGCGATGACCTATCGTTGACTATGGCCGCACTAAAGAATCATCCTAAGGTGTACTGGATTTGGACCCACCGTGGATGGTGTCTCAAAAATGTCCCCCGTGGGCCGGGCGTCGACGGTGAAGGGGATCCTCGCGAATGGGAGAAGGAATTGTGGAATCAAGAGTTGTTCGTAGTCGAGAAATTACTGGCTGCAGATCCGAGGAACTGTAAAAATTCTCTTTTTTTCGAAAAACTAAAATTGCTCACGTCGAAGTTAGTTCATGCCTGGAGCTACAGAAGGGTTGTGCTCGCTAGCCTGCCCGTTCCTAAACCAGAAACTTCTGAGTTGGCTTACACCACTCGAAAAATCGAGTCCAATTTTTCAAACTTCAGCGCTTGGCACCAACGCTCAAAAGTTCTCTCTTCTCTGTGGTTGACAGGTCAGCTAGATCAGTCCAAGTCCAAGGAAGAAGGTATGAGTCATGCACGTATCCGATGATGCCGCTTCTAACACTGGACTTCAAGAGTTTAATCTAGTACAAAACGCAATGTATACAGACCCAAGAGATCAGAGCGTCTGGATATACCATCGATGGCTCATTGGCTCAGGTATGCACTAATCTTTCACAAACAAACAAGAAAGTCACAACAGGCCCAGGCGATAACAAAGAGATTCTAGACCGCGAAATCGCAGTCATACAGAGTCTATTGGAGGAAGAAGCGGATAGTAAATGTAGGTGTATTTCATTTTATTAACATACTAAACACTCACATAATACCTCGCAGGGTGCATGGAGTCTTTAGTTCATTACAAGCGACTCTTACTTCACAACCACGGTGCCCTCGTAGACAAATCTGCTTTGACGCGAGATTGTATTTATCTTCTCGAACAGCTTCGTAAAGTGGATCCGGGTAGAAGAGCTCGTTACAATGAAATTGGTGAGCCGATCAACCCCAATAGTGCTTTCCTTTTGATTTCTTGAGGCAGAGCTAGGAATAACTCGGCTGTAGACGGGCTTACTCTCGCAGGAATGTTTACAGTAAATGGGGCAATTCATTTGGTTTATGGTTCATGAGTATTTATCATACAGACAAGAAACGGATCCTCTTGAGAAACGAGAAACAACAGTACAGGCATGTGAATTGGTGTGCAACGCTTTCAGCACTTGCACTCGTTAGGCTGGCAGGCGCAGCTGTTGAAGAACATGGTGAGAACAGTTACAATCATGACAACAATAAGTAACTCACGAGTCGCCGCAGCTGCAGCTGCTACTGCCACAGTTGGCTTGAGAGACGGGAGTCTGAGTAGTCTATATCGAAAAGGCGGACAGTCAGCACTCCAACAATGGTGTTGGGCCAGAGGGTAACACACAGTGGACATTGTGATGGTGAGAAGAATTAAGTTGGTAAAATTTCGAAGTGGTTTAAACTTGGTGGGTTGGGGAAAATCCGCTCATTTGGATGCCCTTTTATACCTGGTCAAGCGTGTTTGCCCCTGTTGTATCATCATCCCGTTATCATGATCATTCAAATTGATCCAATCCACTCATTCGCGCATGACAAGATAATACGTGGACTAGCGTGGACTGCCGAAAATCCTAGCAAAAATGTCTCATGAATTGGCATGCTGTATAATGAATGGTGCGCCTTCAGCCAACTTCCTGGGTTCACTTACTGCGTTTAGATTGCCGAAATTCGAGTGCTGCTTCACAGACTTGTTGTTGGAACCCCAAAGTCGCAGCACATTGTACTCATGACTTGGGTCTTTTGTTGCAGACCTATATTTGTGCTAGCGCTTACTCCTGCGTGTAATCATTGTTGGTTGCCACTGATAACAGGTCGCCACATAGTAAGTCTCCACTGCCTTTGAATGTATTTCGAATGGGCCACTCGGACCTACACTGACTGGGATGATATATGTAGGGGAAGAGTGTTGTCATTCATGTTTGGGCACTAACTCGTTACATTAGTAAGAGTATGTACTAGGCTGTACTAGGGTTCTGTGTTCTCTCTACTAGTATACAGTCCCGCAATTTTACCACTGTGCCGCATGTGGCCACTGGAACGCCTTCATTGACGAACAGTGATCGCGATATGAAAAACGTTCGAAATTAGCCTGCCAGTGCTCCAGTTGGTATGCGTTACTAGCATGGAGCACGACTCGTTCGTCGTATATCATATATAAAAATACACTACATATATATACGTCTTGACCAGGGGGGGGCTGGCAGCGGGGTTTTCCGTAAAATCAACTGCTAATATTGACTCACTCTTCTCTACTCTTCTTCGTTGGGTCTATTTTATTGCAGCTTGAATCAGCTCGGATTTCTGAATTGATACAAGTTTCCTGAACTTAGAATAACACGAGCAATCGCAGAATTCGAATCACCATTCAAGGATTTTTGAATCCAACCCTCTCTTTTCAATGACAAATCCGAATAATTCCGAATACCTGATATCTTCTTCTCACTTGGAACTAGCAGATGTATTTACACTATCCTTTGTTTACAACGTTTACCAACTTTGGTTCTTAGGCACGACTAAAAAAGTCGGAAAGGCTCAAGGACGTCGGTGAACCGGTGCAGCTTCCAGGAAAGGCCTTGGCAATCGAGGTGCTGGGGAATAGCGCCTGGATCGCGGAAAATACGACAGTTGCTCGAAGTATTGATCTTGTTGTGAGTATTATGGCAGCTTCTAGCCAGCTAAAATACTAAATGACCATAGTCAGGAAAGACTACGAAGCTTTATCGAGGACATCGAGGACCTGTGTCAACATTAACTCTTTGGCATTCGGGCTCGAAACAGATTCTTATCACAGGCTCTTGGGATAACGTTTGTAGTACCTCACCTCGACTCTTTGGCCATCGTAACTGAACCATTCTTCTAGACCATCAAGCTATGGGATGCAAATGCATGTTTTCCAGATCGTGTCTGCGATTGCTACTCATCAATGACCTAGACCAAAGAGCTCATATCTTCCACTGACGCCCATTCGGACTTTGTCAAAAGTTTGTTTGTCATACCATCCGTGAACTTGTTGATTTCTGGGAGTTCAGACAAGCTTATAAGGTTCTGGTAAGAAATTTGTTGCCTTCGTTCATTCTCAGTCATGGATTGTTCGTAGGAATCTATCTCTCGAACAACAACCTTTACAAAGCGCAGGTTCCCTGTCCTCTCACACGCGTCCTGTCGAATGCCTAGATGGTAGAGCTTTACCTAATGGCAATGTGGAACTTTGCACTGGAGATACGATGGGGATCATACGATTGTGGACTTTAACTAATGATGACCGACGTTGGACCAGCACTCTCAAGGCGGAATTCAATCATCATCGTACCAAGATCACTGAACTTTACCTCGGTTCAGAGCAATTATGGACTGGTAAGAAAAATATCTTGTTTGTTGAACCGCTGTTCAGAGTTTGTTTTCAAACACTCAGCTTCAAGTGACGAAACAGTACAGGTTCGCTACTTGTCCGAAGCAGAAAAAAGACCAGCTCCTCCCCCAATCCATCACTCTACTGCTGTTCGATGTGTCTTGCCTCTCCATCTAACCGATTTGCAGGAGCCATATATCATCACTGGCTCTGGCGACTTCATGAGAGTATACGATGTCTCGTCTGCCAATGAACCAGAACTCTTGAATGAAATTGACGCTCACTGGCGCGATATTACGCATATACGACTTTGGATGCGCCAGTCCGTAGATGAAAAGAACAATCAAAAGAGGATAGAGCCGTGGATCATTACTACCAGCCTGGATTGCACTGTACGAAGATGGAGACTGAGCGGTGAGCTAGTTCTCGTTCCCCTTCCTTCTTGACACTCTGGACTCCCTTTCAGAATTGCTCGTACCGAAACCCAAAAGAATTGAACCTCCGGTCTCAGTCGTTCTTCCCCAAGCACAAGCTGGGTTCGCTATGACCCTCGAGGAAGAGCAAGAACTCGATGAGTTACTTAACTCAGATTGATATTTCATTCGCATAGGTGAACAAAGTTAAACGTGCCATCACATCCATGTACATAGGTTGCCAAACTGGGGATTTCAAAGCGATGACTGTCAGATTATGGAAACTGAACAAGCTTCCGTTCCCTACTTCATTGCACAGCAGCTAGTCTAGTCTTGCGAGTACTTTCTCTAGCAGGCCAAGCTGTGTCGAACACTTCGTCCAGCTCCTCCAAAGTCCGCCCGTGCTGCATAGATTTGGTGCATTATTCCAGGCAGTCACGATGCAGTCAAATGATAGACAAACTTACCGTTTCAACCCCAAAACAGAACCACGACGCCGAGGCGATGAAGTCCCACCCAACAAAAACAAAGTAATACTTCCATCCTAGTTTCCCGAGACCAACGCTGTTGGCGAACGTGTTGATGAAGCCTGCACAATTAGAGATGAGAATGTGAACCGCCATTCCCTTCCCTCGCATGTCTTGGCTCATGACTCTGATCATTCGCGTGAGCTGTACTGGATAGTGTGGCTAAAATGAGGATAAGCATACTCGGCGCAGTATAAGGCCTGCAAAGGCGTATAGGTGAAACTATACGCCAAGCCAAATAAAAATATGAAAGTGATTGAAGCGTTAGCCCCGTTGAGGTTGTTGTTTCCAACCTCTCCGACTAAGATAACTTGAGCGAAGGCTATTACTTGAAACGATTTGTGCTTACAATTTTCAGTCAGTGCTGCAACGATGGCTAGCAGACAGGCTAAAATAAAGCTTCCAAGGTAAAGCCTTTTACGTCGCCCAATTTTGTCTGTGATTGCAGCACCCTGTGTGGTAACTTCGTCAATTATCTCCACCAACATATTCGTCATCCTAGTCACCGTGAAAGCACCGAATGCAGAGAGAATAGAGTTAGCAAAGTTGCTGAAGAATTTTGTCTGCCTCAGTGGATGATTGATACTCAGGAAGAACAACATACTATACGAGTTGACGCTGTTTCGAGGTGACCCCAGCGTTCGCCATCATTGCGGGCAAAAAGTAGGTGATCAATCCGTTTCCGGCTAATTGACCGTTCACCTTTGCTTGATCGTCAATGGATGAAGGGGTCTGATTCTAATCCACTTACACACTGCGCTCGATAAGTATCAAAACTCTGTTACCTGCGATATTAAGAGAATTTACCATCAGTGCCAGACACAACATTCGCCACCCTTGATAAAGACAAAAACATTCAGGCGCCAAAAAAAGTCATCTGATTCACGTACTTCGATTTTTACTGCTGAAAAGAGGTCGATAGTCCCAGAACTGGATACGATATCTGCACGTTCAGATGGGATGAGCGTAGAGTAATTGCCATCATACCGCTTCTGCCTTCTTTGTTTCGATAGACTCTTGGAATTCACGTAGTTGAAGCTGGATTTGAGGAGGTTCTCATGCATGTGGCGTTTTTTTGTTGTTGTAAGAACAAACCTCAATAATAGGATTCATCTTGCCATCGCCGCTGTGATATTCGATCAAGATATCCCGTGCCTCGTTGAATTTTCCTTTCTGAACCAGCTGAGAGTCACACTGTTAGCAAGGGGGGCCTTGAGGAAACGAATTCTTGTACCCATCGCGGAGACTCGGGGAGAAACCAGACAAAGCTGATTATAATAACCTACATAAGATGCGGTCAGTATTTCGACTTCTCAGTACGAACCGGAGAGAGAAATACCGGAGGAATGACTTGCAGCATCAAAGGAAGTCTCCAAGCCCAGGTAGAATTCATCTTTATTGTTCCTACCATTGCGCCGGTCGCGGGGATGCTTCCGATGAAAAAACAGCTATTGACGAGAATTAATTTTATCGTGACAACTGGCGGGTGACTGAGGAATAGTCTAACGAGTTGTATGATGCTCCAAGTCTCCCTCGCCATTGTGGGGGAGCCAATTCGGTGATCCATGTCGGAGCAGCTGTAGTCGAGATGGCGATGCCAAAGCCCAAGATGAACTTTGATAACATTCGGGTATGAGTCGGACGCTCAATATAACTAAATAGAAAACACACTCGACCACCCATGAAGGCATTGATGTTTTGCGCGGAAACGATCACAGCAGAACCAACTAAGACGAAAATCGCACCCTGTGATGATACTCTTGGAATTATTCTTTCATAATCGGATTAAAGCAATTGTTTGCTCGCCGTGAACATGCCTCCCCTCCGTCCGGCCTGAAAAGTTTGACATGAAGGGTCAGTCAATGAATGTGCATAATAAGAATTGAGGGTCGACTTGCAAGATCGGTGATAGGTCCTGCAAAAAAGGATCCTACACAGTTCCCAACGATACTGCAAGATATTAAATACTCGAGCTTCGGAAAACCAACAAGGTATATACTATATCATGAAGACTATGCCTGTCGATTTTCCCAAACCACTGTAGTCGAACTACATCAAATGATTCAAGGAGGTTCAAGGCCGCCTTATTATTAATGTTGCAGTAACGTACGTAGTCGAGGTACTGGTTCATGGCGTTGATCCCACTCATCAGACTACCGTCAAAGCCTGAAGAAACAGCGTTCAAAAACCCAATCATTACTATCAAGTAAAGCTGGAAGACGTCAACTGGATGGCAGCGACTTCAATCCACAGATAATTCACCTTGAATGCCCTGCTGTTCCACGGATTGAGCGATGTGTTTAGGACCGCCTCCTCGTATTCGGTGTTGTATATGTTTGATATCAAGGCTGGAGCATTGTCGATGAAAGGAGATCCAGTGGAAACAAGCTTCGAATCATCGTCCAAAGTCGAAGATCTAGGGTGCTCTTGCTCGTTTGTAGGCATACTACTTATCATACGAGGGAGACGTACTATGTCAGGAGTCACACAAGTATCTTGTGTATTCATCTTGCGCTGCAGTCACCTGTCCAGCCATGAGAAGCACGATAGTAGCCGTTGCCGTTATTTGTGAAGAAGTCCATCACTCAATCAAAACGATGCAAGGCTTGCAATGGGGCCGGCGAGTCAACCGACTGAAGTTTGAACTAATACTAGTAATATATAACCCCCTTCTCCGCGACGCATTATATTCTTTGAGTTCAAGTTCTCCTTTGCGACTAGTTCAAACACATGATTCTGCTTGTCCAGGCAGTGTATCGGGGAACTGAGCCCCCAACCTTATCGGATGTTCTGTCGTGCATGTTCCGCCAATTGACCTGTGACGCATTGAAAGGGTTTTGAACTCGGAATTTTCGCACCTGTTGTGGACTAATGTCAGCATAGTGTGTTGAATCTCCTTCCCCAATGACTTGCTTTGTGCAACATTTTTTCCAGGGAAAGAATGACACAAGAATGGCTCGTTAAGCACCCAACACTCGAGGCCAAAGTAAAACGAAGATAATCCGGCAAATTGAGACCCGAATTTAGAATTTGAACAAGGTACGGAACTTCTACATTTCGTCGTCATGATTGGGTCGTACTAGACCCTAGCCATTTTCTGCAGAAAGTTTCGACTCTCATCTTGGCTGCTTCCCAATTATCCAAGGCTGGTCGTACATCGAGGTAAAATGAGACATTTTTTGTGACAGGATCCGTGCGACCAGTGTAGAAGTCGATAATGTATCTCATCTGCATACCGCAACGGTCGACAACCCAATCGTGTCTATCGAAAGGAGCGGCATACCTGCTTAGAGTAAGGAAGATAAATCTGAAATATGCGGGGCATGGCTTACCCAAGGAACATTTTCCATCTGGCCCGTGGGCTTTTGTCATTAGGTCTACCTTTAAAATTCACGAGTTTGACTCCTCCACAAGCCTCCCCGCCTCTGCCAGACTCCCACTTCATGACCTCAAACCAAGCTCGTTCGTTGACGGCGTTATGTATCGGAACAATGGTCTTCATATCCGCTACCTGAGGATTATGGTTTTTACGCGCCATTGCCGCAAAGAATTGCGCTTCGGAAGGGTATACCCAATTGCCATCACTGGCTTTTGGTATCGTAGATACTTCGCGTTCTGAGGATAAATTATGATCAGAACGTTGATTTGTGGTGGAAAAGAACCGTGTCCAAGTGCTGGAAGACTGAGAGCTATGGTCAACTGGACAAGATTCTTGAGACTCGCTGTGGTCAACTGGACATTTCGAGGCCATGACGGTTGAAACAGGAAACTCGTTTTTCCACGGCCCGGCTAATTTCAATAGCCGGATTCAATTTCCGAGGAGGTTGTCTTCAGCGTGATTACCGGATCCAACGAAAACCGATGTTTGTTACTAAATTATTTATTTAAACTACAGTTCCTCCTTTTTTCTTCTCCACCATCATGCCTTCCTCAGAACAAATATTCTCTACGCCACTCACCAAGCTCTTCAAGATCAACCACCCGGTCATGCTTGCAGGTGAATATCATGTTTCTAGTCGCTCAACTAGTCTCTCATGATTATATCAGGTATGAACGTGGCGGCAGGTCCCAAACTGGCTGCAGTGGTAACGAACTCTGGTGGGTACAACCGGATGTCTCACGTGCAAATATGTGAATGGTATTTCCAGGCGGTATTGGTGTTATTGGCGGTGTCCGTCAGTCTCCTAAGTTCATGAGGGGTTCGATCGAGGAGCTCAAGAGCCACCTCGAGGACAAGAATGCACCGTTCGGTGTAGATTTATTGCTACCCCAGGTTGGCGGGAATGCACGAAAAACCAACAAGGATTACACGGACGGTCAGCTACCAGAACTAATTGACGTTATCATTGAGGGCGGCGCCAAATTGTTCGTGTGCGCGGTTGGGTAAGGTCACCTATCTAGTGTTCTTTTGATTCATTGGAATCTGATTTTCTCTCTTTGAAAGTGTCCCTCCCAGGTGGGTAGTTGACAAGTTCCACGCAGCGGGGATCCCGGTAATGAAGTATGTGCGAACGAATTTACAGCCCATATCCGTTAATTTACCTTTCTCCTTAGCATGATCGGCCACCCCAAGGTAATTTGAAATATTTGTTACCCCTATTTCTCTTTCGATTGAACATAAATATTACATAGCATGTTGCCAAATGTATCGAGGCAGGTCGGTCGGCGTTCGTTTCGATCCGTCTATTCTCGGAATTTACCCTGGACTGCTCATAGGGGTTGATATCATTGGTGCTCAAGCTGGAGAGGGAGGTGGACACACTGGCGACACGCCTTTTTCCATACTCATCCCTGCCGTGGTCGATTTGTGTAAAGACGCGAAAAGTCCGCTCACGGGCGAACCGATTGTCGTCGTAGCTGCAGGAGGTATTTCCGACGGCCGAGGTCTTGCCGCATCCCTAGCGTACGCACACGCTCTCACATGGAATTGATGCTAAAAAGCTCATTCGTATAAACATCATGTAGGTATGGCGCTCACGGAGTATGGGTCGGCACGCGTTTCGTTGCAAGTGTGGAAGCTGGAGCACCGAAAATGCACAAACAACAAGTTGTCAGCGCAGGTTGGGATGATGTCCTCCGTACCACTATATACACCGGGCGGCCTTTGAACGTGAGGAGGACCCAATATGTCTTTGACTGGTAAGCGTCGAACCAATCCAGCCACATTGCTCATGGACATATACACACAGGGAGACCACCCGTTCGCAAGAGAAGGAGCAGCTCCTAGCAAAGGGTCTCATTCCCCATGAAGTCGAGGTGGGCGTGCTCGATTTATTGAGTGTCCCATTCTCAAAAACAAACATCTATTCTAGATTGAAGCACATCCCGAAAAATCTGTTCAAGGAATGACTTGTGCGTCCTTTTACTTGCCACGTTATGGGGCACTTATTAATTGTCCATCAGGGCTTATGGGCCGAGTTGCCGGAGCCATCAAGGTTAGTCTTACGTTCCAGAGGTATCCCATGATCTCATGTTGTATTATTCAAATATCATTCAGGACATCAAACCCGCAAAAGAAATGTGCGTTGAAATGGCTACGCGCTCTGAATAAACTGATCGGACCCTTTTCTTAGCGTCGATGAAATGGTCACTACAGCTGCCAAAACCCTTCAAGCCTCGAATAGCTTGATAGTTTCTGCGAAGGCCAAGCTGTGACTAAGTTGAACGATCTATGTTACGCCTCTGTCTATCTGTATCAATATCTCCTACTAACATTCTTGTTGAACTTATTTTGGATAGATGTAATTTAAGGCTCTTGCTTCTTTAACGCATGTATGTACTATCAAGCAGTCACTGTTAGCGTTGCCTGAGAAAAAGTTTCATCGCTCGTTCCTATCGTCACTGTGAACACGCCAGGTTCAACTGCCCATTCGTTGTCCAGGTTCCAAAGTGCAAGCTGAGACGAAGCAACTTCAATCGAGACTGTTTGTGAGCTACCCGCACTGCTGACGACATTAGCTTTGTTTCCAAATCGAATATCATCGACTTACGGTAAATTAACTTTCTGGAAACCAACTAGTCTTTGTACAGGGGTGACTACAGAGCTTACGACGTCGGAAAGATACACCTAGTAGAAGGTGAGAACCAGTCAGGAATATATTGTTTGAGCCGACAGACCTGAACAACTTCTTTGCCGTCTACTAGACCGGTGTTATGTACGGTGACCGTCACGTTGAAATTGTCGGAAGTCCCGATTGACGTAGGATTGAGCGAAAGATCGGTACTGTGAGGATCAATTGTTCAGGCCAATATCATATTCCCGTCGTTGATGAGAACGCACTAGTTGAAGGTGGTATAGCTCAATCCATGACCAAAACTCCAGATTGGGATTGGACTATTCAAAACGTACTTCGTCGGGCGATAAATATCAAATCCAACATGAGTGGAGGAAGTTTTCAACACACCTGATGACCGAATACCAATGTATTATTATCTGTGATCATTCCAGCGTCCACAGGCCGCATTCCATTCAGATAGTTGTAGAAGTCTGGCGTAGTCCCAACAGATCGAGGGAATGAAACCGGTAATTTACCTGGTAAATCCACTTCTCAGTGGTAACTTATACGATAAAAGCAAAAGTAACATACCTGAAGGATTCACTGCCCCGAATATGATTTCCGGTAGGGCGAGACCACCTAATTCTCCAGGATAGAATTGTTGGATCACCGCGTTAGCATCTAGAAGAGATCATAGATTGAGTTCTCAGAAAATGATTCTATTCCTGACAACGTACGAGCTTGAATCCAGGGTTCGGAAACAGGTTTTCCGCTCACGAAAACCACGACGGTTGGTTTTCCTGTATTAACAATAGCTTCCACCAAGGACAACTGAGCGCCGACCAGGGAAAGACTGGACAAGTCGACGTGCTCGCCAGTAGTAGCGTTTGTTCCTGGAGTCCACAGTAATGTCTGGTCCAAGGACCAAGTCCCGACCTGAAACGCACTGAGTCGCGTATATGCTAATCTGACAAATTTCTCCCACCATGACGATAGCCACATCGGACTGCTGAGCAGCTGATACTGCCTCGTCAAAGCCGCTCTGATCATTAGACCAGAGTTCACATCCTTGAGCGAAGTTGATTTTTGTCGAGCTAGATTGGTTAGACAAGAACTCCTGGAAGCCAGCGAGGGGTGTGATTCCGTTTAAGGAAGCATTGAAGAATACGTAGTCTCCGAACTATGCACACAGACGTGAAGTTGTAAATGATTTAAATAAAGACGGTTGTCGAATACTCACAGTGACACGATTGACTTGAGGTCCAATTAATGCAATACTGCTAATATTTGCGCTCAGAGGCAAAACGTTGTCGCGGTTTTCGAGTAGAACTATCGCTTCTTCTTCCATCTGCAGAAGGACTTGGCGAGACTCGGGTGTACGAATGGTGCTCAGATAGTCAGAGTACGGATATGGACCTGTACGTTTGTTATGAATTCGGTAGGAGCAAAGAAGCGAAACAGGAGCTAACTTTCAAAAAGACCCAAGGTAAACTTCGTCCGTAGCATAGCTTTCACTGTTTCGTCAATATAACTTTCATTGACAGTTCCAGCGGCCACTTGGTCTACAGCGGAAGTAGTCAGCCTCGTCTTCCCGGGTGCTCAACAGGTCAATTCTTACCAGGAAGCGTCAGATATGTGTAGGATCCTCCACCCATTTCCCCACTCAATCCATTTTCTATTACTGCCTTGGCTGCACATTCGCGACTCAAAAAGAAACATCAGCATAACGAAGGGGTGGGAGTCAAAGGACGTACGTGTCGCAGGTCTTGTGCTGACTGATCAATAAGTCTACCGCACCTGCATCGGTGGTGACCCAGTAAGGGTATTGCCACTCATCTCGAAGCTACACAAAATATATAAGATTTACCGTTATTCCGGGCCTAAGGAACTCAAATCTTACAATGTCAGATAGAATGCCTGTCATGCCGGTCAGTTGAATTATGACATGCGGTAGACGAGCCAATATCGGGTAACGTACGTTTGTTTGCGACCAACTAACGAAGAATAAGGTTTGATAAAATTGCACAGAGTAGAACGTTTGCTTACAGGAACACCGTCGTATGCAGAATATGCAGTCATGATAGCCAAAGACTCTAAACATGCTTTTTGGAATGCGGGAAGATAGATCGTACGCAAATCACGTTCGCTGCCAACCACAGGGGCTGTATTTCTATTTTCAGTAGTCAATCACATTTTTTTTGCAATAAGATATATCTGCTCACAAGCCCGCCATCGGACTTCCATAAGCTGTGAAGTGCTTGCAAGTGGCAGCCATTCGTTTGCGAATACCGCCAGAACCATCTGCGGTGACATTCCTCCGTGTTCCGTTTTGCAAACCAGATACGTATGCGAGACCCATTTCACCGGTCAAGAATGGGTCTTCACCAAAATTCTCTTCCACGCGGCCCCATCTAAGCTCTCTGGACATGTCGAGAACCGGGGCGAAAATCTGAGACAGACCAAGCCCTTCAGCTTCGGTGGCGATAACAGTCGCAACGGAAGAGAGTAGTTCTGGATTGAAAGATGCTGCCAGTCCAATCGGTGAAGGAAAGATTGTTCCATTGTTAGTAAATCCATGTAATCCTGAATGTATATGAGCTCTATGAACTTAACCTGTGCAATGGTCAGGTCAAAGTCAACGCCAACTCACCCTCGCTTTGGAACATTGCTGGTATACCGAGGGTCGTGTTCTCCATGAGATATTTCTGACCCACGTTCAGGGCAAACACGAATTTTTCGTAGGGCATTGCATAACCACCCCAAATCGAGCCTGCTTTAGTACTCATCATGTCTTCCTACGAGGACAATGAGCCAGACGCAGATCCCGAAAGATCATGCGTACCAAACCAGACTGGTTAAAAACGAGGGTGTTGTCTAAGGGATCGGTAGTGTTCATCCAACCTGAAAAGATATTTCAGTAAGCAATTGTAGCAACTACCTACATGCACCTACCATCTATATCTCCTTGTATGCTATCGACTTAGACATTAGGGATGCATCAATCATAGTAAGAGCCGAGAAACGTACATCTGAGCTACTTTTTCCTCCAACGTCATCCGTGGAAGTAAGTCTGCTACTCTGTCTTCAATGGATGCGTTGGGATTTTTGTATGTCGGCAACGATCCATCTGAGTTTGTTCCACGAGCCACCAATGAGAACTCGGGTGACCCCAGAAACGAACTGGAGCAGAACGTTACGGGAACAAGGAGTAATATAGAGAGCACTTGCATCTAACTATGAAGGTCGATACTTCACGTCAATATCAGTGCCTTTTTATAAGTAATGAGGAGCAAGCTGTTTTTCCGTGAAAGGTGTCGCCATATGACGCCCAGCCACGTCGTAATTCACAGCTGACCATCATTAGGACAACGAGTAGCCAGAGAGCCTAAGAATAAGTAGGAGGTTGGGTTATCACGGTCCGTCGATCATCAATGCGTCCGACAATTTTCCGACACCAACTCGTTAATTGCAGTACTTCGTCTTCCGCCTGGATTGAGTGGCTATAAGAGGACTTTGGTCGTTATTGTCCCCTCTAAGTAATCCCCACATGGGGTGTTCACTTCGAAATATTCGAGGAAAGGTTGACTGGTAGGGTCCCTTCGAGGAACAACTGGCACCCATGTCACTACACATCGTCGGACAAGTCATATTTTCCCGTATTCATTACGAAAGGATGCGCTGTAGCGGATCTTCATACTGACACGAATGGAGACCTAGCAGTCATTCTCAAGATCTTTGCCGTGTGCCGATGATACAACAAGCAAAATTGAAGTTAAGGCATTATTTGCGCACAAGGCGAATTGAAGGGCCCAAATTCCCGTAGCATTCGCTAGAGGTGGGTAGCCGGGTGTTCGCTGGTGTCCAGAAGTGTATTGGGTGGAAAGGAGTGGAGAAAGTGATGGGAGCGATTCAGCAACTTTTGGATCTTTAGAAGAGATTCTCAGTAAAGCTTTCTGTGAAGTAAACAAGTTGCAGATTTACATTCGACTCCAGAAAGAGTTATGGGGGAGGTCCGGAAGTTCAACATATGCCATTTTTCTCATTCAGGTCGACGATATTCGAGCGGCGGCATATAATTATTTACAGTTGATGATGGTCTTCAAACTTCTCAATAAAATGTATCAGATTCTACAACTAGAAGTTTAATAAAGGTGAAAACTAACCATCACTGAGTATAACTTGGAGTCCCAAACGTCCAATTTTGCATAGCGATGAGGGGAATCTGGGGTGGCCAAATTTGAAAATGATATTTGGCGCCTGCAAAAATGTTTCCGCCGTACCATCATCTACCATCCCATTTTTTTCTTGATTCCCGACAACGATGAGAAGCTCACCTCTCCAAGCTTCCTGCGATTTCGTTAACCAAAGATCAAATTTGTTTTACGCCTTGCGGTTCGTTGTTTTCACAGAAACCGTTATTATGTTTTTGTTTCTGCGCCCGACGTCCTGCCCTTCTGGTTCAGCATTTTCGACAGCTGCGGGTTGATTATCCCCCGCTGAGCCTTGGCTCTGGGTCGAGTACATTATGTGGTCCTTGACCGCAGGAACCTGTACATCTATCATCAGCACAGTCGAGCCGGGAACAGTCCATGGGTAGTACCAGGTGGCGGAAGGGCTCAGAGTTATTATGATAGAGCTCCTGCGAGAGGCTGACAATTGTCGAGTTCAAAAGAAAACCACTGCAGTCAGAAAATAGATATACCTGTTGATGTGGTTGCAGGAACTCCACCTTCAGGTTCGCAGTACAGACCACTCGACGGCGACTGGCTACTATTGCTGCCATCATTTTATCGAACCCGCAGCCTCCGAATAGTCGGTCATCGTTGCGACTTCGACCACTTTGCCACAGCTGCGATCACCTTGTTTCTTCTGCAGGAGCTTTTCACTTCCTAACTTCCCAGGTATACCTACTCAGGGAGCTTTGGAATTTCCATTATCATCATTTTTTTTGGCACCAACTCCATTGCCCAGCCGTCGTTTGTCTCCCCGCTCCGACACTGATTTTGGGGGACTCCTAGATATTTTCACGAAAAACTCCACCGATCAAACTTCTCTTTTAAAAACCCACTGGGTGTTGATGGACAAAATTGCGAAATTGCGTGTGTCGAGATGTGCTCGGGACTGCCATAGTTTTCCGACGAATCGCTGACTACCCTACCTTGGATCCTTTTCGCGGAGTATTGATCAGCTTGTCGAAATTTGGCTCTGTGCAGCGTCTGGAATTTCACTGGGTTGCGTTATCGAGGCGGCACACTAGTCAGGACCTTGATTCTTGATGTTGCTGCTTTGATGCTTCTGTTGGCCTTGAGTCACTCGTTTGCATTCATACCTCAAAGCATTGTGTTCATATATATCAAAGGCACTATATTTCTGCTCCTAGAGGTGGTGGAAAGGTGGAAGAACTACAGCCTTGGCTAGTTGTGTCGATTGCGCCATGTATGTCACGTGTAGTCCAATGACTCATAGTGACTCGATGGTAAACTTCCCTCTACCGAAGTTATTGAACGAAAAGAAGGGTTCGGTGAGGTGCCCAATCCCTTGACAACTAATCCACGAGGTGCGCTATTTTTTTCTGTCCAATTTGAACCCACAATTCGCTGCGAAGGTGTCACCATTATGATATTACCTTCTAGCCATCGGACCTTCTGAAAGGATGAAGAATGGAGGTTTGATACGCAGCATATTGATCAAGCTGGGCCTACCTGAATAGACATAATTGCATTGTCCCGGAAAGAAACACCCATGCTATTCAGCGAATTTGGAGAAAGTTAGAGAACTGTTTGACGTACGGATAGATTTGAGAATCTATCGTTGGCCAGCCGGAAACTAAGATGGAAGCTTGACAGTGCGTGTCGCGCCTTATAAAGTGTTAATGAAGAGCTAATAGGCATTCAGGCTCTCGTAAAGTGAAAGATCAGGAGGAGAATGGAAGTCGCGGCACCGTTTCTCTGGGTCACGATTTCTTGAAAGCCTTTTCTGTGGACTTGCACGAATCACATTCGGAAACTGGATTTTCAGCGCGGAGTTTGATTCAAAATCGTTAAAAAGACGAGGGTTGCCCTGGATTCATCCTTAACTCGAACCACTCGTGCTCCTTCTACATTCTCTTCAAATGTTGCCCAATAAACTCGTCAAGTGCGTCCACTTTCATTAGCCCAATACTTGTAGATTTACATTGAATCTTCATCCAGTAATAAACGTATGCATCCTTACGCACACGCGCTTCGCAGACAAAGAGAACACTTTCATGAAGTGGCGCTTGCAAATACGCTTCCTGTATGTGCAAATATAACTTGACCCTCGAGAATGCATGCTAATAACCACAACCAGCCCCCCCAAACTATTGAGGTTGCTCGTGAACGCAACGAAGAAAAATTCGACCGCCGTCTGGATCATGCTCTTATTATGGTACGTCTTAACATGTTCCTGAACCAAACCATCAATCCGAATCTCTCCCAGCTTCTAGTCGTTTCTGCGGTTGTGCACATACTCAACTATTATCTTTTGAATGAAATCATCTCGTCTCTTGATGTTTAGTTGCAAAACACGGGTATGTTGCATAAATTCAGCCATTCAAAATTCGCAGTCTGACAATGCCCTAGAAATCGCTTTACTTTCGCAACACTTCCGCTCCTCATCTGAACAAGCAAATCATCGTCACATTCATCGCAGTGCTTGCCGTAGGGGCTCCCGAATCCATAATAGCAAATGTATAATCGCTTTAAACCCATGCTTGAATATAGTGTTGTGCAAATTTGATGAATATCTTACCCTGCCTCCAGCTCCCAGTCGTATTGACGATTAACAATCGGAAGATAGCGGTCGACCTCCAAATCCATTGTTATATGTTTACTTTCACCAACATCGAGATACACCCGGGTGAATGCGACGAGCTGCCTTTCTGCACGGACGATGTTTGAAACCCGAGCAAGAAGATAGACCTTCGAGAAAAGTTAGAATCACTGCAGAACACTAAAAGGGTTTCGAGGGTTTCGAGGTACCTGAGCGACATGACTTCCCGATAGGCTACCTTCATTGGTCACAGTTGCACGGAAAGTAATTGTTTCCCCGCTTGTGAAGGTCTTCATGCCTCCCGACGAAGTTGCATTGAATCCGGAGATAGAAAAGTTTGTGTAGGTCAATCCATAACCGAACCAGTGCTGCGACTTTTAAGCGATGTTCAACAGATTAGGACGTCAATAGGACATACGGAAGAGTATGAGTAAATATCAGTATAGTTAACTGCGTGAGCAGTAGCGTGGTAACTATACACTTTCGTCAGCATGGGTGAGTCCACACCCCAGGGCCACACACTTGTAAAAAGCCGGCAGAGACGAAGCATCATACGGGATACTCAGTGGCATTCTTCCTCCTGGATTAAAGTCGCCGAACAACACATCAGCAATAGCCTGACCGCCTGATTGACCTGCAAAGAACTACCATTGGGCATTTGAATCAAAACCCATCAGCATGAGTGGGTATCAGTACACACCGTTTCTAGGGCGGCTGCGCATCGAGCATAGTAATTCGGGATAGCAAAAGGTCTACCGCCTTGTAACACCAGTACAATTGGTATCTCGAGATCGAACAACGCGTCAGCAAGGGCAGCTGAAAACATGTCAACCACCAGTGACCGATGATTCACATCATAAGAACATACTTTGATTTTCCGACAGGCCAAGTGTTGCTCTATCACCGTTTTCCCCATCGCTGTTCCAGTTTGCACCCACTGCGAGAATGATCAGATCCGACGTTTTTGCAATGTCAATAGCCTGAAAAGGAATGATGGATCAAAAGCCGGCACCCTCAAAAAGCCCCTTGTACCTTTGCAATAGCGTCAGAATCTACCAAATTCCACCATAATGCGACTTGCGCATTCACCGAATTCACGTTTGCTAGTTTTTGATACAGATTCCAAGTCTGATACTCGATCCTTATATGGTGCTTTGCGTCCTGTTGGAAAGTCCATTGAGCTCCTCCAGGAGGAATCATAGTCCCGTTCATTATATCGTATGACAATGGTTCAATGTTCCCTAGGATATTGCCTGCGGTGGTCAATGGTGATTCTGCAACCAGCGTACCATCAATAAACAGCCGTGCTGTTGTATTGGGAGACACGGCAACACCAATGGAGCCCTTTACCTCGCCTTGAACTGGCACAGTCAATCTTCCTTCCCATATTACACTAAAGTTGTTTGAGGGAAGACCAAGAGGTGGGTATAGGCCCCAGTCCTTATTAGGAACGTCAACTTGGGAGAAACGAGCATCAGTGAAATTTGTGTCTGCAAAATAAGTGCCTAATAGCCCATGCTCTTCTGATGATGTATTGGTTTGGTCAACGATAGGAGAAAGCAGATATGCAGGAATGCCATATTGAGCATTGTAATACCATGTGTTAGAACCTATGCTTGTAACGAGCTCAACATCAAGACTCGAATTCTTGATGTGTTTGAGTATCGACTGCCGAATGGTGGTACCATTTTGAGCTGGACTAGCACCCCAAGGACCTGAGTAATCTCCGTAATTCAGAATATCTCCAAAAGGCCCAATCAAAGCAATGCGTGAAATGTTTTGTGTATTTGGTTTTATAGGCAAAGTAGAGTTTCTATTCTCGAGCAAAACAATGGAGGCACGCGCCGCTTCTAGAGTGAGCGGGGCATGCTGGACTGTTGAATCTTGATATACGATATCCGATGGAACATAGAGAGAAGTCGAGTTTGGGTCTGAAGAAGCTTTACTTGTAGCGTTCGCGAACAGACCCATGTCATATTTGACTTCTAAGATTCGAGTGACATGAGATTGTAAAGTGGACAAAGGCACTGAGTCGTTTGCCAAAAGGTCAGTCGTGACCTAATGAGATATCAACAATTTGCAGTTGCCACAGAAAAAAAGGTATTTGAGCTCACGTTCAAGAAAGTCTCGATATCAAAATCATAGTATTGAATCATCCCACCGGCATTGAACCATTGCGAAAGTGTATCCGCCGGTGAATCTGATACCATATGTCCCTGTTGTAGCATGGTCAAAGCCGCATCGTCTGCAATAATGAATCCATCGAAGCCCCAATCCTGCAGCGCATCGTAAAACATTGTATTGACCACAGAAGGAACACCGTCGAATTCATGATATGCCCTGTGAAATGCATTTGCAATCATCTAAACCAACAAAATATGGCTCACTCACATCAGAACGCCTCTCGCACCTCCCAAGTCTACCACAGCTTTGAATGGCCGGAAGAACTCCATGAGATACTGGCGAATTCCAGCGCCATTATACGGAGCAGCATTGTGTCCTCCACTAGGGCTTCCATGGCCTGCAAAATGCTACATGAAATCTTCAGTAGTTGTTGGAAAAAGAGATCCTCTGAATGCTCACTTTCATGACAGGAACGACCGCGTCTGTGTCTGACCAAGACCCATTCTTGGAGAGACCAGAAGCATACGCCACACCCATGTGTGAAGTAAGCAAAAAGTCTTCACCCCAAGCCTCTAAGGTAGAATCCAATAAGTACAATACGCGACAAGGACAGAACATTCGTACCTTGTACACGACCCCATCTGACATCTTTCCCTAAATCAAGCACTGGTGCTAAACACGCATGTATTCCAAGGGCACGAGCCTCTGTTCCGATGGCCCTCCCTACCCGATGAACGAGCGATGTGTCCCAGGAAGCTGCCATCCCGATGGATTGAGGAAACATGCTCTGCTTGAACGAGCCCACGCCATGAAGACATTCTCCGAGTTGCATGAATGGGACGGGGAGCCGCGATTTCTCGAGATTGAGTTTCTGGACAGAGTTATAATACGATGCATTTGTCGGGTACCAATCGTGCATGACGCCTACCCCAGCCGTAGGTGCAAATCGGGTGGCAAAATCTAAGGAAGAATGTTTTAATTTGCAGGAAAGGAAAGCACAGAAAGCTTGCCGTAGAGGCCATTGTCAGAGTTGGGCCCGATAATATTGTCAGCGAACATCAAGTGGACTTGCATAGCTAGGGGATGAAAAATAAATTTCATTCATTTCAATGAAATCGTTTGAAAACATACTCAGTTCTGCGGGAGTCATTTCCCCCACTATTGTCTTGATATATGTGTCTCTTTCCTCATCTACATCCCGAGCACGAATGTTTCCAAATCGCTCCTGAGTTTCGAAGCTATAGTGCCGAGGTCCAAACGCGATGATAGATTGGTGGATAAACAGGATAAAGACCAGGAAGACTGGGCGAAACAAGTTCATTGTCAAGGTAATCGGAAAAAATGTTCAACATGGTTGCGACGCGTATGCTCAACAAGTCAGAAGGTTTTGAAAAAGAAGCTACATATAGCTTTTACTATAGTGAATGCGGGCCGTATTCCGTGGCCAGAGTTTTTTATCTTGCGAGAACAATATACGCTTTGAGAATTGAGAATAAACACCTTTTGCTGGGTGGTATGTAAGGATTTACGGGGTCAGGCAAAGACAAATCAGTAGCTGAACGCCAATAGGTATTGCTTCGCCCAGAAAGCACGCCGCTATGCGTACTACACATCCTTCGGTCCTTCCATAAACTTGAATATGTATGCCCAACCAGAAACGCTCTCAGTGTCCTTCTGATACCCAGTCAGAGGAATTTCCGCAAATATACTCCTTCGACGTGCTTGTTGGTGCCTGTGGAATTAAATGGTGGGGAAGGGGGGAAGATTGGTATTATATTAGGGGAAGGCAGCGTGAAGGAAGAACAGGCTCTGCAGGAGCAACTAGTAGAACATGCTGATAATCTGGCAGATGAGGATCTTCACCAACTCTGAGAAAAAATGGTTTTAGGATACAGCAGGAGATGGAAAGAGGAAAGTTGGGAGAATAGTGTCGCATCGAGTAACAGTGACGATGGTGTACATGATCAGTCCCGGAGGAGGCGTCAATGGCAATGAAGGGTTGAGAAGCACGGAATCGTTCTTCATAATGTGCATTTGATTATGAGCCACGTCTCGCCTGGAGTGTGATGAAACAATGAGTGCAGAACCAGAGTCTGACTAGACTGAGCTCAAAAACCTAACCGGAAATACGTACAACAGCAAGACCTACTAATTTCGAAAATTTTGACTATATAAGACAGGTGCTAGTTACATTCCACTTTACATTTATAAACGATCTGGTTTCCGCTGTTTTGTCATACTTTAATCTCAGTCTATGAATGCTGTCCCCCCAGTAGCATATCCATATCCCTCATGCGGGTTACAGTTTCCTAGCATTGGAGCCATATTGCCCAAAAGGATCCAACGGAGGTCTTCCATATGTAGGCTAGAAAAATGTACATCAGAACAGATAGCAATGAACATGTTGAACCATTGGCAAGCGTACTGGAGTATCTGGTTTGTTCCCTAATATTTTATCGATCTTATTCAATAGCTCGTCAGTCAATTTGGGCACAACTTCTATTGCTTTGAGATTTTCCAAGATCTGTTCTGGTTTACTTGCGCCTAATATCACAGTTGAAGTGTTCGAATACCTTGCAACCCATGCCAAAGCCAGTGCTGAAATTGTGGTGCTGAGTTCTAAGTGATATCATTCGGTTTGATTTGACTTGGAGATTCGGAAGAGAATCAACCTTTCTCTGCAATGACTGTCAACTCTTTGACCTTACGAATCATTTCTTTTCCTGTTTCCTCTTGAAGTTCCTTAGACATGTTGCTAAAGTCGCCTTCGGTGGCAAAGCGGGAACCGGGAGGTATGCCATCATTGTACTAAAACAGACATGAGCTTTTCCTTAGGTTTGCACTGATAGAGTATTATGTCTACCTTGCCAGTCAGTAGACCAAAGTACAGCGAAGAGAAAGTAGTAGTTCCGTAATTGTACTTCTGATACAGCGGCCTACGAGGAGTTAAAGTCCAGAGATGTAGCATCAATGAAAACCCTGCTTACGCGTATTCCTTCTCTGGTCTTTCCCTGGTAAACATGCTACACACATATCATACAGTATGTGAGTCAATGCATTGGTCAGAAGATTCAACAACGCACTTATGCTGGCATTGGTCGACTACGGGTGCGATAAGTCCGATTTTGGTGGCGATGTCTGGAGAGGGTGATTAAGCTCCTCATAAATGATGGAACGTGACAGAACTTACGATGGGCTTCCTCAATCTCAGTAGCATTCCATTCAGATGTTCCCCAATACATTGCCTGAACGGAAACACAAGCATCAAAACAGAAATGCACACGGCCGCCTGAAATACTCACCCATCCTTTCTCAATCACAAAGTTGAAGGCTCTGACGACTAGAAAAAAATATCACCATCATTAAACAGCAGTTCCGTTTCGAATCACATACCTTCTTCCATCGGGACTGAAGCGAACAGATTGAAACTCAGTCAGGAAAACTCGAGAATTGTGATATCTGAAGGGTACTCACCATTCGGATCGCTTCGGTGGGCAAAAATGATGTCCACATAGTCGAGCTGCAGCCGCGCAAGACTTTCCTGCGTCCCCTCGATGATACTGAATTGCATCTGATGTCAACATAATTTGTGCCTTTGCATAGTCCCTTCAACTTACTGTTTTCTGGACAAACCTCCTCCGTTAGGGTCCTTGCGACCGACTCCCCAGAATATCTTAGTGGTGATGATGATATCAGTGCGGCGCCAACCCAGTTCCTTGATAACGCGACCCCTGATATATATTGGACGAAATTCAGTGTATAACTTGTGACTGCGACGAACATTTCTTCCTCCGATTTACCATTTGCATAGGTTTCTGCAGTGTCGAACATGTTGATCCCATTTTCGAATGCAGTTTTCATGATCTCCTGAATATCATATATGAATATTTCATTGGCGTTGAACCACCAGGCTCTGTTGTATCAGCCGTCGACGAACCTTAACAGGATCGCCTTTGACAGATCCTCCGAGAGTGAGCCCTAGGGCGAGATGCGAGGCATGAGATATGGAGCTCAATTTATATGTCAATGTTCAGACGTGGACTTACATCCTCCAAGAGAGAATAGAGGTACCCTCAAACCACTAGGGCCAAGTCTGCGGAATGGCATCCCTTTGGGGTCGTATTCGACTTTGACGTCTGGCTGAAGTTGGAATGACATCGTTGAATAGGGAGTGATGAGAATCGATCACTGTGTGGTGGTGGTGGTAGTGGTGAGAGAGACTCAGAGAGTGATGTGGAAAGAGTGCTTACTTTAGAATATGGATGATCATCAACGGGCCGTCTTCATTGTATTTAGATTTGGACTGATATTTCAGTTTTCGGGCTTCAAGATTCCTGTGGGTAAAGAGTTCTGCGGATTGAGAATTCGACTTTCTAGCCTGCGCAAATGGCCGATTCTCGATCGCAGACGCGCGGTGCGTGGAGATAATCCCCAAGGTATCCAGAAGCGCCCAGAAAGCGCGCGCGCTACGATGCCGCTTATGTCATTGTCACGGAGAGAATCGTTCTTTGACAAGTCCCTTCACCGTCGATATTTTTTTCTCCGTTCTTATCTTGGCTGAACTCAATGTGGAGACCCGCCACTCGTCAGATTACAGGCACTAATGATGGTGATTTTGCAAGACGATGCTTTTCTCATCATCAATCATAACTGACTCAATTTTTCACAGTACCTTTGGGGAATCGTCGTCGATTTGGTCCAGCACCCACCGAGGACGCAGCTCCTCCGCAGCTTGCTCAACCATCTCCCTCTGCGTACCCAAAAGCTCAAGAGAATGAGGGTTCGGGAAAACGCGGCAGAGAAGAGTCGCCGCAAAATGGAGATCCGAAAGGTAAGCACAGAGTGTTGGCACTAACCTGTTGGTTGTCACTTTCATCTTCGAGACCTATGGGACATATCGGGCGCCCTTGATTGACATTCAAACTCTAATCCTACTACTGACCTTCTGTATAAAACCTAACCTTTCATTTTGTCTTGTTACACTCGTTTCAGTGGATCCTAATGCTCCTCGTAAACGACGAAGTCGGTGGGGAGACGCCAAGACAGAAATTCCTGGCCTTCCGACAGCTATATCTGCCGTTGGTGTTTCGCAAGCTCAACTTGACAACTACGCTATCCACTTGCGGTTGGAGGAGATTAATCGAAAACTCAGATTGAATAATTTCGTTCCACCTGAGCGTGAACGGTGCGTTACCCTGAACCCTAATTTGCGCATCTTCACTGATGAACTTTTTAGATCACCTTCGCCTCCTCCCACTTATGATGCTCACGGTCGACGAACCAACACTCGTGAAGTCCGGTACAAGAAAAAGCTCGAGGATGAGCGAATCAAATTAGTCGACCGTGCTATGAAAAACGACCCAAACTTCCGTCCTCCAGTTGAATACGCCCAACAGAAACGCTCTCAGCGTCCTTCTGATAAAGTCTACATTCCAGTCAAAGAATTTCCTGAAATCAACTTCTTCGGTCTGCTCGTCGGTCCTCGTGGAAACAGTCTGAAGAAGATGGAGACGGAAAGTGGGGCGAAGATTAGTATCAGGGGGAAGGGCAGCGTCAAAGAAGGAAAAGCTCGGCCGGACCAATACGCCGATGACGCTGAGGAGGACCTTCACTGTCTTGTTCTCGCCGATTCTGAGGAAAAAGTGGCGGCTTGCGTCAGACTGATCAACAAGGTCATCGAAACTGTCCGTCATATTCATTTGATCACTCTTGTACTTTCTGACCTTCTTTCGAATACAATAGGCTGCTTCAACACCTGAGGGCCAGAACGAGCACAAGAGGAACCAATTGCGTCAACTGGCAGCGCTCAATGGTAAGACTCCTTTATTCTCCGTTCACTGTATGTGCTAACATTCCATTTCCAGGTACCCTTCGTGACGATGAGAACCAGATATGTCAGAACTGTGGTGGTGTCGGACATCGCAAATACGATTGTCCGGAGCAGCGCAACTTCACGGCTAACATCATCTGTCGTGTTTGTGGCAGCGCTGGACACATGGCTCGCGACTGTACGGTAAATAAGGACCCGAACGCGCCTCCTCCTCCTCCCACTCCTCCAGTGGGTCGTGGCGGTTTTGACTCCGAGTATGCCAAGTTGATGGCGGAGCTTGGTGAGCCTGGCGCTGCTGCTCCAGATATGTCGAAGCCTTCGTGGGCTGCTGGTCCTAGATCAGGACAGGATATCACTGGCGGAGGAACGAATATCCCTCCGTGGCGTCGTCCAGAGAATTGGCAATCTAATGTTCAGCCTCAGCAGCAGCAGCAGTTCCGGCCTCAAGGAGGTTACGGCGGTGGATATGGTGCTTCAGGTGGTGGGTATGGCGGTGGACAATGGTCAGGCCAGGGAGGTTATCCTCAACAATCGCAGGACTACAACTATGCGTCCTATTATCAGGGTCAATACGCTCAACAGCAAAATAGCTAAATCGTTCGCATTCCCTCCCTTATGCTGTATAACATTCTACCTCTCAGCTTCGAACCTTCTGATCCGGGTTTTTTCTCATCTCGCTAACCGTTTGCCCAGTTCCAACGATCGATTTTCGCAGACTACTTCGACTCGACTTTTCTTATTATTACTCAGTACTCAATACTCATCATTCACTGACCATTCATCCACAGAGTGATGGGTAGGCGCGATCATTGGCTGACCACTGACCTCTCTAACCATACTTGAATGTTTTCCGAGAATATTTGATTTGAAGTTTGTAGGGTGTGTGCTGGGTATGTCGTAAATCTATATTCTTATTCTGCATGATCCACGTTGAGTAAGCTGAGCGATGTCGAGCTCCTATTGGCTGTAGCCTGATGACAAAGGTGAAAGTCAGTTTTCGGGTGCAATGCTTCCTAATTTGGAGTACAGATTTCTATTTAGAGGACGATTACTTTTTTCGGCTCGAAGACAGCCATAGCTTGAGTCTTAGCCTCGACGTCATTATCTTCGATCCCGAGCTAGGCTGATTCCCAGTAGATATATAAAGCCCCTCGAATTTCTGTAATTCCCCAACAACATCTTTTACTCTCACTCCCATCTGCATAAATCTTTTAACGATGTCTGGCAACAACTCTCAGAAAAACCCCGAGCGCGTCGCCGCTGGTCTCCGAGGAACTCTTCACAACGACAACGTCTCTGATGAAGCCAAGGATCGTGCCACCGAACGTCTCCACGAAATGGGTGACGATTTCGAGAACAAAACCAGCCGTGGTAGCGCCGGAACTGGTGACGCTCACGAAAACCAAGTCCTCGGTGAGTTCATCTCGACAGACTTCGTTGATGGTAGACTGATAACTTGATACAGGAGGATACAAGGCGACTCTTCACAGTACTAGGTTTTATCTTTTTATTCATCGGTTGAACTGAAAAATCCCTAGATGACAACGTCGGCGAAGCGGCCAAAGCCCATGCCCGCGAAGTTCTCGACAATGCCAACGCAAGCGAGGAGCCTTTGCCTCAGTCCAAGAACTAGACTGGTAACATAAATATTATTCATTGTCGCACTCAATCTGACGTTCGTTTTCAAAGTTCCAATTTCCAGACTGGTGATTGTAGTCTAAATAAAGTGTATGTAATCAACTGTATGTAGTCCACAGTTACATGTACCGGAAATAAATTTGGCTCACGAGAAAAAAATTGCGATTCCCTTGACCACGTCGATGCATATATTGAGTAAGTTTAAAGTACAATGTCGATGAATATTTCACCCGTACGTTGGATGTATGCATGTATGCAAAAAGCGAAATTTGAAAGATATAGTATAGCAGATAATGACAACCGAGTGTATAGCCCAAGTTATCGTGAATCGTGAGAGAGAGAATCAGGCGTTGAACGTTATAGGTTTGATATTGTATAAGGAGAAATAAGAGTCCTGCTCCTGTTCAGTTTCAGAATCAGTGATTATTGGATCTGCCGTATCTTCTTGCTCTTCCTCGATAGTATCGGCATATACCGTATCCAGCATACTGGTAAACCCAATCTCAACTACAGACAGGCACTTCGACAAATCGTCGATTGTCCTCGCCAGTTCAGTTTGAGTGCTCTCGATTGTTACAAGCGAGGAATAGTCCAACGGTCTAAGGACCGGCATAACATTGGATCCGGGCAGAGAGGATATAGATGCCAATGATGACGATGGATTATGACCATGGACACGACTCGAAGGGTACATGGACGATGTCATGTCGACTGGAGCAGAGCGGAGGTCAAATGAAGGAGGAGAGCTGGTCCTCGGTAGACCTAAAGAAAACGGGGAACCGGTATCTTTGAAGTTTGGGTGGTTCAATGGTGCAGTAAAGGGATTGATGGTAGTGGATGAATTCAGATGACTTGGCGAAGGGTTGTATATTCGATTGTTCACGACGGCCGAAGGCGATGGTGGTAAGAGGTCACTGAGACCTAGTTGGTGTTCTGAAGATAACGAGGGAATCTAAATCACGGGTAGCAATCAGCAACCAACTCTCGGGAAAAACCGGAAAATGAACCTTCAAAACATCCTTGAGTCCTGGTGTACCCAAATTGACTGTACGACTAGTCGAGCTCGAATCACTCCCGCTCCGATTTCTTCGCATTGGTTCAGCGAATGGTCGTACAGGGGGTAGAAGGGGTAAGCCATCTGTGAATACCTCGGGGTGGTGCAGTGATGATGATGGTATGGCAGCGAAAGCAGTACTAGGAGGACTTTGCACCTCTGGTAAAGCAGTCGCTGATCGGGTGCGCATCATCGATGGCGACGAACGCGTGGTGGCAGAAGCAGACGCGTTCCGTCTAGTAGACGAGCTCGTATCCAACGAATACGTTGTCTGATGCGATCCCGGCGATGTCATAGCTGGCGGTGCTGGTTGTGGTTTCGCAGAGGTGGACGACGCAAGCCCGTCCCCAGCGCGCACGCTGCCGAAAGGTGCTGCAGGTTTTGTTGGATTCGCAGGAAATTGGAACCCAGTCGAGGACGCGAGGTTCGGGTTTGGTGATGGGTTCGGCGAGGGATTGGGATGATGATGATTGGAATCTGAATGAGGGGTGAGACTTTCCTTACGACCTGCCAGTCCTTCTGCTGTACTTTGTGAACGCTTTCGTGGAATAAGAGGTCGGGTTGTCGACGCTGTTGATATATCGGGGGAGGAGGAGGATAGTCCCGAAGGAGATGCGGAGTTCACCGGTATGGTGTGGGTCGGGAGTTCGGGCATTTTATCAAACGTTGACGGTATGGAAATATCTGGTGGTCCTCTGGTAGAACGAATGTCTCGATAAGTAGCAGTAGATCGTACTGTTCCTAGCACGGTTGATGAAGAGCCCTCGATCTTCTTTGTCTCTGGTGATATATCATCCAAATTCCCGTTGTTGTATGATTCCGTACTAGATGGAGACGAAGGAGATATCGAATCTTCCTCTGAGTTAGCGACGCTGCTCAAATTCAATTTGGACCTTGTTGGTCGAGGAAACACGAATTCGCCAGTTTTCGCGAGGTCGTCTTCGTGCATATCGAGCGGCAAAGGACGTTTTGTTTGTGCGGAAGCAAAGGGAGGCGTTGATAGCGGTGGTTGTGGTTGTGGCGGCGGCGGCGGAGACGGTTCGATAGGCAGACTACGGGTGAACGGTTGTTGGAAGGTCGAAGCACGGAAAGTATTCTGTTGAGTTGATTCGTGTTGAAACAATAGACGTAAAGATGATGGAAGAGGTGCGGAGGGACCCGGACGAATGGTTGCTTGGGCGTTAACTGGCTCAGTATCAAGTCCATCATAGTAAGAATTAGTGTCGTCTTGGAAAGGAGCATGAGGTCGACCTCGAACGGTCTCAAATTCCCAGATACTTTCATTGTCCGTGCCCAATCTGTAACTGAGATCAATACGACATAGCAAGAGCTACAGTAAAGACAAAACACACTCTTCCACTTCCCAATCCAAAGGGCCTGCCATACTATCTCGAGGTCCAGCTTGTTGTAACCGTCGGACTAACTCCTGCAAAATGGACACAGGAACTTTGGCGGTTGATTTGACCCATTTCGTTCTCAGTAGCTCGTCTGCAGGAAGACGCTGATAGAGATGAACACATGCTCGTCACAGAAATAGGACGCTTACTTCAATTGGCGCTTCTTTCAAGCAAAACGACATGAAGTCGCGCATATCCTTTCCGGCCTCGGAATCAGTAAGACGCGGTGGTTTTGCCCTTGGGATCAGGTCCATGACTTTGAACTTGTCAAGATTAGAATGCGGCGGAGTTCCTTTGGCCATCTCATAGATCATGATGCCCAAGCTCCAAATATCAGCTTTGGTGTCGTATGCTGGTACAGCCTGGACAACCTCCGGCGCCATCCAATAGGGAGTCCCGGTCAAAGTATTTCGCTTACTTGACGCAGTAGCAAGCAATGCAGAAACACCAAAGTCACAAATCATCACTTTCCCTACAGCGGTGACGAGTATGTTGGCAGCTTTCATGTCTCTGTGGATGACGGGAACCTTGTGTAGGTAGCTGAGGCCGACTAAAACTTCTCGAATGATTACGGATATAAACTTTTCTTCCAAACAGCCGTCCCTCGAAGCCTTCATCAACGACAACACGCTTCCTCCTTGCGCAAGTTCCATTACAATCCAAACCCTAGGACCGTCCATGTAGCAGCCATAGTATTTGGTGATATTTGGAGCATCTCTTAGTTGAGTGAGTAAAGCGACTTCGCGTTGTATATCGTCCACATCATCGTCCGCGGTGTCGAGATTTATGATCTTGAGAGCGACAAAGTTTCCGCTGGGTATATGAACTCCTTTGGAAACAGATCCATAAGCGCCTTTTCCGATAGTCTCTAAGCGCTTGTAGAGTTGGTGAACAGAGGGCTGAGCCATGCGACGGAGAGAAAGAACTGAAGAGTCAGGAACATGAAGTTTAGAGCATTCGAAATGATGGAGAAGCCAGAACGCGAAATTGTTGCTTACGCGATCGAAATTTCCTAAACAAGCTGATCAAAAATTTCAGTTCCCTTCTGCAAGTTCTTGCCAATGGCTCGTCGCAGAAAAACTCGGACACACTTGAAAGGAGAGGCTGCTAAAGATGCCTCTGATAGCTCTGCGCCGAAATCCTTCATCATCAAGCATGGTCAGGTCGGATCTTCAGTTTCTCAGCTTGTCAGGGACATGCGGAAAGTAATGGAGCCCAACACTGCGAGTCGGCTTAAGGTATGTCTTTTTTTGAATCTCCCATCTTCACAGTCTCTGAGTTTGATCAGGAAAGGAATAGGAATAAATTAAAAGACTACTTGACGCTAGCTCCTGCATTACATGTTACACATCTTCTGGCGTTCACACTAACCGACATTGCACCCTCATTTCGGATCGTCCGTTTGTCCAATGGCCCGACTTTGAGCTTCCGTGTTGAAAGATATAGTCTCATGAAAGACATTCTGAACACTTCTAGAAGAGCACGGAGCATTGGCATGGAATATCTCACTCCTCCACTTGTATGTTGGCTAGACTCTCTTTGTGAAATTCAAATAACAATTTGGAACAGCTCGTTCTTGCCTCATTCCCTCCACCAGGTCCTAATGCGCCTCCTCATCTTCCACTTGTCATGAAAGCTTTTCAATCCCTATTTCCCTCTCTATCACCACAGAACCTGACTCTTTCCTCCGCTCGTCGTATCGTACTTGTCGCATACAACCCGGAGCTTGGAACCCTCGACTTCCGACATTACATTATCACCATCAAGCCCTATGGGGTTTCCAAACGCGTTCGCCGCGTTTTAGAGGGCGTCACGGCCAAAAGCTCAACTGGATCTGTACTGGATCTCGGGAACGAAAAAGACGTCGCAGATTTTGTACTTCGTAAACGCGGAGAGCCAGGTCCTGATGGGGGATACGAGAGCGCCGCTTCATCGGCTGAAAGCGTAGCTGGGGACGACGGAGATGCAGTCAATCTGGCAGACGATTATGTTGGACGCAACAACAAAAAAGGTCAACGTAGAGCAGTAAGGCTAGACGAAGTTGGACCCAGACTGGAACTCCGCCTTGTGAAAATTACAGAAGGTGTTCCTGGAAAAGAAGGCGGCGTGTTATATCACGAATTCGGTAACATTGCCTCTTTGTTTCAGTTTTTCACAATCTTTGATCGCTTCTTCCATTCCTCAGTGAAAAAATCAAAAAAAGAGATCGCCGCACAAAATGCTGTTCATGCTGCGAAAGAGAAACTCAGAAAGGAGAGACGGGAGGAGCAAGAACGGAACGTCGCTTCCAAGAAGGCCGAGAAAACCAAAAACGGAAAAGGTGTTCATTTTGAAAGTAATGAAGACGAAGCTGGAAATGTTGATGTTGATGTTGATGCGGATGTAGACGATTGGGATAATGAAGAGGAAATCACAGATGGTGAGGAAAGTCAACTAGATGAGGCAGAAGAAAGTAGTGACGATGAGGAGGTACGGAGGCCGAACAAGAAGGTCAAAGTGCGGGGGAAGGGATAACGACATACTTCGTTTGACATAGTGTAATTAACAGCATCGGGGTGTCGGTGAAGCTTTGAAGGGGTGAGATCGTATCTTGATTTCTTTGCTTCTGTGTGATACATATCCATTCCAGTGTGATTTTGCAACAAGGTAAGGTGACATTCCTTTCGGTCAAGATATTCGCGATATAAAAGAGCAGAAAATTATTGTTTGTCCTCTGACTCGAACTGTTATCCACCAACCCAGTGTAGCTTTGTCATTCAAATACATCTTACGCATGAGTGGTTATCAAGGTCGAGGCGGAGCCTTCGGGCAGGACACTCGTGGTGGCTACGGAGGACGTGGTGGGGGCCGTGGTGGAGGTTTTGGACGAGGCCGTGGTGGACCCCCCTCGATTAACAGGGACCAACCGCTCAGCGTGACCGTGCAGACAAACTGTTTTGTCATCAAAAAGTAGGTTAGCTCTGTCTTCAAATAACTTAATGAAGTTGAGTTCATGTTTTCGTAGATTACCCCAAAAGGATTATTATCTTTACGACAGTAAGTGCTCTTTAACTCATGGTTGACATAACACATAGATTGACACTATCATCTTCTGTCTTGTAGTAAGTGAGAGCAATGGTTTGCCATGTATCATCAATCGTTTTCTTAGATACCTTTTGCACTGTGTCAGTGTTCAAACCCGATGTAGAAGCGTTTGGACGGCGTCAAGAGCTTTTTGACAAGTTGCAAAGTATTATCGCCCCTCAAATCTTCAGTCCTCGTGCTTTGTATGATGGCAAGGCACTCGTTTATTCGTCGCATCGTCTGAAATTAGCAAGCGGAGATGGCTCTTCTGTAAGTAGTTGATAAGCTTCGAGCTGCAATACTCGCTCATATATATCACTAACGCATGAGTTTATAGTTTCTCGTTGGATGGTCTGATCGACTAGTGGAGGGGAATCGCGGAACTTTCAGGGTAACTCTAAAGCTCACCGCAGGAGAGATGATTCGACCAAAGTAAGTTCCTGCTGTTGTGTTATCCATCCATTGATGACCGAACACGCATATCAGAAACTTGAGCACTTTGATTCAGCAGAAAGCAGCCGTGGACAATCCTGAAGTGACCACTGCAGTGAACCTTCTCAACATCTTGATTCGCCAAGATTCCAACCAGTGGGTCTTGCAATATTTTCTTTCGAACTACGTGCTCACAATGAATCTACTCATCTAGAAAATATCCTCATAATGCGAGAGCTTTTTTCTCGAGTGTTGGGAAGATGAACTTGCCCGGTATTGAGCTTTGGAGAGGGTTCCACCAGTAAGCCCACATCAGATATTCTGACACTGTGTAGTAGGGTTGACATTTATTTAGGTCAGTTCGCCTCACCAGAGACCATGCATTACTAAATATCGACACTACAATGACAGCATTGTAAGTGCTCTTCTTTCGTACCGTGTTCATATAGCACATTTTACTTATATAAACAGCCTTAAGTCAGGACCTCTCCTTGATCTTTGCATGGACTATATGCAATTTCGAGATACCAGGGAGTTGGTGTTTGACGAGCGTGGTGGTCCTCAAGTTCACAAGCTCCAAAGATTTCTCAAAAATTTACAGGTGACGTCTCAAACAACGAAAAAAAGGAGGACAATACATGGCTTGGTGCTCAATGCAGGAAAGTATGTGTTCAGTAAAGATGGAAAGGATATGACAGTCGAGGTATAATATCAGGAAATAGTCCTTATTGCGACTCATTGAAAGCTTTTGATCCCATAGGAATATCTCAATATAACTTATAACATACACCTCCGTTATCCCAATCTTGTTGGTGTGCGTCTGACCAAGCCGGGCGCAGAACGTCAGATGATTCTCCCTCTGGAGGTCTGCAATGTGATATCAGGGCAATTTTACAAGCAGCGACTTCCCGACAACTTGACTCCAGAAGTAGTCCGATTTGCGACTCTCAATCCTGCAGCACGTCTTAGTGCAATAACTGGCAGTTCGAGTACTCAGATAATTGCAGACTCACCGGTATGTAGGATCCCTTTTTTTTCTTAGCTGTAGTCTGAAGAAAGTGCAGATCTTGAACTACAAAAACTCTGAATTCATTGTGGAGTCTGGGATGGAGATTGACACCAATCCAATTACCATTCATGGTCAGCTGTTAGCTTTACCAAAAGTCAAATTTAGAACAGACGAGCTTGTGAGCTTTCCTTGAGGAAATCAAATATAGTAAGCTCATGAATAACCTTACCAGATTCCTGTGAATGGCAGTTGGAATGTCATGAATCGCATGCTATATAAAGCTGCACCTTTGAATTGCTGGGCTGTTGTTAATTTTATTGAGAGAGGTGGTAACCAGTTGGTTGAAACAGTTATACGAGGAACCATGCAATGTGCTAAGAGTCTCGGTGAGCCACAGATCTTTATAGTATATTTCATAATGCAGACCTATTGCAGGTATTGGTATGCATATTCGATGGTCTAAAAGATACAATACTGAACAACAGGTAACATGCAGATATCTCTAACCCTTGCACAGTACAGTCTGGTTCTGGACAAGCAGTTGAGCATGTATATGTCACCACCAACTTGCATTGATATCATTCTGACTGCAATTATAAGGTTTTGAATCGTACAATGGTGGAGATGAAGGCAAAATTCCCTGATCTCGAGAATATGAGACCACGCCCATTACTACTTATTCTTCTACCACAAAATGCAGCTGAAGTACGACAGAGAGTCAAACATTGGGGTGATTTTACAGCTGGTAGGTGTATGTTCGCTTTGGAAACTCCTGATTGCCCGACTTATATCAACAGGTGTGATCACCCAATGTGTCCGCGAAGGGAAATTGAAACGGGCAAATGATCAATACTTCAACAACATAGCCCTAAAGTGCGGATTCATCAACTTTCAATGTTCTTTTTCTGACTAGTTTTCAGATTGAATGCACGGCTGAAAGGGTCAAATTTCATAGTCAGTTCTCCTGCAATGAACGCCTTATCAAATAAGGGCCGTTTCATCATCATGGGTATACACTATTCCACAGTCGCATCGACAACCACTGACAGTTTAGACTTATAGGAGCAGATGTCGCTCATCCTGGTCCAGGGGATCGCAGACCGTCGACTACCAGTCTCGTATGGTCTATGGATTCTCATGCTGCACAATACCATGCTCTCACGGAGATTCAGAATCCTCGCCTGGAAATTATACAGAGCCTGCAACAAATGGTTTATGAGGCTGTGCTTGGTTTTGGCAAGCAAAATGGGACACCTTCTCAGCTCATTTTTTTCAGGGATGGAGTAAGTGAGGGTGAGTTTGCGAAGGTGGCTGAACAAGAGATCATGGACATTCGCGCTGCGATTGATAAGTTGTGGAAAATCATGAATGTACAAGATCCAAAACCCAAATTTACATTCATTATTGTGGGAAAAAGGTATGTGAAAGTCGAAGTATCATAACAGGTCTAACTCGCTTTGTTTTTTTGTAGACACCACATCGTTTTCTTTCCTACTCAAAATTCGTAAGTTATCTGCGGGCTCCTTGAAGGAACGGAAATCTTATGGCTGTTCGACTACAGCCCTGCCAACGATGGTAAAGGCAACTGTGTTGCAGGTTTCGCTAGTGACCAGAGATACCTCTCGCATCCTTCAACAACGGACTTCTATCTCCAATCTCACGCAGCCATACAAGGAAGTAAGCCTTCAAAATCACGTATGTATAACACCAGGTCATTCGCTGAAGAATCTCTTCTTTCACAGCTTCTCGTTCTGGCCATTACACTGTCATTCATGATGAGATTTTTGACTACAATGCTGAAAGGTGCAGATTCAATCCTGACAGATATCATAACTACGTTAACTTTGATATTTATTGAATCTCAGAATTCAAGAACTTGCATTCTCGTTGTGCCATGTATATGCCAAAGCAACGAGGAGTGTGTCAATTCCAGCTCCCATTTATTGTATGTTTTCCGACTCAGTTTTGACTTCGCTGACAATTTCCTCTCTTTCAAGATGCGGATGTGAGTGCCTTTATATTTCCATTCCTTGACTCATGTCAAGAATAACGGAAACTGCACTAGCTTGCTTGCAGTCGTGGTTCAATCCATTATGCTCCCAATTCTGCTTTCAGTTTAGCTTCTGAGGCAGCCAGCACTATGTCCGATAGTCAGGATTTCAATTTCGATGATTGGAAGGCAAACTTCAAGAGAGTCAACAAATATATGGCTTCAAGTATGTACTTCCTATGATTTCTCGAAATGTGTTGAATCTGCAATATATATGTGATGGATGAGTTAAGTACAGCTTTGACCGCACATAGTATTTCTTGTATTGAGCCAGAACGCCGGAATATGGACACAAAAAAACGACGAATATAGCTATACACAAATGTTTGATGCAGGAAAAACATGGTAAAAGTACGAAGAAAGGCATGTGGTACAGTTGTGAAAGAGTGTATATGTTCGTCTTGAACAAAAGAAATTAAAAAATACAATGGAATGGACTGCACCATACGAAGGCTCAAAGAGGAGTACGATTGGTTAGGCAGAGAAGTGAAGTAGTGCAAGAACGAAATACAGTAGTGGGTGGAGATGAGTGCAAGAAAGTATGTAAGGGAGTGGGTAACAAAGTATCGACACACATATACGATGAGAATGCTAGAATAAATACGACAAACAAATAACACCACATTGGTATCAAAACTCGAGGAACTGATACGCGATTGGGTCGAACCTTTGGATGGCAGAGGTTGTCTCCTCTCGGATGAGACCCGGTATTTCTGCAGCGGGAGGAAAGGGAAGATGAAGGAAATGTCTAGTATCATCACTAGACGAGGTGTGAGGTATAATAGGTGCCTAAAGCAATAATAAGTCAGAACAAAACGAAAAATTAGAGAGCTCTTACATTTATTTCCCTTCTCTCCAACGCATCCCAATCAACTCCCCGGAACCATGGATGATCTAAAATGTCCTGTGGCCCCCCAATCATATTCCCCAGCCTCTGCGTCCGGTCGGGATTGAGAAATGCTCGGACCAAGCTCCTTGACAAAGGATCCATGCCCCGAGGCCAATGTATGTGCCCATTGAGAATTTTCTCGTAGATCCCATACGGAGACTCATCATAAAATGGTGGATACCCAACAAGCATCTCATAGCACAGGACTCCGCAGGCCCACCAATCAGCAGCTTTACCGTGCCCATCAGACTGGATGATTTCTGGCGCAAGATACTCTGGTGTTCCACAAAGGGTCCAAGTACGATCATCCACGATCTTTGCAAATCCAAAATCCGTGAGGCGGAGGTAGCCCCGAGAGTCAAGAAGCAAGTTTTCTGGTTTGAGATCACGATATATGATGTTATATGAATGGAGATACTTGAGGGCAAGAATGATTGTCGCCAGATAAAAACGAGTCACATCGGGAGTAAATCGTTGAGCTCGTCGCAGGTGTGTGAATAACTCTCCACCAGGAATGTACGACATGAGCATATACACGTTCAAGCTATCTTGGAACGTTGCAAAAAGGTCGACAATGAAGGGATGGTGGACCCGGGAAAGGATATAACGTTCGGCATTGACATGCTCAACCTGGCGAAGGCGAACAATCTCAGTTTTGCGAAGCACTTTCAGGGCAAAATGGCTCTGTGAACTGGGATCATTTGAGGAACTTCGGTGACGAACTAGAAGAACGCGGCCAAAGGTTCCGGTACCTAGAGTCGAACAAAATGAGCGCAAAATATGACCTAATATTCTAAGCCCGACCCACCTAAAGTTCCCCTGACCTCGAAATCAGTCAGCTTCACGCCGCCTTTCTGGAGATGTACCTCCTCATCTTCCAGCAGTTTCAGCGGTCGATGTCCTTCAGGGCCTCCCGTCGGGTGGGACAAGGCTTGGTTTTCCCTGACCCTACTAATATCAATTGCTTCCCTGGATTTTCTAGGTGCCATTACAGACGTAGGCACTGGCGAAATTGCGGAGTTATCCCCCACAGTAATCTCAGTCGTATTACTGCCTGCTCGCCCCTCATCTGCACTCATGTCGAGGACCTCAATATCGGCATCGTCTTCCATGTCAATATCGACAGGTTCAGTTTGTCCTGGCGATAGCGGTGGTGTTATAGGCACGTCCTGCACGGCTACGGAATATGATTCCCGACGTGATAGGCTAGGTGCATTTGCAGAATCAAAACTGGGATTCCTGCTGTTTGGAAGAGACCGGGGAAGTTGGATGTGTTCTGCGATGGAACCGGAGCGAGGGATCAAATGCGAATAGGGCATCATAGGTGTTCCTTGGTCAATCTAGAGCCTACTGTAGAGGGGGACTGGTGAATGTTTATGAGTGAGCAAAAATAAAGCGGCGAAACCAAATGCTTCTCCGATCGTTCAGAGCTTTGTAAAGGAGGTAGATCACTGTACCGGACTGATAGCAGCATGAATTTCAGCGATGTCAATTTTTTAGTGGTATGGGGAGTCATACCGGATGCAGAAAACAGCACTTTGAAATATCAAGAGCCAGCCAAAGCGCGCTGCGCTGAAGGTAGGAATGGCACCAGTAATTGGCTGTTGCAAGACTATGGACAGATGGTAATGGAAGGGAAAATAGAGTTTGTGAGTCCGACATCAAAATTTCGAAGGACGCATGATTCAATCAGGTGACCGGCTGCCTTCGTGAGTGCGTGCTAATTTCCATAAATTGAAGCTTCTCTCGTCTAACGTTCATGGTGCGCCCTGCTAAACTTTGTGGCTTCGAATACAGTATGATTTTGGCCTGAAGTATGCCATTTCGGACAAGGAAATTTACGAGAGATTGCCGAACAAAAATTCCGGTCCACCAAAAGTTCACTCAAATTTGTTTAGCCTTCGTCGCTCGAGTACGCTCCAGTACGCTATATCGGACTTGAGCTTTGGAGCATTCAGTACATATATTCGGACAGGGATTTTGCCAAAACGGGCCCCAAAATTCGATATTTTTGACACAGTTTGGGTGGCCTCTGCATAATCTCACTTGTGTCATTCCATTTGCTTCTTTTGTTGGCTCTAATGCTATTCCAGGTAAGGATGCTTGCGGAAAATGATTTGTACTTACTCGGTTTTATCATGGCGAATATATGCCTTTGTCTATGTCATCGCTGGTTGACAATTTCGTACGTTCAGGACAGGAAACATCCCCAAGCTGACTCGACGCTTTCTGTTGAAGTATTTTCACTGCGGTTTTCATCTACTATACGTATGGCATATTTTGTATCTCAATCTCGTATTGAAGGGCTTGTATGGCTCTCAACTACAAAGCTATCCTCTAGAGTCGCTGCGCGTGAAGAGAAGTCAAAGACCTAGTTTACTTTTTCACTGGAGAGTTTCGAACGAATATAGATCGACGAGAAAATGGAATGAAGATGGGAGTGGCAGTGGGCACTCTGCCAAAATTTCAATCATTTCCGGTTGAGATACAGTTATTAGTTTCTTCGAGATAAGGTCTAATAGGATATATCTAGGGCGTCTTAAATAATGGAATGGATTTGCTTGATTCGAAAAACTGACAAATACCCCAGGGAACTCTTGCATTTATTGTGACGATATATGCCCAAGATGAGATATAAAGCGTGCCGTTGAAATCCTGGAAGGTAGGGCGAGACCCGAAATATATATTCCTACGAGCCTCATCTGAGAAAACCAACATACAAATATCAATCCGCTCGAATTCAGACTGAATCCATCACCACGTCTGCATCTCCCAACGATTTCGACTCGTCTGACCCAGATAACGGAACAACATCTAATCCTGCAACAGCAGTTAACAAAGCCCGATTCCAGGCCTCCTCCACTTTGTAACCTCCAGCCCTCATAATACCTTCTCGATCCTTTCTGACAGCTTCACTAATTATATCATCATACCCATCTACTCTGACCGTGTAAAGGTCATCATAAGCATACCAATCGTCTTGAAATGGTACATGAGGCTCATCCGGGACGTTGTTGGTGACCTTGTTTGACCTAGTTTTCAACAATTTAGCATAATCAGCACCAAACGACATTCCAAGCAATCCAGAGTTAGCATTTGATGATGCCGCCCGAGCCGAGGAACGTTTTGCTGCAGCGATACGAGATTTTGCAACGATTTTATGTGCGTCTTTCTGTGATGTCTCGAGTTTGTCGATTAGTTCCCGTTCCTCACGTTGACGCTCATCACGCTCCTGCTGTTCCTGTTGTGCTAGCTGAGCAGCGCGCGCTTCGCGCTCCCGCCGTTCCAAATCCTCCTGTTCCTTCAGCGCAAGCGCTTCCGCTTCCTCCCGTTGTAGGTTGAGAGATGTGAGGGCGGCGTTGGCAGCTTTGTAAGCTGCGATGCGAGCTTCTGTAGCAAGGATATCGATATTGTTGATGAGGTTGAAGGCAATGTCTTCCACTTCCTCTAGGTAGTCGTTGTATGAACGAAGGTCATCGAAATCTTCCAAGCGCTTGTTGAACCTATACTTTGAAGATTAGTACGAGGAGTAAAAATACGATAAGGTGAGAAAGGCACTCTTTGGCTATCCTTCTCCTCACTGCTACCTCTTTCTCTACTCCGAGATCCTCAAACGTTTGTGGAGAGAAAGCTAGCTTTCTTAGGACTTTGTTGCAGATTGGACATGGCGCGGGACCAAGAGTGAATAAACGGTCTATACATGATTCACACCTATTGCACTATTGAAAGACAGATAACAGCGACAAAGAGAAGTGAACATGCATCTTGTGGTAACATGAACTGACGAGCAATCGTAGCTTGGGATTCAGATAACGGTCACTTTTGCAAACCGGACATTGGTCGTCCATTGACTGATTCTGTGGTTCAGGACAATTTCCATGGAAGATCTAAAAGGCGACACACAAAATACTCTGAAGTTCTCCCTGAAGGATCCTTAATTCCTCCTCCAAATATTGTTGTTGACGTGCTCTGGATCTGTGGTGTACCGGATCGCGTATGGGAGTTCGACGACGAGTGACCGCCTTTCCTCACTGTCCTTCCTTGCAGCCAGCCATAGTTTGATTTTGTCGCCATTGTTGTCGAAGTCAAAGTGAGAAACTGGAGCTCAGGTTTTTACCGTAAGCATGATTAGGACTGTGACACTCTGATTACGTTTTTTGATTATTGTGCTTACAAGATGATATTCATTTTGATTGTAAGCAGGCTTACTTCTGCTTAGTGTTTCTCTCGTCTCTGATATGCTCTAACTCAAAAAACATGTTTAAAAATGGACACGGTTATCAGCGGTGAATGGTCTCGCCCTACAAAATCGCTTCACTTTCATTGTTGGCCGTCGCTTTATCCATCCTGCTTCCAGAATCATTTGCCTTTCTGTCCAATTTCCTTCTTCGCAATACAAGCATGACCTCTGTAGCCGTACCCTCGAATCAGGCCGAATGGCGTGCAGCGCTTGAATCACTTCCTTCTACCCCAGAGAAAATTCCAGCCTTTTTCTTCGCTCACGGCAGCCCAGCTCTTGTCTATGCGCGAGGGTTCAGTGGCCGCAGCGGCTTCGAACAGTACCAGGGTCCGAATGGACCCCTGGCAAACTTTCTCAAGGACTTCGGTCCCATATTGCTGCAAAAGTACAACCCTAAGGCTGTCGTTGTGTTCAGTGCACACTGGGAGACACTAGGAGAAAGATTAGGTATCGATCTCAATAGTTCATTTACCTGCACATATCAATCATGGACTCAATAGTGACTGACTATGGGGACGAAAATCCTCTTTTGATGGATTACTATGGCTTTCCACAGGAGTTCTATCAGCTCAAGTTCAAGTCTCGAGGCGATAAACAACTTGCCGAACAAATAGTCGGACTGTATAAGGAGGTCCGTCGTTCTTTTATGTTATCAGGTTCATCTCAACGTTTTTACTCCACACAGGCAGGTCAACTAGCCCGTACCACTTCCAAACTTGAACCTCGCGGTTCAGATGGACGCGGGTTTGAGGGTCCTGGTCTTGATCATGGGGTTTTCGTCCCCTTTCGTCTTATGTTCGGAGAGGAGTTTGGAATTCCCATAGTGGAAGTATCCATTGACTCGAGCCTGACGCCAGAAGCGAATTGGAAGCTCGGTCAAGTTGTCAAGGGTTTACGGGAAGAGAGTGTGCTCGTCCTAGCCGGAGGTTTGCCGATTCATAATCTGAGGGATTTTAGTTCCTTCGCACCGGACACCGCTCAGCCTATTCACCATTCTTTTCACAAGGCGATCTTGGATGCATTGCAGGTCGATAACGTGAGCCAATGGTTGTATGTTTCATTTGTCCTGTCCTTGGAACTTACATACCCGTAATTTGCATAGACCCAAGAAAGGAAAAAGGCACTGCAAGATCTACCTAAACATGCAGGTTTCCGAGCATGCAATCCAAGGGAAGAGCATTTCATACCATTGTACGTTGCAGCTGGAGCGGCCGAAGACGAGGATCTGAAGATTTTGAACGGACTGTATGGTATCCCTACTGTCGCTTTCGGGGTGTAGGACAGGATATAATCATAGTTTGAACATTGTATACTTAACCTCTTCACCTATCACTAAGCTCATGCATATATGTATCATACGCCTTCGAAAGAATATCATTACATTCATTGCAAAATTACTGCCCAGATGTGCCTTCTGGGGCACGGGATGTCATAGATGCTTGTCCGGCAGCAGTTGCAGCTAATCTGGAGCGCTTTCTTTCTGCCTCGACCTCCTTTTCTTTCTCTATTTCGGAGACGATAGCTTCAATCTGAGCAAGATCAAGATTCTGATACGGTATCAAATTTCAGGGATGAGCGTACATAACAAACGGCAAACTCACTGTGATCTTTCCGTAACTCTCCATCACGCTGATCTCAATGTTTTTTGCACCCGTTTGCACAACCTCGAGCAGACTCTTCACGGCCAGCTTGATGCTTTCTTCTCGTGAAAGATCGTCCTTGTGGTTCTTCTCCAGAAATTCCCGTACTGTTTTTGACGAACGTCCAATTGCATTCGCCTATATATGGAGTCATGACGCAAGTCTGAAATAAAGCAGAAAGGAATATTACCTTCCACGCACTGTAAATACCACTTGGTTCGGTCATGTATAGATGAGGCTTGGTGTCATGTGGATCGAAGCCAACAATGAGAGTGGAGATACCAAATGGTCGGACACCTCCGGATTGCGTATAACGCTAGCGAAGCATATGTGATTTATATCCAGCGATACAGTATCGAAGCACACCTGCTGAATGCCTGCAATATGCCTCGTTATGTACTCCACAGTAACGGGATCTTCAACGGTCAAACGGTGGCTTTGACACTCTATCCGCGCCTTGTCGATTAAGACTCGTCCGTCCGCTGTGAGACCTGATATCGGGAGAGTGAGTGAGCCCATCCGTTTGTGGAAGAGGAAGCAGATGGCGCACCTGCAAAAGCCAGACAAACGTGATCATCTAGCATGGCCACCTTTCTGACGGTTCGAGGGTCTTGTAGTTGCAGAACCGACTTCTTCTCCACACCAAGAACTACGACATCCTTGCCACGCACGCCAACCTATATCCAGTTGATCGTTCATGAAATCCTTCCGAGTTTCTGCACGAGCAAAGCAGCTTACAGCACATGTACCCTTCCTCACGGCTTCCAAAGCATATTCGACCTGGAATTATTCGATTCATTGTTTGCTATATAACATTGACGCGGTGCACAAACTTGGAATAGATGACCATCAGGCGAGAAGACAGTAAGAGCTAAAGGAGTTATATGAGGAGCCAGTAAGTATTTACTGTAGAAAGATTGCACATACCTCGATCGTAGGACCTGGACATTGCACGAAGAAGGAGGAAATCAAGTTACGATGGCGTACGCGCGTCCGTCGAAGTTGGGTCGATTATGTCAGCTGACGCGTCGAAAGACTGATTGCTCATCGTCAAAATGCATTGTGAGGTCTTGTGCCCTTGACCATCGCAGTCGTGTTACCCGAACCTTGAACAAGAATATGAGCTTACGGTGTCAGCTTTGCTGGGAGAACATCGATGATTGGTCTGTCTCCGAACGACAGCGACACTATGACGCTCACTTGGAAGAGTCAGAAGGAAATCCTTCCCCTCAAGCCAACTCTTCGAGCTCGACCACTTCCAAGAATATCAGCTCGTTGCTAAGTAAAGGCAGATTTAAGAATCCGATGACCGCAAATCTGGAGAAATCTCAAGACGTTTTCTGGTATCCTGCGATGCATACGCCACCACCAAAGAACTTCATTCCGGGTGAGCCCGCATGCTTGTGTCGTGACAACTTTCGTTGATTCACGCATATCCTCAGGATTAATACCGGTTTTGAAGAAAGCTCTTCTTCAATCCCATGCGAAAGGGACGACGATACGCGCAGTACTATGCTACGAAGGAGCCGTGTATATCTCAAGGCAGATGTGGGACGCAAGTTGGGGTTGCGGGTTAGTAAAAGCCGCTTCATGAATGATACACGCCAGCTTTGATACTGGAAGCAGATATCGCAACTTTCTCATGTCCTGTTCCGCCCTGATGGATCAACCTTACCAGCCTATGTACTTTCCTCTCCTAGATAAACCGATATCTCCTGGAATACGAAACCTTCAAGCATGGATTGAGGAAGCATGGAACAGTGGTATGCTCTTCCTACTCAGCCCTTACTCATATCCTCACAATCAATGCTTATACAACCCTTGTTAGGTTTTGATGTCGAAGGTCGCGTGCAGCTCAAAAGACTCGTTGACACAAATAAGTGGATTGGCACTTCAGGTTTTGCTAGTTTTCTGTCATTCAAGTTCGAGAAATCATCATTCAACCTTCTGACCTGCAGTTTGTTTACTTTAGATATTTGCGCAGCTTTTTTGTCAAGAGGCGTACCGTCAGTTCCCTGTTTTCATATGTTAATTCTTTCGTATATACCAACTCCTTACGCTAGAGCTGAACTCGTTGACTTCGAAGTCAAAGATCCAAAAAAAGGTTGGTCTAAGGAATTCTTTGCGGTCAGTAGCTCACAGTTCTGCCTTAGGTCTTGCCCCATTGACAAACTGGATAGTCCAGTACTTTAACAAATACAGCAAACGAAATTCTGGTTCTACGATCAATACTGCATTACTCGGAGCATCCCCTGTTCGGTGTACTCCCTGCATGCCATTGATCGTACAGGACAATAAGCACTCACGTCTGGTGAGCTCTGAAAAAAAAACCACCGGAGCTGGATGGAGTGACACATCCTTCTAGGTGATAGGCTATGAACTGACTAAAACAGGGACAGTATCACTTCTCGTTTTTGATCCTTCAAAGTAAGATTGCCTATATCTCTAAGGTTCATGTTGTTGGTTGACAACCTTCCAGGCTACCTTCAAAACGTCTATGCTCTCTGGCACTGAACACTTCAACCAAATCGTTCTCTGTTCGTTCTCGTTCTCAGGGAAGTGGAAACGAATGTCGCGAAAGCATATCACAAACCGATGACACGAATAAGTCAACAAAAGTGAATCATGCGAATAGCGACAATAATGGTAGCGATGCTGCATGGACTGATGGAGACGACAACGAGACCGAATTTGTCGATGAGTGCATGCGAGATACATCGGGCGGCATTGAAATTATAAGCGAGGTGACTGAAAAGCGAACGAAGAACATGAACAAAGTAGACAAGGATATATCGGTTGATGAACCATCCTATAGCGACGTGTTAAAGCATTTTCGTTGGGATACCCGCTCATTGCAGTAAGTAACAACGTTTCAAAGTCTCCCTATCGCTGACTAGATCGATGGCAGGAGAAAGCACAAATATCAGATCCTCTACTTTCCGTTGGAAGAACCTTTGTCAAAAAGTGAGATGAAACGGAGAAAGATATTGACGAGTGAACAGATTACCTGAAGGACAATAATTTGGTTTGCCTGTCCAGTGAAATTTCTTTACGCCAAGTAGTAATTATATGTATCAATGTGTTTTATAAATGTCCAGCAGGCCGTGATACATAGGGGGTCCCTCAGTTTGGAGCAGTCGGATGACTTCGAGTCTACATACTTTCTCAGCAGCCATCCGAAGTGCCTTTGTCCAATTCTGTACCTCCTTATTTAAGTATAGGAACAAGGAAGAGCGAGCACCCGCGACTCCGAGCCTCTCAGTTCGAACCCAGTATAGCCAGCTGAGCGCTTCTCCTGTATTCACGTGATTTTGCGAACGCACTCTTCGTACAATAAGACATGGCGGAACTGACGCGGCTGGTGCGACCAGCGCAGCCCCAAGCTGGTCCCCCTCCATCATCCAAGGAACGCCATGCTGAAGGAATCAAAGCATGTCCTCATACTCCGTCTGATATCCAGAACTAACGCGTCGACTAGTATCCCACATTTCGCCAATTAAACAAGAATTCTCGTATCCTACTTTCACCACAGTATCTAAGCACTGATCAAAACTTTGTCTATCGAAACTTGGTGGTATCACAAAAGAAAGGGTGGATCGCTGCAATACAACACAATGCTGGGACGTTCGGTACGTTTTGTAATGAAGAGTCGTTTTGATTTCTTCCTGATTTGCATTCAAGGCGCAATTTTGTCCCCTCTGACTGACTTAAGGAAATCAATGAAGGAGGCTGGTAGTGGTATCTCTCCCTTTGTATCTCAACGGACCCTCTCCTTTTCCACCTCCGAACCAAATCTTTTGGCATTTGCTTGTAACGATTCACGACTCATCGTTGGTTTCAAGTCCGGCCAAATCATCGCCTATGATACCACCAGTGTCCTCACACCGGGATCCAATGAAATTCCACCACTTCACATCCTTCAGTCCTCTCAGCAACCCATTCTCGACATTACTTCCAACCCAAACGATGAAGACCCAAACCTCTCGAACCTTCTGGCCACTGTCCGTGCTGATGGGACGGTACAAGTCCTTAACGCGAACTTTGAGTCGCAAGGAGGATGGGTGGCAGGCGATGCCGATTCTACTCCGGTAGCAGGTACGTGTATAAGTCTGTAATTGCTCGAAATAAAGTAACACTCTTTGTAGTGGCCTGGTCTCCAAAGGGCAAACAGCTAGCGATCGGTCTTCGTCAGGGCGACATATTAACCTTTACACTGGACTCTAAAGCCTCGCTTCAGAGACACATACCCCCCACTACACAAGGAACACTAGTTTCTCTCGACTGGTTAGCGCCAGGGCATACTTTTCGCACAACCTATGCGGCGGCTGAACCTATTCACCATATCGTTTATTCCGAAAAGCGAACTTCTCCCGTGGTTTATACGGGCTTGGAATATTCATTCCAACTCCCAGATAGAAACCGACTGAAATCTTACTCCGCTGTGTTACCTAAATGGGACGAACATGCTGATGATAGACTTTTGGTTGTCGTCGGTGACATGTCCTGCACGGATCTCGAGGTTATAGGAAATATTGGCAACGAGTGGTATCAACAGTCGCAGGAAAATCCGTTGTCCATTCCTTTGGATAAAGAGTCAGAGGATACAGTCCTGTTGTCATTGCAAGTCGACCTCACAGACACAGATCCTTCTGAAGGTGGTCATCCAATTATATACGCATATCTTAATGATGGCACATTACAAGGGTGGTATGTTGATCATCCTGAGAAAAAAACTTACGGCGGTATGGTTGGCGGTTCCGCAAGCATTTCGACTTCAACCTCGGCATTCAGTCAGCCTCAACATAACTCCGCTTTCGGCGCCCAAATGTCTTCCTCGTCTGCGTTTAGCAACGCACAAGCTCCTTCCCTCGATCAGACATCTGCTACGTCAGCCTTTGGCCAGTCATCTTTTGGTCGGACTAGCTTTGTCGTTCAACCTGCATCTGAATCTTACTCGAATTACGGACCTTCAAACTCAAGTAGTGGGTTAGCAGACTATTCGTCTAATTCCGCGAGTCCATTCGGCGCAGGAGACTTCGCATCCTCAGCTGCTTCTAATACAACGTCCTTTGGCAACACTACCGTCGAAAGCTCTCCGCAGATTACTCGAGATGCTTCTATGTCTGACTCGACACCGGCTTTTGTAGGTTTGTCTCTCGGAGACTCAAGCGAAAGCCCAAAATCACGAACCTTTAACGGCACAGGAAACATGTTCGGCTCTCCAAGTCCGCTGCCATTACCTCCAACTCACCCTGCCAATCAACCAGCCCAATCATCTGTTTTTGGTTCTCGAAGTGGAAATGTAATCAAACCTGCGACCGGCTTTGGTGCATTTGGTGGCCCCACCAATAGTAGTTTTGGTGTCTTCGGAAATACCGGCAACACGACCAGCAGTGTGTCCACTGGTGGGGCTTTTAGTGCACAGCCTACTAAGACCTCTGCTTTCGCTTCCAACAGTGAACAATCCAGACCCGGATCTGGGTTTGGCCAACCGTCTTTTGGACAATCCTCATTCGGAAAACCGAGTTTTGGACAACCTTCATTCGCCCAATTGAAGCCAGCGGAAATCAACCCATCTTCTGGTGGGTTCAGTGCATTCAGTCAAAGTCCTACTTCGTTCATGAGCGCTGCGTCATCGTCTCCCGTGTCTAAGTCAAACACTGGAGGAGATGGTTTTGCTAGTTTCGCGGGATCACCATCAACGTTTGCCTCTGCGGCGTCCAGCGGGAAAAGCGCGTTTGGCGGTGTGTCCGCGTCGGGGACTGACAATACGAAGGTGCAAAAGTCTGAAAGTAATGCCTTTTCTGCATTCGCGTCCAAGGGACCATCGCCTTTCAGTCAGTCTGAGAATAAAACTCCATCGCCGTTTGGAAATCAATCACAGTCCGGGGGTGCATTCTCGAATTTCGCTACTAGTGGACCTTCTGTGTTTGGAAACCCAGCTCAGACGGGTACAAGTGTATTCGGAGGAATCAAATCCGAATCACTTGAACAACCGAGTGCAGGCGGCGCATTCGAAGCTATTCCGTCTGTATCATCTAGCGTTTTTGGACAACTTGCTCCATCGACGTCCCAAGTTGCGTTCAGAGATCGTGAATCTGTTCCATCGACTCATGATGAAAAGGATCAATCAGCTAGTATCCTTAAATCCGAACCAGGGTCACCTACTCTCCCGTCTTCTCCTGATTCAGATATCGCTGAACCTTCCTCTTTCCCTGTCAAAGCGACTACAACTGGTAACCTGCAAACGTCCTCATCGTATCTAAAGCCGGCTTCTGGGTTTGGCGCTTTTGGTAGTACCATACCCAACTCTTCTCCTTTTCTAAGAGATAATATGGATGACGAGAAGCCTGCTGTCTCCGTATTTGGCAGCTTGGGCTCAGCAAAATCGGTTTTTTCTTCGAACCTTTCATCTGCACCTACTGATCCTACATTTGGGGCCACTTCTCAACTTGGTTTCGGGTTTGGTTTGAAACCATCTACGTCCGGCTCATCTCCAACTGCCGCAAGTACTACATTGGCCACAACACCCCCGTTCAGTGCTTTCAGTGGAACTCCTTTGCCGTTCGCTGCAGTTGGAGGTACCACCAAGTCGTTTGGTGATCTACTGAAAGAGGGTTCACCCAAAGCAACTTCCGAACCACCCAGCCTTGCCTCATCAACACCTCCGGCATCACCATCGGGGGCTAAAAAAAGTCATGATGGCGATAAGACAACTCAGACATTGCCCGGAGATGAAGAAAAACGCAAAGTGGTCGAGGAAGCAAATGAGGAATCAATTTCGTCGACGAGTAGCTCATATGTTGAAATCCCCCGGTCAGCGAAACAAGAGGATGGAGAAGAAAAAGTGTCCGAAGCGGATGATGAGCTCGAAGGCCATCTAGAGCAGCACGGACATGAGGGTGATGATGATGACGACGAAGGGGATTTTCTGTCGGAGAGTTACGACTCACAATCAGGCGAGGAACAATTGGAAGAGGCCGAAGGGACGGAATTTTCGGATGAGCCTTCTCCTTCGTCATCCCCAGAACCTACAGAAATTCCCTTACCTCCCTCCCGATCTCGCTCTAATACTCCTCAGGCGGAAACACCCAGAGACGAACCAAATTCTCCTTCCCCCTCCACATCTGAAGATAGTGAATCATCTCGCTTATCAACCATTCGCGAGGAAAGTACGACACCTCCTGGAACTCCTACCAAATCGCAAACAGCAGGTTCCTCCACGATAGTTGCTCCGGCACCTATCAACGCGCCTTTGACAACGCTTGGGATCGGAAGGCCTAGCACTCGTCCCACGAGGAGCTCTCCTCTGGCAAATAAGCCTCTTACTGGAGCTGAAGAACAAGACGATGAGGAAGAAGCGGAGGAAGAGCCGAAATCAATTGTGGCCTTCAAACCTCGTCCTGCGTCTCCAAAAGCGCCGTTTGGAATGATTCCTGCGCAGTCCGGATCCACCGCTCCAGATGAACCGAAATTGATTGACGGAAAGAGACCCAAGACTCCGCCACTGTTGTCAAATTTCTTTGGCAGCACCAGTACACCAACCACACCTAAACCTGCTGCTGCAAGTTTACCTAGCCCCGCAGCGCAATCGAAGCCTCCCCCGGGCCAGCTAACACCATTGTTAAATACACCAGTCCCTGGATCACCTTCACCTTCATTTTCTTCCAATAATCTATTTGGCAAACCCTTCTCGCTCCACCCTGCCACAGGGGGGGTGGACCTAGCTGTACCGAAGGTTAGTAGTGTGTTCACACCTCCCCCTTCAGGTTTCTTTGGTGGTATGACTCAGAAAATCGACTCTGGCAGTTCACAACCCTCGCTTTCACCCTTTCCTGCCGCCTCTCAAACCGGTACATCTCCAACCCTGTCATCAGGAACACCCAAGCCTCTTTTCTCGCTTCCGTCCCCCTTTACTCCACCTCCGTCTACAGGGCCCTCTACGCCTAGTGCTCCAGTTGTATCCATGAGATCTTCTGGCACAACGCCTGTTCCACTTCCCATGGAAAATGGCATGCAGAAGGAATGTCATATGTTGGTGGATATGATGCACATAGAACTGGAACGCGTGAGTGACCCAATATAATTTGGTATTTTTTTGCAATTTGATATAAACTCCGCCATTTATTTAGCTTCGTGCCCTCGCTGGTGCGGTTGCGAAAAAAAGGGAATTGTTGTCGAAATCAGCAGGCGGTTCCCGCCGGAAAGAAGACTTGGGCAATCATGAGAAATGGGCACCGTGCGATAGCGCTCAATTCGGTGCCTTGTTGCGGCAGTTTGAACAAGATATCTTCGAGTTAAAGGAGTTTGCGGGGAAGCAGAAGGCAGACATACGCGAAATAGGAAAAAGTATGATCAAAGGTAAGTAGTCTTCCTCCCTTCGACAAGCAGGAATCCTGAGTTTATATGCAGCTGGTACAAGAAGAGAGGAAATTGCTCGTTTTAATAAGGCTAAGAGTGACAATGAATTTTCGAAGATGCTTAAGTCGAGAACGCTTGGTCCAGAGCATTTAGAGAACCAAACGCAGCTACGAAGAAATATCCGAGTACGTTTTCATTTTCACTCGTGCTCAGCTCGGATTCTCACATTATCAACAACATAGGCTATGCGCACCAAGGTAGATCAACTCGAGGATCAACTGCGTGCACATAAAAAGCGACTTAGTGAGGTCAATACCGGCCGGCCCACCTTGAAGTGAGCATAATTTCATTGTGTTTCTTGCGACACGAATTCACATTATATCCGTCGTAGACCCCCGTCGTTGGACACGATCCACCGCACATATCGCAACATTGATATAGCGTTACAACAACAAACCGATGAGGTGGCGCAATTGAGCGCAAGGTTTCAGAGGTTAAATGTGGCTGCGTCTACGTATAACTCTCCAGCCACTCGAGATCCTCGACTTCCCTCGTTCTCTCCTCGTTCCCGACCGTCTATCCTCACACCTGATGTTGCAGTCACAACTGCGGCGGCTCTGAACGCTGAACGCTCAGCACATAGACTCAAAACTATGTTGCTCAAGGCCAGAAAAGAACCCCTCCTGAATGTCAAAGCAAAGGAACTTGTGGAAAGCGGGGAAAAGATTCCGATAGCTTACACCACACCAAAACTGATGGATTCTGGCGTGGGAATACAATTCGATACTCCGATCATACATGGCCCACTTTTTGCTGGAGTTGCTCAACCTTCGTCTTCTGATATCGGGAGGTGGGACACCTTGTCTTTCCCAGAGGACAATTTCCACCCATCAACTCCGTCATCTTCTAGCGGGCGAAGAGGTGGTCCACCACAAAGAAAACATGGGCCTGCACCTTCGGTCAAGAAAAGTCCTGCTCCGGGATCTCCTGAAGTCACCGGGCTCCCCAAGGCCTCACCTGCAGCATCTTTCAGTTGGGGTCCACTTCCGACATTCAATAGACCATCGTCGGGATTGCCTGGATTTGACAAAGTCATATCCAAATCTCCTTCATCGATAACTCAAGGCTGAATTGTGTTCAGTATCCGGTAAATAAGAATCCGGAGGGAAGGGGAGGAGCGCTTCTGATATGAGTAATGTAATCTGTATCAGCGTACGTTTAGAGAGAGCATGCATCTGCATACATTTCTTGATTCCCTACAGCTTGAGATATCCGGTATGTGAGGAGAGAACGACGAGCGTCAAATTAGCAATAAGCGCTATGACACGTCGAATTATTCCTTAATGAACTTCCCAACAACGACCACTAGACCGCGTCAAAATGTCTCCCAAAAACATATACTGTACTCTGAAATTCTTTCTGTTACCTCTGCTATGCGCAAAAACTCGCGATGGGCTTCCTCAACAATTTTCATGACCAGTACCCAGACATCTGCGCTTGGAAGTAATCTCGGACTGAGGATATCCAGCCCTTCGTTTAATGCACGATCTAATGCAAGGGGGAACCGGGAAGCTGAGCTTATGGCAGGTTTTCAAGAGCTGAAGAGAGTTGTGAGGGATGTGGGGGGTATGTTTCAATTCAACAGGCGGTTATTCATTTTTTAACATCATTATAGACATATCATCTCTCCCGTTACCTATCATACTCTCTCCATTTTTCGAAATTATTCGCTCCTCCTTGTCAACGGGTCCTATCACATCCGCTGCTCTCACCGCTCTCCACAACTTTTTTGTATGCGGAATAATCTCTGCACAGTCAAATACTCTTGATCTCGCTCTCAAAGAGCTCAGTACCACTGCTGCTCGATGCAAATTCGAGCCCAGCGACTCCTCCGGAGACGAAGTCGTTCTCCTCAAGATCCTCACCGTCATCCATGACTGTCTGTGTGCCTATGATGTTGGAAATGTATTAGGAGATGTAGAAGTTTGTGAAATGCTTGAAACAGTCTTAACTACGTGTTGTCAAATGCGGCTTAGTGGTGAGATATATCCATCTACTTTTCTCAATTGATTCCTTCATCTTCGTCTGCAGAAATCCTTCGAAGGTCCGCGGAAAATACTATGCATGCTCTCGTTAGAACTGTCTTTTCTCGACTCCATCATTTGGATCCTGAAATAGAAGAAGCCAAATTGGATGTCGATGATGAGGAAGCTGAGATCAAGATGAGCGTTTCAACTACTCAGACACACAATCAGATCAGCAGTGAAGAAGTAAGCCAAGAAGCAGCTGTTGACACTTCAGTTGAAGAGCAGGAAACCAAGGGAGCTCAGACTCCTTCATCTTCCGTTGTTACCAGATCACAGTGTACGCTGTTCATCATATTCATCAGTTGTAAACTTAATCGCAGACTTCCAGTTAGCTTGCCTTCGATACTCGAGCTTCTCAGGGTGCTTGTAAATGTACTCGATCCAAACGATCAACAACACACCGACTCAACACGCCTAGTGGTACTTGGAATTTTGAATTCTGCTTTCGAAGAAGCAGGACCCCGAATAGGCGCCTTCCCATCACTGAAAGCGCTCGTCCTTGATCCAGCATGTAAATACCTATTCCAACTAGCTCGTTCCGGAAACCTGACAGTTCTTCACGCGGCACTGCGCACGATATCAACCATGTTTGATACCATGCGCGACCATCTCAAAATGCAACAGGAATTATTCCTAGCATTCACCATTGACAGACTTGCACCTCCACCCATCGCCAATGCAAAAGGAGCGTCAACGAAGAAGGCGGGTGTTACGGACTCTCCTCGACCTGGCACACCGACTTTGGGTCCAATGGAGCCCGAGAAAGATAGCGAGAACGGAAGTTCGACCCCAACGCGTATCCTTGTTGCACCTGCCCGTGGAGAAACGCGAAATCTTGTTCTGGAAACCCTCAGCCAAATCTCACGGCACCCGAGCTTCATGGTTGACTTATATACGAACTATGACTGTGACATCAACTGCGAAAACCTTTTTGAGCGGCTAATTGAATTTTTGACCAAGGTATGGGTCGACACTATTTTTGGACGTCGTCACTCAGAGAGCTTTTAGTCTGTTTATCCTACTCATTATCCCGCCGGTCTCGACACTCAGCAACGAAATGCTCAATATTTATGTTTGGACCTGCTTTTGGCGTTTGTAAACGACATGGCTAAAAGGGCGGAGGAAGTGCGTAATTTTGCTCTCAAAACTGATTGCCGGTACTCATTCAAAGAACAGGAATACCAGAAATGGCCTTCAGTGTGTCCTCTCCTACTATCTAGCGCACAAAGTCTCAGTGTAGTTGTATCAGGATTGTCCGTCTCCAGAGTCTCTTTTACAAACCAAATCCCAGAAGAAGCTCATTTTGACTGGGGCATCGCGGTTCAATATCAAACCCAAAACAGGGCTCGCATTTCTTGAGGAAAATGGGCTTATCTATGCAGACCTTTCAGACCAGGTCGATAAACCGCTTAGCTTGGCCAAATTCTTGAAAAGTTGTAGTCGCTTGGATAAACGTCTTCTTGGAGATTTCATTTCGAGACCAGATAACCTCGACGTCCTCAAAGCTTTCATTGGCCTTTCCAACTTTAAAGACGTACGCTCTGGTTGTCTTCATTACGCGTAGTTGTCATTCATCGTTCTCAGAAACCTATTGCCGACGCTATGCGAGAATTACTGGAAAGTTTTCGTCTCCCTGGAGAAGCCCAACAGATTGCCCGAATCACCGAAACATTTGCCTCAACGTATTTTGCTGCTGGACCAGGTGCGTTGTCACATTTGTAGAGGATGAGCACTAATTGTTGATGCAATCAGCTGAAATCAAGAGTGAGGATGCAGTTTACGTCCTTGCTTATTCGGTCATTCTGCTCAACACCGACCTGCACAATCCTCAAGTTAGAGTATGTACACTTAAATTAGCACTATATGACTCGCTGATATCTCGAACCAGAAACGAATGTCATTCGAAGAGTATCAGCGAAATTTGCGAGGCGTCAATGATGGAAGTGATTTCTCGCCAGAATTCTTGGTATGAGTTCGCCATTAATGCTTTGGTGTAATTGCGTGTTGAAAAATTTTTCATCCTCCAAGCAAGAGATCTATGATACAATACGGAAGCGCGAAATTGTCATGCCTGAAGAACACACGGGTTCATTGGGATTCGAGTATGCATGGAAAGAACTCCTCGCTCGATCACGGCAAGCAGGTCGGTACATTATTAAATACTGGCTCCAGACTTTGATATCGTTATCAGGTCCTTTGGTGACATGCAACACTCCGCTGTTCGACGTTGATATGTTCAAATCTGTGTGGAAACCTGTCATCTCCGCAATCGCCTACGCCTTCATCAGCTTCGACGATGATTACATCATCCAACGCTCCATTGCTGGTTTCAGACAATGTGCAACACTAGCCCAACACTTCCGCCTTCCAGACGTGTTCGATTTTGTCGTTGTCTCATTGTCCCAGGCCACTAGTCTCCTTCCAGATACCCTACAAACAAGCGTACCCAACTACCCGACTGTCGAAGTCGAAGGTCAAAAGATTACTGTATCCAACCTGTCGGTTAAGTTTGGAATCAATTTCAAGGGTCAACTCGCTGCTGTTGTGTTGTTTAATATCGTCAATGGGAATGGAAATGCTTTGCGCGAAGGATGGACTCAGGTATGTAATATTGATCGTCCTGTTTGTCTTATTCTTATTCTTACCATCTATCTAGATCTTTGAAATGTTTCAAAATCTATTCGTTCATTCACTTCTTCCTGCTCAGATGCTGCAAATGGAGGATTTTCTGGGAGGGTCATCCATGATTCCATTGCGAGGTGCAACCCCACAACGAACTGCTGCCAGAAATGACGGAGGTCTACTCTCAACGTTGTCGTCATATCTCATGACTCCATACGGTGCAAGTTCTGACTCGCTTGTGCCTGATGCTACCGAGTCCGATATCGAGAAGACACTCTGCACCATCGATTGTATTACGTCCTGCAGACTCGACGAGCTTTATAGTCAAATCCTGTATGTTTTTAGATCACCAGGTCACCTTTTTTTACTCACCCCAATTTTCCAGGCAGCTTGAAACAGATGCCCTGGTCGCAGCCGTCCGTGCTCTGGAAGCACTGGCACATGAACGGACCGTCGCGAAGCTAAAGCAGGAATCTGAGGACCCTATGTACCCCGCGCAAGACAATGCATCCATGCCCATGCCTTATGATCCTGCTTCTGTCTATCTGCTAGAGACCATGGTCAGTATATCATGCCAAGTCCCGCAACACATCGAAGACCTGTGGTACGAGTTTCCCTTTATAAATGGAGCGTCTTTAACATTTCTTTAGGCCAATTCTCTTCGAACATCTATCCGCTCTCCTCCAGCATGATTCTGCCAGCTATTACAGCATCCTTCTCATTGAACGCGCAGTGGTCGGATTGTTGCGTCTTTGCCTGCTGTTAGCTCAAAAAGTGACGAGATCAATTTATCCACTATTCCACCGACTGATGAGGTCCTCTTTCTAGCCCTCACTTCGAGATCAAATATATGTTTCTTTGGATCTTCTGTCAGGGCTTCCATCGGATGTAGCTGCGTCTGTGGCTGAACAAATTGTTGTGGGGGTCATCTCTTTAGTTCAGAAATACAGGGAAATTATCAGGTGTGCTTGGAGAATATTGTTGCATTGTTGCTGCTTATATCTTTTCAGGTCCCAGACGGAGTGGAAGCTAGTTTTCGCTTTACTGCGATCTACTATTTCCCATTCGGAAGCGGCCAAACTCTCATTCAGCCTGTTGAACAGCCTCGTTGTCGATGGACCTGAGCAGCTCGTGACGATGGATAATTTTTCTGCTCTTGTAACGCTGCTCAATGACTTTGCCACATCGGCTGGTAGCACTGTAGAAGCGCATCAGAGTCAAGGCCGCCGCCACGGGCCGTTGACAGCTGCCAAGTGAGCATTCATACGCAAAAGTATATCTCATACTGACGATATCGTGTAGCTCGCCGGCGGTGGAACGCGGACGCAAAGCTATCGAATTGTTGACTAGCCTCAAGAAATTCTTCTCGCCCATTATCGAAATTTCTGGTCTACAACGTGAAGATGGTTCGTGTTTTACCCGGCGTCGCAACCGAGAGCGTTAACCTATACATATATCATAGCTTGGGAACAACTTTTCTTGCCGCTGCTAACGTCATTGAAAGACCAGTCGAGCAATGCAGCTCGTGAAGTCCGGCAAGGCGCAATCGGACAGCTTCAAAGAACATTGCTAGCCTCGCATCCGATTCTAGATGAGGCTGATCCGAACCAAGTAGAACAAATATTCAATAAGATTGTCTTCCGTTTGGTAGACGATCTGTTGAAGCCTCACATCTTTCAACGCGATCCTCAGGGTATGCCCGAAACAAGACTCAGAGCCTCTGCCTTACTCTGCAAGACATTTATGCACTTTGAGGTTCGGGAAAGTCAATCGACAGCAGATATTAGAATTTCGTGGATTGGAGTACTAGATTTACTCGACCACTTGATGCACGTAGACCATGGTGAACAATTGGTTAGTCTTTTACGATTTCCGGCGTATCCAATGGCCGTCTAACCCGACATTTAGTATGAAGCCATTCCCGAGTCCTTGAAGAACGTTTTGCTCGTCATGAATGCGACTCAGATTCTCGTTCCTCCCTCTACTAATGATCAACGGAGCGAACGGCAGCATACGTTGTGGGCGATGACAGCAGAACGAATGGAGCGTTTCCTCCCCGGATTTTTGACAGAGGTTATACACGTACCAGAGATATCCGAGGTTACTTCACAGCCTACTGAAGCTGAAGCTCCAGCGTCGTAATATATATTACATACTGTACATTGTTACTTGTAATCATAATCATCTCGGGCGACCTTTCGACTAGTGTTGACGACGTCAGTACAACCCAGCTACAACAGTGCTCTCAAGAAACTTCAACTTCGCCCATCAGTGAGCATACATACGGAGGTGCAGTTACAATGGATAGAAACTGGGATAGCCACCACATCGCCGTGACGATCAATATATTGAATAGACAGTCTATGTAGGGTGTGAAACGAATAATCTCGAGATAGTTTTCTTTAGAAAGGGCTGCCAACTAACTTATAAGAGAATTAGGTAGGCTCAAGTTTAAACGGTAGTCTGGCTATATGATTGCAACCCGAATAACTGTGACACAACGAAAGCTATATCGGACATCTCTGAGATGGAGCAGAATTGTGGTACATAAACAAATAAAGAAAACAAAGGGAGAACTAGGGAGAAGGGGCTCCATAACCGAAAAGACCGTCATGGGGAGGCAAAAGGAAGCAGCAGATTGTGTTTTGTTGAAACCGACAGACAGGAGGCTGAGGATCATTGGCAGTAGCATACTAGGTCGTAGCAAGTTATACGAGCTTGTATACCTCAGTATCCGCGTAAATCTGAGTCCGATTTTCCTTCCTGATTATAGCTCATATCTTCGTACCAGTTCATCTAGAAGTCCTGTATTGTCACAACTTTTTCTTAGCATTCGCCGTAAGGTGAGGACTCCAATGACGGTTGAAAGTTATCGACTCCAATCGCTTTGATTTGGCATCAAAGCGGGGATAAGCGTTAACGTTCAAGTTGACCATTTTGGGACACGTTATTTGGGATGAAAGTTGATGCCAAACATCCCGCTGATTCTGGCCGAATCTTTGGTCAGTGCTATTGGCATCGTTTTTTCTTGTCCTTCTCCCGTAGTACAATGCTCAAAATTGATCACAACCAGAATGCTAGCCACTCGAGGCATGGTGCAAGGTTTTGAAGTTCCCAAGTTCCGGTCTATGAGAAGCATACGATGGTCTGCAGACCTGTATCCACCCGTGCACGCATTGTTCCAAAATTTCTTCCGTTTCCTCTCTATCTCGTTACTCATGCGATGGAGTATGGTGTACGGGAAATTGAAGTTGTGGCGGAACACAACATCATACATGTTGAATGACAGAATGCATGAAGACTTGTGAAGCCCTTCGGGATCAGTTGTAATCCGATTGTTCAGTTTTATGCTGGTCCTCGACGGAACGGGTTTCGACAATCAAGATCTTGCAGGCTCAAATCTTAGTGGCAATCTTTACCAAGCAAATGACTCTGCGGGCGGAAGGGGGAGACAGGATGCATGGAACTCTGGTTCTCACTTTAAAATTTCGGGAAGCCAGATTTGAGACTGTTCGTGAACGAGATCATATTGAGGTCATCTCTTTGTTTCTCAATCCCAACAGCACTGACCGGATGCATCCCTAGCTCTCGCGGCAGATGCCCTCATGCTACGTAGTACGAGGATGAAGAGATTGAAGGAAAGCCGCGCAAATCGCCGCGGGAACTTGGCAGTATGTATTACGCTGTATGCACTGTTCGGATGGTACAGTGCGTACTCGCCTTCTAGAATGCGCCTCTCAACCTCCGAGGTACTAGTAATCCTGGCATTGGGGAACGCAACGACGAGGGAGATTACAAGACTGGCTCACAGATTATGGCGCGACACCTAGGCAGATCCAGACTTGACCAGTGAGAATCTATGCACTAATGTAAGTCGAACTTCAATAAATGACAAGGTGAAGTCGTTAAATTGACAATTGTCAGACGGAATTGTTCGGCGCAACAATATCGGTCTATTTCGAGCAACGTAAGCTGTGCAAAGCTTTGTAGTTGACTGCGAATGGTACTTTTGGTTTTATCAATGATGAAACTGATAGAACCCTTTCCTATCTACAGTATGTATATACATACGCCGTGGCGCGGTGAAGATAGGGTTTTTTAGAAGTGCAAATGGTGGGGACTTCTGTTCAGGGGAGAAAAAACATCAGGGCTTCGAATTCGGTCTGTGACAGCCAGTCTAGTATCCGGATTATTTGAGCCCGATTGAGTTGGAGCCGAGCTATGCTATATCCGGGCTGAGATCGACAGCATTTAGACACCCGAATACTATTTCCGACTTCAGAACCATGTAAGCACATGCTTAGCAACTTTTCGACTGTCCTTTGTATTTTGTAGACACTAGATACTTAAGCCGCTTGGCTTACTTCAACGACAACGACACATTCCTCCTCCTCCTCCTCCTCCTGGACATACTGTCATGGTCTCGTATGATCCTTCCTCGCAATCTCCTCTACCAAAACTCCAGATTGCCATCGTCTTCTTGATCCAACTCACAGAGCCTCTAGCTGCCACCGTCATCTATCCTTTCATAAATCCGTTTGTCAATAGCACCGGGATCACTGGAGGGAACGAGAAAAAGACTGGTTATTATGCCGGGATAATTGTCGGTCCACAAATTGTCTCCTTGCAGATGTTCTTTTACTTACGACTACAATCTTCCAGGAATCTGCATTCTTTCTGGCTGAATGCTTCACAGTAACGCACATTTTCTACTCGTTCAACGCTACAAAACTAATGATCATCTTGCCAGGTGATGCTGTGGGGAATGGCCTCAGATCGCTTCGGTCGCAGGCCTATCCTGCTGCTGGGCCCTTTGGGATTGTTCATCGCGACGCTCTGTTTTGGTTTGTCCACGCAATACCGCGAGTTAATAATATTCAGAAGTATCCAAGGAGCTTTCAATGGCAACATTGGTATGTCGCGTCCACCATACCTCAGAAAAGCGGGATTTACTTAACATCGATCGGGATGTAGGCGTGTCGAAAACTATCCTCGCAGAAGTAGGTAGTCAGAGACATACAAAATGTCGTTGTGTTGATTATTATCCGTCAGCTCTCAGATTCCACCAACATTGCCCAAATCTTCAGTCTTGCACCGATGATTTGGTGTATTGGTGTTATTATGGGGTACGAGCACGTTTGCTCCACTCATTATCCGTACACATATTGATATTTATCGATCATGGCAGACCATCCATTGGCGGCGTTCTTGCCGATCCAGAAAAACAGTTTCCGTCGACTTTAGGGAAGATATCACTCCTGCGCGATCATCCTTTCTTTCTTCCGTGCGCCGTCGTCGCGTTCTTCGCGTTGATATTCTTCCTGGTCGCGTTGATTGGATTAAAGGAGGTAAGCGGCTCTCCAGTCTTTTTATTTTTTTGGTATCCATGACCTCATCTCCATTCGATTCCAGACCCACCATGTCCAGAGGCATATCGAACCCAAGATCAATCACAAGCGCGTTTTCAACTTCGAAACTCGTAGACAGAAGCAGAAGAGCGCCGACACCGACGTGTCACGTCAAAGGACAGACACCACGACAACGCGTCTATATCCCAATGCGCCAGTGATTCCCAATTATGGGACGATTCAAAAAAGGCCCTCGACGTCAACACTATGCTCGACCGTATCAAGCACTTCTACACTTGACGATTTGGAAAGTGACCAGGAAACCGTTTTAGCTTCCGACTCTGAGGATGAGGAAGACTCCAAAGTGGACGCCGAACCCCCTGCAACTCTAAAATCACTCCTCATCCCTGAGGTCCTTTTTCCCATCGCGAACTACAGTCTTATCGCTCTCTTAGATTCCAGTTACACCGTTCTGATCCCCCTTACATACACTACCTCCGTTGCAGCAGGTGGATTAGGGCTCACTCCTTTTCATGTTGGAATCATCCTCAGTGTATGGGGAGCCGCGAACATCCCTTTCCCCATATTCTGTATACCTAGGCTCATAAACCGTTTCGGGGCACGAATGATCAATTTTGTGGGTGTATGCTCGTTTTTGGTCGGGTTTGGCAGCCTGTGGGGGTTGAGCGTGCTAGCAGGGGCTGTTGGATATGCCAATTGGCTCGTATGGGCATTGATTCCGCTCCAGTTTTTATTGAGTAACACGGTTGGATCGATGGCCTACGGTATGTCTATCGAACCTCTCCGCTTCATCCTTGACCCTCAAACACTTCTTCATCCTACAGCTACCGCACAAATCTTCGTTATCAATGGCGCTCCATCTAAATCCGCCCTCGGAGCGACCAACGGCTTCTGCCAGGCTTCTAAAACCATGGCACGAACCATCGGCCCGGTGTTGGCCACGTCCTTGTTCTCCCTCTCCAAAGAACACGACCTGTGTGGAGGATATCTAGTATACACGATGTTTATGCTGATCACATTCGTGTGTATGCGCACTACAATGTACTTGCCTAGGGAACTAAAGAATTTACGGTAAAACCTTGACGTCAGAAGGTCTTCTCACTCCAGCTATGTGGCCAGATAACGCCGCTCTTCCAACTTCGGGTCTATTATTTACAAAGGGCTCGCCGCTGCTCCAACTGGGAAGCTCGAATTCCCTACGCGATTTGGACGTCTTACCTTGCATCTATGTCTCACAAAATCCGGTCATCTCCTGCATGTTCTCCTCCCCCAAATCTCACGCCCCATCAGCCTTTCGAAACTTGCACTTAATTTTAATTCACCCTTATTCGAACTACTGTAGAATCATCTATTCGCCCATTTTCTTACCAAAATTTCCAGTCTGTCCTTAGTACTCGCAGACTCAATGCATTCCACATCCAGGATATTATGGATAAAGATAAACGCTCCTTTTTGCATGTTCCAGTTCACCTTCCACAGGTCATTCCGTTCTCTACTTGCACATACATACGCTTACCAAGTTGTCTGTATTTTTTCTCAAAAGGACATGTTATGTACATGAATACATAGTTACCGGGCTTCAGTTAGTACGTAGTGGCTACCTACTTCGACGTTATATACAGTAGATACTACCATGTTGTAGCTTCTATGAATTGTACAAACGATCAATGCAAGATTGTTTTGAAATCGTTAACTCCATGTATGAGGAAAATAAATTATTGGGCGGCACACATTCGTCTAAGATGTACTACATACATCTCGCAGACTCGCACACGCCGATGAGTTTTCAGTTACCAATTGCATGAGACAAAGCCCACTTAAAATAGAACAGAGACACAGAAGATTACTGACAGGAATATGCAAGTGTTGTTCAGAAGAACGGCAAGTGATAGATGATAGATCAATACGCGGTTCCATCCGAAGATGTGGTCCCAGGACGGAACAGCCGGTCTCAATGACCCAACGGCAGCGAGCTCAACCCACAAGGAGAAGGTAGACTGCCGTCAAGACACCGAGGTAGAGTCAAGTTGTTATACATGTACGAGTAGTAAAGTATAAAGATAGTCGTATCCCGATCTCATGACAACCAGAAGAACTGTGAGTCACACATGAGAAAGAAAAAAAATTCTGCTTGACAGACTCAGGCCGAACAGGCTATTGGAACCATGAATTTCAGTGAACCATTCAATGAACCGCTGTAATTGTATGTGTCATTCGGTGACTATCATCCACCATTCTTGACACCTCTCTATCGAGCGGAATTTTTCCCCGTTCTGGAGTGACATTGAAGCAGAATCGGTCCCATTGCCAAGTGGCGACGCCGCGTTTATGCGTTTGTTCCAGAGATGCATCCCGATCGGGAACCCAAGCACCAATTTTACCTTGTGTTAAGGATTATCACTCATCCCTCCACCTATATGGGTCAGAAGGTATTCGATATCCCGTACGACCTGCTCTGAATCATTTCGACAGGTGCGAATTCGTAACATTGACAACGGGACCTAAGACTGACTCGACCCAGTGATTGGAGTAATGCATGAGTTCAATGAGATACTAGTAGTGACGGACAAACCTCCGAACAGCGTCATATTTGGGCGAAAGTCAACATCGAACTGTACACCTGATAATCTATGGGAATACACATATATGAGTGTTTCTAAAGAAATTTCATCTTAGAGGGTCTGATGTATATATTCCTTAGAATTTATCCATACGAGTAAAGGAGGGGAATTCACCTCATTCGTGATAGAATCGCGACAAGACACACCAACGGGGAAAAGACATAGGCCACCAGACGAATAGGAAGCGGAACGTTCTTTTCGCCCCAGTGAGATAACGCCCCACCCAGATCAACTGTAATCAATAATAATGGGAAAAGGATATACCCTGAAAGCCTTCGACGAAGTTAGCGAAGTCGTAATAAGAGACGTGTTGTGGACATACCGGTGGTATTTCCAAACAGATTTTGCTTTCATACCTCCACCGAAGGCCTTTCCGCCGAACCAAATGCTCCCACCACCTATCAAGATTTGAATGATGATCCAACCTGTGGCAATGATGCCCAAAACCTGTATATTATGATTCAACTCTCACTGCTCACAGAAGGAGCGAAAGAAAGAGCGAGAGAAGATTGGGCTCACTGAATGCCAACTTCTGAAATGAGATTTTCCTAATTCAATTTTGTTCATGACAATGGCGCAAACTCCTATCAATAACGCGGGAAAGGCCATGAAAAGAATCGCAGATTGATGACGAGAGAGGCCCGCGGCTTTGGTTCTGGGCTGTGAAGTTGGCTGCAGGGTTAAGATGCCTGCTTAACATCAGCGGACCAGTCAAGATTCATGATAGATAGATATACGGACCATATGTGAAGAATAACATTGCCAGTGATTCAAGGGTGGGATGTAGAAGGAACCACCCAACCTGTGTTGGATTATTGATGAGCATCACCAACCAAGTTACGGCCAGTGTAACCTGATATACGGTAAGACTAGGGATTCTTCGCCTTTCTTTTTAGATCCTCTTACCGCTGACGCACCCTAGGAGAAGGTTTCATTAACTTCGGTAGAGGAAGAACTATGAATCATTGAACGTACCAAAGCAGCATATCTAGCGAAGTTATCGCCTTGTCTTCCCTCTGCTTTCTCTAACTGTTCTGCAAGGCCCATGTCAGCTTTCTGAGGATCTTCGTCTGCAGCCTGAGGGCCGGAAGGTAAAAGTTGGTAATCTTCCGTTTGCGTTTCGGGGTTAGATGGCATTTGTACGCGCAAAAGTCGTGCTCGTCGATGGGAGCCGGTAAAGGTCAAGCTGCGCTTTCAGAGAGGCATTGCTAGTGGTCGGGAACAAGTGTGCGAAGTACAAAACATGCCGCCACGCTGCCGGCGTATTCAATCGTGAAAGTATCTCATCATCCTGAGAACGGCTAGTCAAGTATGAAATAAAAACGCAGGACTTGCGGCTTCAAGGGGCAATCCCGTGGCAGCAACCAGGAGCACGATCAAACAGATTCAAACTGTGTGGCACACCAATTTTTTTTAATGATGTTCTGATTCCTGAAACCAAGAAAGTTACTCATGTATGTTAGCCACTGGAGGTAGATAGAGGAACCGACGGTTCGTGTGCATGAATAAAGTGTTGTCACTGGCTGTGGATAACTTACGTATAATTTGAACATACACGTCGCAAACATACATCAAATATGGATAAGTAGGGCTCAAGGGGGCATGTCACATCATGAAAGGTCGTGAAAAATGAATACCAAGCGAAAGAATCGACCGAAGGCAGAATGAGTGTTACTAGGTTTATGTTCATGAACAGTCGTCAACAATCGTTACTGTAAGTAGAGTTGTAATTCCGTCTGTGCCAATACCTTGTGAAAAGATATCAGTAGCCGATCAGCCTTCGAAGCGTCAGCAAAAACGTACCGTGATTGACTCTGATAATCAGTCGAGAAATGGTTATGTGAGCCAAGGCTTTTGAAGGAACTACGACTGACAGACGTACCCGACGCTGCCTGCAGCCAAAAGCCCTGTAATATTCCGCGCTGTTGTAGAATATGTGAGACCATCGAAATGTGTAGTGCCAGCAGCCAACGACGCTAGCTTATCCCGGCCGATATTGTATCCGTCCGGGATAATAGTGTGGCCTTCCTCAAGGTCTTCTTCTTGAGATACACTGATGATTCGAGTTATAATCATTAAGTTTGAGAATTTGAGATGATGTAGTGAGTTGAGAATTAACTCACGCTAGGAATAGAGCTCCGCTGGGCGCATCTGCACCATTCTGCACAAATACACTGAAAAGAAATGTTACAGTCGGGTCCATTATTAGTTCTCAGTAATAACTGACCGGAAATGATTACCACCGATTAGCGTCTCTAAACATGTCCCAATTTCAGAGTTCCCGTAATCTTGTCTCAGTTCGATCTAAGCGCCATTCAGACCCATCCATCGTACAAGAAAGAAGTTTGCAGACCGTTTGATTTACCCACTCATTCCCATCTCCCAAGTTAGCAGACTGTGGGGCGCCGAGATGTATTCCGAGACATTCTTCTGAGCTGTGAGTAGCGGATATAGAGGTAAATGTCACCATAATCGTAAAATCTGTGCAACCGAACTCACAAACCGATCGCCTTCGCGAAATTTATTATTCCGTCTTCAGTGAGCACCTCCGGAGACGACAGACCTGAGATGATTACCTGAATGAAAAATCATCGATTCAGTAAGAAGTGAACGAGGTCTATACGAAGGATCAGATGGAAAGGTTGGAATAGCTTTAACGAAGCGGAATGTAGTGAATACAGAAATTCGGGGACCCACGTTTAACGGTTCTCCAAAACCATCTCCAGCTACAAAGAGAGAACAATAACAATAAGCATCAGTTGAGCGCAGAAAACGATCCAAAATATTATTTTGAGACTTTCGGTCGAGATGGATGGGTCACAACGGAAACAGGTGACAACATACCATCATCAAGCATCGATCCCCCTCCCAGTAATGGGCTGTAAAAGTCCACCGAAGAATATGCGTAGGTTGGTACCATTGCTTGCTGATACAAAGGTAAAGCAGCGACCTCAAGCAAGATTTGCTGAGATAGCAATAATAAGAGCGGCAGGAGCATCACAGTCTGAAGAAGCATTGATGGAATGGTTACTGAGATACCGTTGAAAATCATCGTAGGAACAAATAATTGGGAATTGTGAGATTGAGGTGGTGATAAGGAGAGAGAGTACACGGTGCTGGATGAAGGAAAGATTCAGGAAGAGTCAGGAGGGACTCGACTAATGGAAACGGGCGCGAGAAGGAAAAGGGAAAAAGGCAGGAGAGAGTCGGAGAGGATAAGGGACAGGAACGTTGGATGTTCTTATGCCATCAGGAAGATATAAGTACCCTCTGACTAAATGTTTCCCAACTTGTTTCTCCGAACTTCAGAGGTTGAATGAACCAAATCCGGAGTATAACGATCCAACGTGCGATGATTGACTGACCAAGGACCCATGTGCTCAGAAGAAGTTAGAGTCTTATGACGAAGTGACTGCTGTCATTTGCCAAGGCGCCTGAAAAGCCTGGTGAAGTACAAAAACCTATTGAGGTCAACTCTCAGAAAGCATGCAAACTGGCAGTGAAGTGGGCAGTAGCATAGGAAGCCAGGTTGGTAGGTTGAAGTTGAACAGAAATGACCTTGTAAGGTTCCGGCAGTCGGACTGAAATATTAATAATAGACCTGAAGATGCTTGAACAGGCAAAATTGAAAACTTTATGAGAAATGGATTGATCTAGGCCGATTCACCCTCGAGCTTTACCTCAAATTGAGGGTATGTAGCTGATTTCGACGTCCGGCAGGAGATGGTCACTAAGCACTTTTGCTTGGGAAACCAAGAAAAACTTGACCGAAGGAAAGTCCCGGCCCGAATCGGAGGTGATACTCTGGCTGGCGAGACTAAGTATGTATGCTGATAGATACAAGATACCTCGGCGGCCTATTACATAGTCTATGTTCACAAGAATTCCTTCAGTACCGATGGTGCCTAGTTTGCAATGTGTCTTCGTGAGCTATCAACCTCCGTCGACCCTACAAAAGAAGATCAAGTTTCGAGCTTCTCAGCATTTCGTGAACGGACTGAGCATCGGCGGTTCCTCTATTATATAGACTGTATTGTACGGTAATGAACATTGCAAGTAACTACTCAGGTATAAAAAACCTCTGGGCCTGGTCGCTGGGTATTGTTGATGGAATGATTGGATATGTAATAGCACCATGTCGAAAACATTGATAGAAAAGAAAGCGAGGGATACCGTTGGAAACAGAAAATAGAAGAAAAGCAGAAAAAAAAAGAAAACATCCAGTACAACATCAGATTCATTACAGTATAGGCCAGCTGCCCTCTTCTTTCCATTTATCCACAATCTCTTTGATACCGTCGTGGTTGAATTGCGGTTGTTTTAAATTGTATCCAATAACCTCTTTGATCTTTGTATTACTGAAGGCGACGATGTGCTTTTCCAGAGCGTACTTGTCCATGTATGCTGATAACGGTGTATTAGGAATCGGCGGATTTGAGCTCTGAATCATTTGTGTCCATCCGCCAACATGGTGCTCGTTGATATCTTCAACAGCGTCATCCATGAACTACATCCAAGTGAGGATCGAATTGAACAATCTTGCGCAGGATACCTACCTTGTACATTGTCCTCTCGCCCAAATTGAAGAAATCGAAGGTCGTGCCAAAAAAAGATGTCACGGTCTGTCCGACGCTGAGAAGTGTGCTATTAGAATCGTCAACCTGAGCAAGGACGTGAGCTAAGAGACGTCATCAGTACACATAGAAAACATACAAGGTTGAAAAGAGGGGCGATGAGTTTTTTATCGTGCGGTGGCATTCCTTCGACTTGTGAAACCTTGCTTTTTTCATTGCGAAAGATGATACTTTCGCCAGCTAAAATATCTGCTTCTTTTCGCCCTAACCGTGCTATCCACTGGGCAGAAGCCCAAGCAGCACCGGCTAAGTCCTCAACATGGAGAGTATTGGTTGGATTCTTTCCAGGCGACCAGCTGAAAGGGGTTTCATTAAGCGGATAGATTCGAGAACCAAGGTCGAGAACACATACACTGATTTCATGGGCTTCTGAAGATAGCCATAGACTGAGCCAACGGTGATAGCAGACGTAACTAGTAATATTATACACCAGTCAAGTGCGTTTCCATGAAGGGAAGATAAAACATACTGTCTCCAAATTCCACATAAGGACCGTATACAAAGCCGACCCGAAGGATAACCAAATTCAGGCTAGAAATGTGCGATCAGCTGAAGTCGGACAAAAGAGAACAGCAATGACGCACTCCTCAATAGCAGCTAACATCCGTAGCGTCTCATGCCACCAAATTCCGATAGTTCCATCAGGCTTAGGATCGTCTTTCTCGTCATGAGTACCTTTGCTTGTAGTCTCGTAGAAGGGCAGGGTAAATCGAACGTAGGCTTTGACTTTCCGTTCGGCGGCTTCTTGACCGAGCATACGTGCAACATTGCAAGTCGTATTAATCAAAATCTATACAGCCCAGAATAGTCGGAGGGACCGTGAACAATCGGTTCATAATGCCATGAAAACAGAAACGACACGTACCATTTCGGTCCGATCATGGCGAACTTCTCCAGTCAAATCGAAAACATAATCGTAGGGGCCCTTCCCTTCTGGCGGGTCGAAGATAGAATGTACAATGGCTGAACATGACGTTCACAGAAAGTATTTAGCAGGAGGAGTTGCGTAGACGTACAAGGAACAGTGAGATTGGCTTGTTTATAATCGACTTGGGGTTTCGCGAGTACTTTGGGAAACTCAGCACCAAGATACCTGTCGGATATGATTATCGAAGATGATTCAGCGGGAACGCATCGAGAAGTGTTGCGTACGTTGTAGCAGGCACAACAGAGTACTTGTCTACGATTCGTAGATGCTGGAAAGGTCTGAGCACACCAGCATGAACAAATAAAAGCTGGAAAAGGCTCACTGAGACCAAAGGTTCTCCTTCTAGCGGTACAAGAAATGCTGCCAGAGCACGCGAGTAGGTGTTGACACCACCTAAAAGTTCGCGGTAAGGACCTTACAATGTGTTTGAGGTAAAAAATCTCACCGCAGATTAGGACATTCGGCTTCGACGACCCGTCGGCCATTGCTTACAGATTGCGGTGGATGACAGCGAAGAAGGATGGTGCGAGGACAAGGGAGGAAGAAAAGAGATGGAGGTGCAGTAAAGGATTAAAGTGAAGCCCGATTTGATTACGTGCCAACAATTAGTCGACCTGAATCTCGATTTGCCAGGCTCGATTTTTATAATATGTACAGGTATCTAACTGCTCTATGGAGTTATCTCAGTCAATTGAAACCCTTAGAATGCTCAATACAACAGCAGGATGACTCTGGAGTTATTTGAATACATGTTGCAGCGAAATGCTGCGTAACGGCTCCGAAAACCTCGAGCTAATATGCATGTCGCTAGTTTTACTTCCGTTTTACTTTGGTAGACTGGCGCTCGTCTGAAGATCGTCTTTCAGCCAATCGGACGTACTAGCTTTCCAGTCACAAGCTCATCACGGTGATACTACGCCCACTTTGACCGCCTTTTTTTCCTCCACTGCTTTCTGCAAAAATTTATATACGGACGAAAAGTCTTTCCGCGCCAACTCTGGTTGTTCTTCAATCATCTGGGCATATAACGCCTTGGCTGCCTGCCCCAAGGGAATGGGACATCCAGCCATGGCGGCCACATTACTGGCAAGTCCCATATCCTGTTGACGATAAATGGATCAGATCATGATGATACAAAAACTTGTCCCCCGCTAATCAAGTGTTCCACAAAAATCACCTTGAGCATCAGAGCCGAGGCGAATCCTCCTTCGTAGTTTCTCTCACATGGTGGCGATTTCTCGGGCAAAGCACGAGGAACTGGATTATTAACCGAGATAGACCAACAATTCCCAGTCGACGAGCTGATTACGCTGGAAAGAACTGCCGGATCAAGGCCTAACTTCATACCCAGCAACATCGCTTCGCCCACAACAATTTGTTGGACACCCAAGACGAGCTACAGAGAAGTGTGATTGAGTGCATCACGATGAAACCAGGGGGTTAACAAATGAGAGATTTACGTTGTTGCATATTTTTGCACCTAGACCGGCACCAGAAGGTCCACAATGAATGATTCTCTGCCCCATGAGAGCTAGAGTTGGTTGCGCTTGCTTGAAGGCCGTAATCGTTCCGCCGACCTTATAACGTCGTCTTGTTTCAGAAAAATTCTCATGGCAGCGAAACACTTACGAGAAATGCAAGCGTTGCATCTTTCGCACCGGTTACACCTGTAGAGATACATAATCAGTCAAAGCTTAAGGAAATCAAAAAGGTACGATAGACCTCCAGAAACGGGTGCGTCAACCATTTGCGATCCGGTCTCAGTGACATCCTTTGTCACGGAACGCGCAACATCTACATCGAGAGTAGTGCAGTCAACACAAAGGGTGCTGTGTGTTTGATCTGCGGGGAGCTTTCGAAGTATCGGGATTATGCCACTGTTATACACACTCAGAACCTGAGGCGAGGAAGGTAGCATAGTAATGATTGTCTGAGAAGCTAGAGTCGCCCTACACTATTCATGATAAGAAAAAGCTTCAGAGTATGAAACATATTACAAAGTATCATTACTCTTCTGGAGTGTTAGCGACGTTGATCTTGGCACCGGGGTATTGTTTCAGGAAGTTTGAGCGAAAGCTCTGAGCACATTCCGGGATAGCATCACAGACCACGAATTCGGACTCGTTGGCCTGCGCAAATTGTTTGGAGAACAGATTGTAGGCCATTTCGTGCCCCATACGACCTGAAAGACCTGATCAAACCTCCTGACACGGCCTTACTAGTTTGAGCCTTACCTAGCCCGATAAAGCTGGTGCTTTGCGATCTCGGAGAAGCGCGCCCAATTGCGTTCAAGAGTCGAAGAGACGTCTTCATGCTGATAGGTCAGAGTGGTGGTGGTGGGTCGACGATGAATTAAAACTCGATGCGGGGTAAAATGCCTGCCGTCGGACAACGAGCAGTGACACACAGTGACACCTTAGTACGCGTTTTTGGAATATATTTCTTTTTTTTTCTCTCATTGTTCTGTCATCATGGCGACGTTGTGGTCACTCAGCGTCCCAGGCTCTTCCAGCGGGGTTCTGGTTGTCAGCATCTACTACTCAATGGGCGGTCCAGGGTGACAACCCCGTGAAGCATGGTCACAAAGCTTTAATCAACAAACCGTAAATGTCGATGGCAGTTGACCTCATGCTTTCATATCCTCTCCCAATCATTTCCGTCTTGCTGAAACGACTACGGATTGTCGTATGGGTCTCTGAATCCATGGTTGGTACCTACGGCTAAGCGGTATGATACGTCAACAATAAAAAGACACCAACTATTTTTTTTAAATCTATGTCCCTATAAGACATCAAAGCTCAAAGTTCTGGAGCTTCTCATCAAGCTAAGGAACTCCGAACGTGTCACGGAAATGTACTGGACCCCTCCCCGATAATTAATTCCCCTCATCCTAGCTCCATCGACCATAGGCCCTCTTTCATTCTCACGACTGCAGCCGGCGCACTGCACCCGACAGCGCACATGTAAAGACAGAAAATGAAGCGAAATTCTCAGTGCACTACATATGTTTCCTTCTCGAACCACAGGGCCAAGGAACAATCGTCATCCCACTTCCAATCCTTTCACATCTTTTTTTGGAGCGTCAGTGCCTTTGGGCAGGCGTACAATTTCGCCTCCTTCCGGCCACTGGTTGCGCAAGGTCTAGCCAAACTTTATCACCGTTCTCCCCGAGGAAATACACGACGCACTTGCGCCGTCGTTGTACGAGACTCCGTGTCGATCAGCGTTGGATGTTGAAGGCTCTTCTCTGTCACATCTCACAAAATTCGAAGAAGGTTAGGAAATGTCCCGAATTATCATTTGCAAAAATCTTCAACAAATTGTTGGCATTGTTACCAGATTGTTACTCAGTTCAAAGCAATCAAAATCCTTGCATCCGAAATTGGGGTCAACATGTGGAGAATTTATATTTATTCGAAAATTCTTATACCTTGGAGCTGTAGAATACCTTGTGTCAAAGAATCCTTGTAGTCGAAATAAAAATTTGCGACTGGGCTGTATGTATATTCTTTCTCTTAGATGCAAATGCATTGCAACAGCTCTTGCACTGGCAGATCACTCGTTTCAACGATCGTTGCGTCTGCCTACTGAAGATAGTACTATTTTGTCCTTTTGCGCCACACTCATATCATACTTTCATTCAAATTCACTCAGATCGACGCGATAGCAGCTTTGCCCTTCTATACGGTCAGAGGGAGACTGATCAGCGGCGTGTAACCTAGACCAATTCTACTCAACCCCGTTATACGGAACCACAGAAAAAGTTCATTCTGCAGGTTTGAATTGGTACTATTCTTTGTTGTCGTGACTCATTGAGATAATTCGATCGTGTTTTGACCTCTTGTGACATGTGTTCACAGCTGTCCACTCATTCGTCAAGGAAGTGAGAGTGAACAGCCATCGCTCACAGCTGCAGGGCCACACTGATATTCGTTTTGCCAACCTCCGTTCAACTTGAACTTGGCAAATTTCAACCATGCTCCAACCAACTATTTGTGGTCAAAGCGCTCGCGTATACCTAGAATACAACCATGCTACCGATATTCCAGTGAGAGAGGCTGGATGGACCCGGTTCGTATGTCTCTCAGATACTCACTCGGCGACACATTGGGATAACGGTGGTCGTATGCCTCGAGGAGATGTATTACTTCACGCTGGAGATCTTAGCAGCTGGGGGACGGTTCAAAAGTTGAAAAAGACGGTAGACTGGTTAGGGAACTTAGAGGGATATGCGACGAAGATGTAAGTAGTTGATTGATTGAGGCCTCGTTCGAGAGCTGATACCATGAAGATTCATAGGTGGTAATCACGACGTAAGGCGGACAACATCGCACTGAGCTCATCCTAAATACACCCATTCATAGTTGTGGCTTGATAACCAATGCGAAGAAATGGATCTATTCGACGAAGAGGAAAGAGAAACAATGCTGAACACATGCCAAAGGCTGATGGCCGAGCCCCGATTGAAGCAACTGGGATTGACATATTTGGAGTTCGAGGAGACAAGAATACGTGAATCAGGTATTGCGAAGGAGTGGAGAGTTTTTGGTTCGCCGGTAAGCCAATCGCGAATAGCTTATGCTGATACTTGACGCATATACAGGCATCACCCCGACACTCGAGTGGTGCATTTCAATACGGAAAAAAGGAAGCTAGAGGTATGTCAGTCTTAAGACGGAAGTGATCTATGATAATTGATCAATGAAACTCACCGCACCTTGAAGAAATTAATTCTAGAATTCCAGCTGATACAGAAATACTCCTTACACATACTCCGCCATATAAAACACTCGACAAAACGCGGAAAGGTATATATGCAGGATGTAGAAGTCTTGAGAAGCGTTTGACTTCGGAAGACCTACGACATTGTCGATTACATGTATTTGGACACATACACGAGGCTGCAGGAGCAGAGATTATAGAAGCGGGACAAGGAAGGGTAGAAAGGGTTGCTGTTAATGCTGCTATGATTCATCGAGGGAAGCCCATCGTAGTAGATCTGAGGAATTAGTGCCGCAAACGGCATCGCTTTGAGGTCACCCAAATTTTTGAGCTCCGACCATCTACAATCCTCGCGACGCGCTCTACTTTGTTTAGAAACTACCACCATGCTTGTTGAACTCAACAAATCGCAGTTTCACTCCCGTGTAGATCGGATATACTCTGGCTGGGGGGTGAGTAGCTTCGTGATATCCTTAGAAAACCAAGAGACAGTCTTCTCACCTCACCTCACCGTCTTACTTCTTGACCTTTTTTTGACACAATTCCGGATATCTAGAGCGCGAATCAAAATGAAGACTATACCTCGATAGCGGCTGCAGATGCTCTTCTTCTACTGGCAGGGGATCCAGCCGGTGAGGATGAGCCTATGAAAAAGGGTACTTGTTTTCAGGTACATAAAATCCTTGAGCTCTGTCCTTTTTGCGCTATCGCAATTGTCTGAATTCACTCGCATTTTAACAGCAATGGCTCCTCGGCTACGAATTTCCCTCAACATTTCTATTATTCACGAAGAAAAAATTATACATATTATGCTCCGCCTCGAAGGGTGCGTGTTTGGTTTCGCAGCGACGCGACATTTATTAATCGGATTGCCTATATCGGCCACAACCTTGAATAGCGAAAATTCTTTCACAAATTGAAGGATCAAGTGGCAGCATACAAGTCGAAATCTTCCATCAAGCCAAAGCCAAAGACCCACCGAACGATGCTTTGCCTAAATTTTTTGAGATCTATACTTCAAAGAAACGTGTTGGGATATTGTCGAAGGAAACCCACGTGGGCAAATTAGTGTCAGAATGGAACACGCTGGTCTCAGAGGCGTCGAGTAAACCTGAAATGGTGGATATGTCTGTGGCAGTATCTGCATTCATGGCACAAAAGGATCAGGAGGAACTGGTATGTCGTTCGTTCGTAATTTATAAGAAATATATACTGATATATGACCAGAAAACCATCCAAATAGCGTCAAGCCTTACATCTACCTTGCTCAAACACCATGTTGGGCCGCGACTAGAGACTATCTTAGACAAGGAAAGCAAGATTTCACACGAAATGCTTGCTGCTCAGATTGAAGGTCGACTAGGGTCTGGTGAAGGTAGCAATGCGAAGGGTCCCGACATGAAAGTTTGGAATAAAGGCAAGGGTCTGGAAAAGGTGCGTACTATCGTTAATCTTACGCTGGACCAAAAGAAAACAGTCTTTTGTAGATTGACTGGCAACTGGTCGAATTTGCGTATTCGCCCATCATTATTTCGAGGTCAAGCAAAACTGGTTATGATCTACGCTACACAGCTGAGTCTACGGAAGACAACATCGCTCACAAGGGTGTCCTGCTAGTCGCCTTTGGTATGCGTTACAAAAGTTATTGCGCCAATGTGGGTAGAACGTATATCGTTGATCCAACACCAGTTAGTGTGATCCCACCCTCCTAGTCTTCATCGGCTTCTATAATCAAACGTACAGGAACAAGAGGCGCAGTACAGCCTTCTACTGTCTCTACAAGCAGAACTTCTCAAATTCATCACTGATGGGGTCGCCGCCCGTGACGTCTACCAATATGCATTATCCTTTGTTAAGGAAAAGAATCCGGCATATGAGAAGAACTTCGTAAAGAATTTAGGTTTCGGGGCAAGTATCTATCCAATATCTGGACGGTCTTGATAACTAAGCGGAATCGCAGACTGGAGTGGAATTTCGGGATTCAACGTATCTCCTATCTCCTAAGAATGGTCACATTCTACGGGAAAATATGACGCTGAACGTTGGGCTCGGCTTTTCCGATCTGTCAGACAAAGATGGTTCCAAGTTTGTCCACCTTGTAACGACCTCATTTTCCATGCCTAACCCAATGCAACAGGTATGCTCTGCATATCATAGACACTATCAAGGTCGGCAAAAACGAGTCATCCTTACTCACAGAAGGAATGAAATCAACTAAAGACTTCCTCTTTTTCCTGACTCCGGAATCTGAAGACGAGAAGCCAAAAAAGCCAGAACGTAAAGCCCCTGTCCAACCCCGAGCCAATGGCACTCCTGCGAAATACGCTGTCGCTGGCAAGATGCTTAGAAACAATCGTCGGGCGGCGCAAGATGAGGTCCATCAAACCGCAGCGGCTAGACTAGCTAAGCATCAACGTGAGCTGCATGAAAAGTTACAAGCTGAAGGACTCGCGAAATACTCCGAGGGAGGTGGAGAAAAAGGCGGCAAGGAAGGTAAAGGATGGAAAAAGTTTCAAAGCTATAGAGGCGAAGGGGCATTACCACCTGAAGTTGATAGATTGAGGGTATGGGTCCTTTCTGATTCAAAAGTAATCACTAACATGTTCACAGATACTCGTTGACCGCAAGGCGCTCTCCGTTATTTTACCCATCCACGGATTCGCAGTCCCATTCCATATCAACACCATCAAAAACGCTGTCAAGAGCGATGAAGGCGAGTTTACTTATCTTCGAATCAATTTCCAAACCCCGGGACAGGTAGCTGGCAAGAAGGAAGATACTGTTCGTACAATATTTCTGTGTAGCCAACAGACACTCATTACTGGATATAGCCTTTCGAAGACCCTGATGCTACTTTTGTCCGTTCGATATCCTATCGGACGACTGACGGCCACCGATTTGATTCCATCAACAAGCAAATCAACGAGCTGAAGAGAGACGTCAACAAGCGAGAGGCGCAAAAGAAGGAAATGGCCGATGTTGTTGAGCAAGATTCTCTTATCGAGCTGAAAGGCAGACGGCCAGTGAAGATGCCAGAGGCATTTATTCGTCCCGCTCCGGATGGTAAGAGGCTTCCAGGCGAGGTTGAAATTCACCAGAACGGTGTGAGATACCAATCTCCAATGGGGCAGAAAGTCGGTGAGTATTCTATTTGCTTCCACAATCCTATGAGACTCAAATTAGTTGTAGATGTACTGTTCAGCAACATAAAGCATCTCTTCTTCCAGCCTTGTGATCACGAGTTACTTGTCATCGTCCATATGCACTTAAGGTCACCAATCATCGTCGGCAAGAAGAAGACATTTGTAGGTGCTACATTACATTTGCCATTGTTCATTGGTTACGAATATTGTTCGTCGAATTTATAGGATGTCCAATTTTTCCGAGAAGCCACCGACGTTCAATTTGATGAGACTGGGAACCGTAAACGCAAGCACAGATATGGCGACGAAGATGAAATCGAGATGGAACAGACAGAGCGGAAAAGAAGGCAAATCTTGAACAAGGAAATTAAAGCTTTCGCAGAAAAAATTGCGGAAGCTGCCTCTGCCTCTGTAAGCTGAAATTTTTTTCTTTTTGCCTTTATCAGAGATGAACCTCGCTTCAGATCGGCGAGCCACTAGAACTTGACATACCATTTCGTGAACTGTCATTCGAGGGTGTCCCCTTCCGTACTTCCGTTCGCCTGCAACCGACAACCGATTGTTTGATACATTTGACGGATCCACCATTCTTAGTCGTGACGCTATCGGAGATTGAGATTGCTTCACTGGAACGTGTGCAATACAGTCTCAAGCAGTTTGATTTATGCTTAATCTTCAAGGATTTTACCAAACCCCCTCTACACATCAACTCTGTACAGAGCTCATCGATGGATGATGTAAAGAATTGGCTGGAGTATGTGGACAGCCCTTTCACGATCCATGATGGCTAATCCTTGCCTTGCGATAGCTCGGTAGACATTGCGATGGCTGAGGGTCCAGTCAATTTGAATTGGGGACCCATTATGAAGCATATCAATGAGTCACCTTACGAGTTTTTTCAAGGTGGTGGTTGGTCGTTCTTAAGCGGGACGACAGGAGGAGCAGAAGTATGCCTTGTTTGGTTCATTATTCGGTGCTAGTGGCTAATATCCGTGTTCCATTAGAGTGATCTATCCGACGCGCAAGATTCAGAATCCGAGTTTGAGGCAGAGTCTGACAGCTTTGAAGAATCTGCGTCCAGCGACGATGCAAGCCACTTTTCCTTTTCCGACGCCAGTGGTAGCGAAAGTGTATCCGACTTTGGAGAAGGGTCTGATAGTGACGCAGGTGAGCTAGCGAAATGCTAAATACATACTTTCAGTTCAATCTGACCCTCACGAATTCTCACTTAGGTGATGATTGGGATGAGCTGGAACGAAAAGCAGCCAAATCGGACCAGAAGCGTGCAGATATCAAGAAAAGTAGGGGTTCAGATGATGATTCTGACGACGATCGTACAAAGAAGAAGAAGAAAGCTGCGCCTAAAGCCAACGGGAAGAAGCCTGTCAAGGGCAAGCGGTAGCAGAGGGGTCTTTGCACATTGTGTAATACTGTCTTTTTTCTGACCTCCGCACTATATCTTGTTTTCTGTACAGTAAAGTATGTCGTGATTAATATGTACCATACCTCGTCGTTCCGCAGTGACGATGTAACTATAGTATCAACGCCCGCAGCGAAGCACAGCAATTATGTAGTTGCAGATCGCAGCACTGTATTTATAAGCTCAACCATTTGTGTTTCTTCCTTGTTTTTTTGTACCATGATTCTCGATGACAAGGCCTTGCTCAATCCTCCACCGCCGTATTCTTATGACATCCTATCTTATTCCAACCTAAGGTCGATCGACAGAGATGGTGAAACGGCCAGTAGCGCCGGAGACAACAATCCCTATCACTCTGCTCGTAAATCTCAGCCCATGTTTTCCTCGTTACCATCACATCTGCTCCTTCAAATAGTGTACTGTACCTTTCCGTGGCAGGACGGCCAGTTTGAAGGAGACGTGAAGGAGGTTCTCCAACGCCGAACTCTCTACTGGCTCGAGACCTCATTAAGGCTTGTTAACCGTGATTTGTATATTGGTATGCTCGTTTTCGTCATTGGGTGAATACGGAGACTAACCAGTTACGACTCACCTCAGCTTGCATGCACATTCTACGCTCCACTTATTTACCATCATACGACTCTCTTATAAGGCCACCATACTCTTCAGATCCCTTCCCCTCCTCCAACTCGGTCCCCCTGTATGGAACATCGACATCCATATGGAATTCTCCCTATGGCTCATCCAGACTCTTTCCTCAACATCGTGAATTGCAAACGTTAGACCTCTTCATTGCAGTCTTAGCACAAGAAGAACTACTCTACGATACCTCATCTTTGCATTTATCGAGGCATGAAGCTTATAAGGACATCTTTGACCTTCGGCAGCCTCAGAGCAGGTTAGAGGATCTTGTTGCTAAAGAGGGTGTCAAGGCCGGTTTAGTCACTTTGGGAGATGGTGATTCCATACCTGGTACCCCCATTACCCCTCAGACGCCATCAGAGGCAAAAGGAAAAGAGAACAGCCCATACTTCATGGATAACGATAACAACAGTATATTGTCATTACCGCGCGCGTCAACGTCTACTCTTTCTAAGCCTCTAAAAAAAGCGAAATCTTCCTTCTCCATGTTTTCTGCGTTTTCATCTAAAGGGAAAGGCAAGGGAAAGGCAATGATCGCGGTACAGCATTCATCGCAGTCGACTGAAAGGAAAGTTCCACTATCACCCTTACCTTTCCAATCCCTTTCCATCAGTTTCTCCACACGCAAAATCAGTCTGATGTATGCGCCATCATACTGTGCCAGCTCTAAGAGCTCCTTGACGGTCACTGGGACCTCATCATCGTGTGCTTACGGAGGGAGTACATACGGCGCTTTGGGCGTCTCATATAATTCTCGTGGCAGGAAGAGAACTATTGTTGAGGTGCGGCGGGACAGGGATGAGGCGCTTGAGGTGTCTGTGAGGAGGGTAGTAAGAGGTTTGAGAGAGTGGATGGAAGAGGAAGCCCGATAACTTATAACAATGTTTGGACTGTAGATTTATCTCTAATAGTAATAATGTAGCAACTGGACTTGATATGCAACATTTTAAGGATACATGAGATACCCTCCTTTATCTTCGATAGACTGCACGGTCTTCTGCAAGAATTTTAGTAGAAGAGAAACGCTGGAAGTGGGTACGGTGTACTAGGGTGTAGGCTTGAGTGGATCGTAATGGGATCGACTTTTCACACCCATCCAGCGAACCTCTCACTTATTTACATACCTGTCGGTGTGTTGAGGCATACTCCGTACAACACGACAATACGTACAAGACAGGTAAACGGCGTTATTACATTATACTGTACAGTAGGTAGGTACAGGCCACACACGGCGTCATAGAGCCCCTCAGTTGTGTGCATACCAACTGAGGTGAGCATAGTATATTCCCCTTTACGAATACCGTACTGACATACAGTAGAGTAAACGTTCATCTACAGGTACTACTTATAATACATTCAGTTGTGTTCATACCAACTGAGAGTAAACGTTTGTCTACAGATTATGAGACTCGTAGTCTAATCGACACCGAAAAAGCTTATCCGCGATAGAACAGCCGAACCAGGAAGCAACTAATAGTACACGAGATGTCGTTTGGAAATAGCCCAAACATACCCAAACTCCCGGACGAGAAACAGCTCATCGGCGAGGAAAATTGGAGACTTTTCAAGCGAGAAATTATGTTCGCAGTACAGTCAAGAGGACTGACTGGGTACCTCGATGGAACAATACCCAGGCCCAGTAACTACCCAGGCCCGATATACCCTCCGACGCAACTGACGACACCACTCTTCAGCCCCACTCCTTTTCCGGAGGAATGGGAGGCTCGAGACAAGCTGGTCGCCGGAGCCATCGTCTCCAACATCACCGACCCCGTTAGCTTGGGCATAGACAAAACAAAACGAGCGAACGAGATCTGGCAAGCACTGATCAAACGGTTCGAAACACGCGATGAGCAGCGTATATACCTAGCCGATACAAATCTACGCCAGGAGAAATACGACCCAACGGAGTCAACGATGGAAGACCACGAAAAGAGAATGAGAAACTTACTCAAGAAGGTACACGACCTCGGGGGGACAGCCACGGACGCTCAATTCAGGCGCATCATCATCTCTTCGATGCCACCGGATTGGAGGCAGGACGTGCGCAGCGTTCCGGGAAGCTCGAGCGCGGACGCATTCACGTACTTGTATACGCTCTGGTACGAAAAAGAAGAAGAGCAAAAAGAGGAAGAGCGGGATACAAAACGAGTCAAGGTCCTAATAGCCGCACACACACACACCCAAGCAACAACACCGACCACCCAGACACGACCCGGCAGTAGACCAGCCATTACGTGCCACAACTGTAGCAAAACCGGCCATATTGCCAGGAAATGCTGGGCCAAGGGTGGAGGAATGGAAGGGCAGGGTCCAAGGCAACGCCAGGCGTATAAGCCAAAGAGCGGAGCGAACGCAAACGTAGCAAACCCGGACGACACAGAGGTAGCGTCACCCATGGGAACGTACATCTTGTCGGCCCAATCAAATGAACAGAGAAGTACGTCCAAGCCCTCCCCGGAACCCGAGTTAATCACTGACCCCGCAACCAGCCAGGATAATCCCATTCTAGGGAGCTGGGGTCAGTGTGAGACGAAAGGGATGGGCGTAGATAGCGACGTACTTAACTACCCGAATGTACCAAGGAACCAATGTATGGCCTGTCAGGGTAGTTCTTCGCTGTACTCACCAGCTGTAAATCCAATACGGACGTTTCTTGACTCGGGTGCCTCAGAACACTGCTGGGTGCAATGCTCAGATTTCATAGAATACACCGAGGTACAAGGCCAAGGGGGCAGCAGTGCGATCTCCGGTGATGCAGGGAAATTCCAGATCCTAGGAATAGGAATCGTACAAATTGTTACACGTGTCGGAGGAAGTGAAAGGGTAATCCAACTCAGGACACATCCCATCCCGCAAATACCTCGAGACCAAAGGATACGAAGAACGGGAATGGGCAGCTCAATGAGATGGCGAAGCCTGGGCAGTTGAGCCACAAACGTAGGACTCAACGTTGGTGCTTATAGCCCAAACCCCGTACTCTTTTGCCGCAACTTTGGGAGACCTATGGGTCCCATAGTTGTTCAAACAGGCCATGAAATGCCCCAACCTATGGAGGGAGCTGATGGAGAGGGAGTCCAGGACACTGGTTGAGAAGGACTGCTGGGAACTTGTACTGTTACCACCCAATGCAAACCTGACAGGAGGTCACTGGACATATGCCATCAAGTTTGATGCAGCAGGAGACTTGCTCAAGTGCAAGGACCGATACGTTGCACAGGGCCAGGATTACAACAAGACCTACAGTGGGGTGGCAAGGATGGAATCAGTGCGACTCATACTGGCCATTATTGCAGTGCTCAGACTATCTATCTTCCATGTAGATTCCACAGCCACCTTCCTCAACAGCCCCATCACACACCACATATACATGAAGCAACCAGAGGGGTTCATGAGCCCCGGTAGTGAGCTTGCCTTGTTTTTGTGTGAAAGAGAAAGGAAGGAATCAAATGGGCACTCCAACCAATCAATCTAATATACAATATGCGAGTTCACTGCTATCAAATTTATTTAATAGCAAGGGGTAGCATTGTTGAAGGTTCTGCAAAGCTTTTGAAAGCTAAGGAACAGCTTCAATTGATCAATCTGATTGTTCTAAGGATTCAATATATTCATTTGATCAAGGTAGATTCAGCACTATTCGTGCTTGGTGGTATTGATATGGGTATATCAAGAATTTGGGATTTTGAATCGAATTAAAATTAAAACCAAAACACACAGACCCCCACGGAGGGCTAGAACTATGTGCTGGCACAACCACATAGCATGATTTGCCCTTAAGACCAACAACTGATCCTAAGTTCGAAGAATACCCAACAGCTGGATATAACTTCTCGCAGTCACAAGGAGCAAAACACAATGATCATATATTCGCAAGTGCTGGGCCTGAATGGCTGCTAGCGAAGAGGCTTCAGTCTGGCAGGAGTGTGTCTTTCCTTTTTATGGATTAGCACTGCAACGTCATCCCAAAATCACTTGTATTCCAGATACATCTGATCACTATTTATACATACAGGATTTAGAACAGTACAGCACAATTAATCTAATGGAATAAATGTTCGGAGCCGCAAAGAAACTACTATAATAAGTTATTGACAAGACCGTGCCTACAGGTCAATAACTATAGAGGTTCCGAGGTCAGATATGGCCCGGAAAATGGCCCGGGATAATTCCAAGACCTGGAGCTGAGTATTGGCATGTAGTGCACACTGGGAGTGGGACGTCGGTGAAGCTATTAGCAACACCCTTCACACACTGTTATGTCCCCGGGAATATAATGGCAAGAGTACAATGTTGGTATGAGCAGCCTATATGGAGTTCCTGTGATCCGGGAGCTCGGAACAGCTCGGAAGCAAAGGGTAAAGGAGATATTAAAGAGTGGGATAAGGTGGTACACTTGATTTCAAGCTTGACTACAACGTACAAAGTATTCTAGCTTATATACCTCCCAAATATAGTCACAAGACCTCGATGAAAGCTCGGAATAATAAATAAGTCACAAGGTTATTATTCCGAAGTCCGGCCGCTCCGGGCCAGGCCGGGAAGCATATGGGGTGAATTGCATGCATATGACAGTTATAGGATATTCAATTTGAATCTAATTATTCTTATTTGGTCCATATTGGTTCCAAGTTTCTAGTATACCTCCAAACATAGATAGGTACCTTAGTATTCATTTAATCTTATAGAGAATAACTTGAACTAGTGTATCCCTGCGGGGACCTACACCTTGCTTGATCACATTTTTTGGAGGCTATCCCCACGGCCCAAGTACATGTGCGTTTTTTACAGTAGATCAATCATCCGGATTCATTCTTTGGGAGAAAACCAGATTAATGAGGAGTTTTATTTGTAAACATACAAATAAGGCAAACGATCTAGGAAAACGTGGTAAAATCTTCACGCGTGCTAATTAACTGACATGCCAAAGGACCTAAGCAAGCAAGGTGATGGTGTTCATCTGTCATTGATGCTCAACACGTCCTTTGATTGTTTGTCATCTCATCCAGAGGCAAATCAGCTCTCCTCATTTCTAATCCTATCAATCTGATTCATCTGGATTAAACTAATTACTTCTCTCTCTTTCAATAGACACCCATTGTGTCTATACTCTATCAAGGGAGTTGTGCATAGTATTCATTTAATTGTATTCTTTGATATTTTCTATGTCAGGACTCTTTGACATTCATTTGATATGTCTTCAGAGCCTCGCAGTACTTCAATCATTTTTCTAGTCATTTTCATCAACCATGCAACCTGATTGGTCTATTAGACTAAATTGCAGTCTTTTGGATTAATGCATGATCTTGTTCTAGAATGTGTATTTGACAATTCCTGAGTTCTAGAAAGTTATTTTAAGTCAATCCTCGGCTCATGGTCACTTGAGTAAGTTCTTCCAAACTCCTGCCAGTGTAAGGTCCAATAACAATACCCTTGGTATGTCATACATGAATGGTCATTCTTTGGATGTAGTCCGGGTCTGGTATAATCCTGCTTGACAAACAGGTGGACTTTTATCCGAAGCTAGTATCAGGGATGGGTAAACTGACCAACTAGTGGTAGTATGGGTATAGGGTCCCTTCAACTATCAGACTGATTTAGTATCGACTTTGACTGTCAATCTGGGTCTCAATTACAGTCCTCTTGATACAAATCTACATGTGAAAGTGTCACAATTCACTGCATAAATGTCTAGCCAAAATTTAGGCATGTCACCAGAATGGAACATTTGGTATGTAAGCTAAAGAAATCAATCTATGGCACCATGCAAGGCAGCCATGACTGGCAGGAGACCTTGGCAGCAGGCTGTGGGAAGGATGGTTACGTCACATCAAGAGCAGACCCCTGCATCTGGTGCAAGCACATGGGCAATGAGTATACACTGACAAGCACCTACAGAGACAACATATGTGGAGGATCATCTATGGTGGTGGGCAGAAACAAAGCAGTGGCAGACTTGGGAAAACATAGGGAGGCTAACGAGGTGAAAGCTGAGGTCCTACTGGGGATGACAATTCAACAGAACCCGGAGACCAAAGCCATTACTATCTCACAAAAGGGGTACTTCCAATGGATGCTGGTACATTTCAGACTCAAAAACGTCAGACATTGCCACACACCACTCCCTCCAAATGTGAAACTTGACGAATCACCCAAACTACTCCCGGAAGAAGACTGCACATTCATGATCAACAAGCCATACAGGGCAGTAGTTAGGTCAATACTCTGGGGCCAGGTGTGTAGGTGTCCAGATCTAGCATTTGCAGGGAGTTTGCTAGCAAGATACCAATTCAACCCCAGCTGAGAACATTGGCATTGTGTCAAATGGATAGCAGGATATATACTCAACACCTTCGAGTACTCCATCACATACCAGGCACCCAAAGTACATGCAGAGAGCCCTGGGATGGAACTCAAGCCTTATGCATACATCAACTCAGATCAAGCCAGGTGCCAGGACACTGCATGCTCCACATCTAAATATGTATTCTTCATGGCTGGAGCACCGGTCTCATGGAGTTCAAAACAGCAGGCTACAGTGACACTATCCACTACCGAATCTGAATATATAGGACTATCACAAGCCACACAGCAGGCAGTCTGGCTTCACTCCTTCCTATCGGAAGTGGGCCTAGTGCAGGAGGGCCCTACTACCATACGGGGGGACAACTTTGGGTCTGTGTGCCTCACTGAAAATTCGAAACAACATGCACTAGTGAAGCACACCGCAATGCACCACCACTATGTCAGGGAGAAGGTCGCGAGCGGGGAGGTGCATATCGAGAGAATCCGATCCAGTGAGAATGTCGCAGGCATATTTATGAAGGCTTTGAATGGCATGACACATTCTAAATTGGTCTCTCTACTTGGGCTGGATTGTATGGAGTAGAGGGGTGTTGAGGCATACTCCATACAACACGACAATATGTACAAGACAGGTAAATGGTGTTACTACATTATACTGTACAGTAGGTAGGTATAGGCCACACACAGCGTCGTAGAGCCCCTCAGTTGTGTTCATACCAACTGAGGTGAGCATAGTATATTCCCCTTTACGAATACCGTACTGACATACAGTAGAGTAAACATTCGTCTACAGGTACTACTTATAATACATTCAGTTGTGTTCATACCAACTGAGAGTAAACGTTCGTCTACACTGTGTTGTAGTGGGGAGTCAACGGGTTCGGATAAAAGGCGCATTCGGCGCTCGTGACCGCGTTGATAAATGATAGAAGAATTTTTTATCTTCATCTCACCATCTGCTTCATATGGCTGACCTCCACACCACCAATCTTTGTGTACAAATAGTATCGACGCACTTTGGCCCTCTTGCCTCAAAAATAGCCTCGACCCTGCTTAGCTACGGCAGACTGACTCTTCCCCAACTTGTCCGTTTCACTGCATTGAAACCTCGGCTAGTCCGCAACATTCTTCTCGTACTCATCCAACAAAATATCATCTGGCATGCCAACTCGGAAACTGATGGGAGCGGCGAGGAAGTGCTTGAGATCAATGCCGATGAATGTGTTATGAGATTGCGATTTGGTGCATTTGTATATCAGGCGGAAGAATTGTTTGGAGTTGCGGTATGTGAGTTGCTTCGGTATCGACTATAACTGTTAATTTAACCGTATTTTAAGGGTGGCGAAATCGTTCAGCTTGTTTTACACCACGGAAAGTTGACATCTCCTCAAATTCTCCAACGATTGAACGCAGCTGCCACTAAATCCCTCCTTCCCGGTGAAGACAAGACGCCTGTAGTCTACTCACAAGCTCTACACAAACTTGTGTTACTACATTATCTAAAACCTTCCGTGGCATCTTCTCATGTATCACCACGAGACAGACGTATACAGTACGAGGCCGAGGAAAAAGCAAAGATAGTAGGTTTTCCGACATCCAAGCAATTGAGGGAAGCTAAGGAAACTGTGGATGCGCGTTTGAGGACGGACGAGGAAGAAGTATGGAAGATTGGTTTGGTGAGAATTTTTGCTTTTTTTGACTTCTATATCTTATTCGAAAATTTCGCCTAGAAAAGAAAAGCAAAGTCACAGTTACCATCAACCAAGAAGGTGTGATTGAGATCTGCAGCTATATGCCGCTTGCTGAGTCTCGATTCAGCGAAAGGTAACCTCTACGAAAGAAGAGGGTGACATGGTCGTAGACGTGTGTATCCAATTCTATTCACCATTTTGCTTCCACCGACAACTTTACTTTATAGGAGACCGTCTACTTTCGTGTCAATTTCGATAAATTCAATATACATACTAGGAATGCCGTACGCATAAGCCTCTCCCTGCAATGTAATGTAGCTTACTTCCAGCTCGTTTAGCTCATCGAAAAAGCCGTAAAAGAAAGGTACAACTCTGGCGCTGCATTGGTCGTACATGCTGTTCTCAAAATTACGGAAGAATCCCAACACAGCGTAGCGGATTGTCGTTCAGATCCTCTATCGGCATCAAACATTACCCTTCACCTGTCTTCAGAAGAAGACGAGGAAACACTTACCTCCGGTCTGATACAATCTTCATCCAGAACAATGTCTTCTGGATCATGTATCAAAGAGTACCTGGGTATATTATCGAGTGCGGATAACCCCACACCCGCGGGACGCGCTGGAGCCTTCCTGGAACTTAGTTCCAAAGGAGGTGGTAGCGGGAAGGTTCAAATGCTGTTCGATGTTGTTGCACGACGATTGAGAAGGCAGGTTTTGGAGGGTGTTGCTCGAGAAAGGCATGGCTCGGAGGGAGTGAGGGTTGTACGATTACTCATGGACACCGGAAAGTTGGACGAGAAACAGGTATGCATCTATATTTGTTTGCAGTGTTCATATTCTCGAATACGTTCAGATATCCAAACACGTTATGATGCCTTTGAAGGACGTCCGACCTCTCCTTTCGGCCCTATCCGCGTCCTCCCTCGTCAGCATCGTCGAGGTCCCCAAATCCGCAGATCGCAATCCCACACGGATGTTCTACCTGTGGCAGGTAGATATACCGAAGGCCTTTTCATACATCCTTAACGTCCTATACAAAACACTCTACAATATTTCCGCACGCAGGCAGGCCGAACGTGAGGATTCGATGCTTATTGCTGTTTTGAACAAACGTGAAAGGAGCGACGTAAGTGTCGATGTGGAGGGGCTGTTATCTCAGCACGAGAAAGAAGTACTCAAGGCATGGGAGGAAAAGCAAGAAAAATTAGGTATACTAGAACGAAGAGTCGAGGAAAGTGTTTTCATTGTGAGGGATCTGGGTAGGGCTGTAGGCTCATTGGAGGAGAATTAGGTCAGACATCGTTCGTCCTCTTTTTGGCGGAGAAAGTCTACCTTACACGCATCCATCAGATAACCTGCAGTTGCCCAGAACCACATGGATTCCGAATTCTGAATTGAAGACCCAGTACTTTCTTGGACATCGTTACCCCTTCGTTCACATCTAATGCTGAGCGCAATGGATAACAATAAACAACTTCCAAAGCTTGTATAGGTACTAGACTCTAGAGTTGATGCTATCGGGCACAAAGACTATCATTGCCGAAGGATATTAGAAGATCGATGCTGGATCGATACATTGCTAATTGCATTAATTTTATGTATGTACGTTGTTTTTGTTTCATCTGTCGGAAAAGTGATTCTACATTGGAGGAATTCGACCACAAGTGCGGCGTATTCATACACTAGTTACCTGCACGGTCTCATCTGGTCTCATTCGTTCTTAGTATTCGCATTGACATTCTGTATACGTCCGTGTAGCGTTTCACACAAGAGTTAGGCACCAGGATCCGAGGAGACACCTCTGCCAGACGAACACCGGCGGCTTTTTGGGAAGTAGCGCCAGTGGCCGTCGGAGATGAAGTTGAAGGACGAACGGCGACCAGAGGCTAACGGAGCCTAGAGGATCAGACCCTATCAAACATCGGAGAAATCAAAAAAAAACTGCGGATACCAAAAGATAAGACGATGTTTGATCATTTATATGGGAATGTCGAGATTGAGAGTAGTACAGACGAAACAAGTGAGAGTCAAGAGAGGCACGCTGAGGCCCCAGAATATCCGGTTTGATCCCTGTTAATCTTGTCCTGCGGAAGTTCGACAACGATACGACGCGTCGATATCCCCCAGGGGTAACTACAGGTAACTACCTGTACCTACTGAGCGGAACCGTCCAACGAAAGGAGGAAGCAAAGGAAGATCCATGAGGGACCGCTGTACAGTGTATGTACTACTGTGATATGACGAGCGCCACCGGTGTGTGTGCAAGGCTGTGCAAAGAGGGTGATCTGACTCTTGCGCGAACGTTTTGATGTTACTAAATTTGCTGCCGCAGCTGTCCTGGGTACCGGTGCAGCAATGCAGGAGCCTGAGTAGGGAATATCGAGCAGGTATTGATTATGGACTCGACATGCTAGGCTCAAAACCAGCTCAGCGTACATCATTCGTTCCAACATGTCAAATCTTTTCCGCGACACTACCCAAAAATGGCGTTCAGCCGTTGGAAACATCCTAAATCAGGACACAAGAGGCCATGTCATTCTTGATTTGTGATCCCCGGCTGCCCCCTGTCTACCGGTTATACATCGTGGCCCGTTTGGTATAAAGACGTCCCCTGGGCCCCCAGATAACAGCCAACCTCATTCCGCTGATGGGTATGTTTTTTCATAAGAGCATACTGACTTTCGCTAATATGTATCTTACTCCTTCTTTCTAGAATCCCTTATCCCGATACTCGCTACGAGATCGCGCGATCTCAACAGTTTCTACGGATATGTACCCACAGAATGGATTTGCATACTCTTCGTTGTTCTGTATGCGCTCAGCACTGGTGATAAACACAACACTTCATGGCAAATTTTTGTTTCGCTGACATTTTCTATAGCAATCCATTTTGGTCAAGCATGCTGGTACCGTGTCTGGTGGATGATTCCAACTGCGTGCGTTTGTGGTATACTCGAAATCTTGGGCTGGGCCGCAAGGATGTGGTCTAGTCATTCGCCTGGTCTGGCTGAGCCTTATGAGATGCAGTATGTTGTAAAAATTCTAACTTTTGTCCCGAGAAAAACTGATACATATTCTCAGAATTACCTGTACCATTCTCGGGCCAACTCCTCTGATTGCGGCTACATTCGTTATACTGGGAACAGTCATCGAACAACTAGGGTCTTCATATAGTCGATTGAGTCCAAGGATGTGTCAGTAACTATTGGACGTGTCCACCTAATGAAGCTGATCCGTCACGTCCAGATACTGTGTTCTTCTTCAGTGCTGTATGTAAACTCCTCCCGCTGTCTGCGTTACCTTGAAGTCACATCTTTCGCTTTCTTATAGGATGTGATTTCTTTGATTGTTCAAGCTGTGGGAGGAGCCAAGGCTGCTGGGGCAGTGGCTCAAAACACGAGCCCTGTTTCGGTAATCTGATTTCTTTGATTCTTTCCACTCAACTCAACGTTTCTACAGGGAGGTCAGATCATGCTCGGCGGTATCGCCTTTCAACTCGGTATGAACTCTCCGCAATTCTTAGCACGTGTTCTAACGGCAAACGCATTGCAGCTGTGATCACTGTGTATCTCCTGTGTGGTGCAGAATTTTTTTTCCGATACTCGAGGGATCAACCTCTCCGAGATCCTGGAACGTTGCATGAAGGAAATATACGACGAGGTGCATTGAGCAAGAGATTGCAAGTACAGGCAGGTGGTTTAATGTTCATGACAATCTGTTTGTGGATTCGGTCAGTGATCTCGTGCTCCTAATGTTTCTTGACATTTACCATACATTTATCAGGTCTGTTTATCGAACGATAGAGCTTGCGGACGGTTGGACAGGCAGAATCATCACGACCCAAGTATACTTCAGTGGGTGTCTTCTGCAGTTTGCATTTTGTGTCTGTTCTGACCATTGGTATATGTAGATGTTTTGGACGGTGCCATGGTCACTCTTGCGATTTTCACCTTAAACTTCGCACATCCTGGCTTGCTTTTAAGCGAACCTGGGAAACCTGGTCCTAAATTGGTCGACGTGGAGAAAGATTCGATTGAGGAGAAAGTATCCTTGCATTAGAGATCGCTCATGATATGTAAAACGTTTTCCTGCACTCCCGTGAATTCTGGCTTGCGAGACTACATGATATGTATCTACTGTATGTATATTGACATTGTTCCCGTTGTAACCCGTCTATCTATAATGCCCACTTTGAAGTAAAGAATGAACAAGTCCAGACTACGAGACCTGGATCTGATAATCATAAAATTGTGATAGGCCAGGCCCGTTGGTGCCCGGTCTCCTCCGAGTGCCGAGGGACCAAACCTCCGCTGCTTTTTTCACACAACTGTTGGAAAACAGATTACCTTTCTTCTCTGCTTTATTCTCAAAATACCTCATGCAAGCCGCCCTTCGTCTGGCACGCCATAGCGCTTCTGTGCGCTCTGCGAACTCCATTCGCTGCCTCGCGACCACTGCCAATCCAGCCCATGTTGCCAGTGCTTCTTCTGCATCCTCTTCGTCTTCGTCTTCTAAAGCCTCTATCATTCCTCTGTCCAATGTTGAAGCTCAGTGGGAGAAGATGAATGCGGAGGACAAGTCTACGGTCCACGAGCAACTAGAGGAAATCATGAAGAAGGACTGGAAACAGCTTTCGCTTGACGAAAAGAAAGCTGGTGAGTTGTATAACGCTGTAGCTTGGTTGTTCTCTTCTTATATCAAGTGCAGCGTATTATGTGGCCTTCGGACCTCATGGACCCCGTGCACCTGTGAGCAAGCCCGGTGACGGCTGGAAAATATTTGCTGGTACAGCAGGTCTCGTTGGTGTGACTGGTATCATCTACTATGCTATCCGTATCTTCAGTGAGTTTTACTTTCTCATCTGGCTGCGGTGCTTATGACTAATCTGCGGGCTCTACAGGTCCTGCTCCCCCAAGGACCATCAACAAGGAATGGCAGGAGGCATCCAACGAACGGGCTCTAGAACAGAAGATGAACCCAATCACAGGTATATATCTCATACAATTCCTCTGAGATTGATTTCCTTACTCATTCATTGCAGGTATTGCGTCGGAAGGTTACTCTGGGAAGGGATTTGTTCAAAAGTAGAGCTATAACATGTTAGAAATCGAAACCGGATTTTTCCCCTTCCATTCCTTCAAATCCAATCCATGTTTAAACAATCATCGAACAATTGCAAGCATGTTTTCATTGCGTATTCATCCCTTGCACCACAGTGCGGAGCTTTACCCGTATTTTGACGTCTCCTTGCTCCATTGCTCCGTTGACAGTATCCATCCGTATTTGCGTTTTCGCCGCGTATTCTTTCGTGACTGCTAATGGGTCGTGCCCTTTCATATTTCAGTCTCTTTCCTCCGGTTCCGATTCTGCATTGAGTAGGAAGAAGGAAGATTGTAAGCTAACTGGTCCTTGTACTAACTAGCTTTCAGGGTCGTTTCTTTAATGACCGTATCGTTCTGTTTCGTTCTTTCAAGTATTTCGTTGTTGAAAGTGGAATCAACAATCGACAATGTGCGTTCGCAATGAAGGTAACGCTTATAAAAAGATTGTGCACAAGAGGTATGTTACTATGTTTATCTCGGAAATATCATCTTGCATTCGACCCCACTGCTATAGACTGGCGTATTGATTGATATTGCACAGCTTGAGAGGATGCCTGGAGGATGCTCGAATTATCGCCCTGGTGGCGGGCTATCAGCGCTTCAGCTCTGGAGGTTAGCCAAGCCCTTTAGGAGGAACATGCGGAAGTTCACGGGCCTTCTCGCGTCGCACATACGAGTCCTTACCGGAATCCATTTATTACTTGTGCTACTGTACATTGAGGTTTGAATTTAGATTCAAATTAAGGGTATGAATTACCAGCGAGCAATTCATTGGTTAACTTATGGTGAAGCCTTTGAACAAGCAAAGCAGATGGGGCGCCTGAACGCCGACTGAATGAGGAAAAAACCGAGTTTTTTTCCCTACTTAGGTCTAGTGTATCAGGGCGATTGTTACTAGCTCGTTTGTCCTTAATATTTGTGCTCAACGTAGAAGAGGCTCGATAAAGAGGCTTCTCAGCCTCAAAATTCTAATTTACAATAGTAAAGATCAATTTTTGTGTAGCAAAACCGGTCTACTTCGGAGCTCTTGCGCTCATTTCTGTCCTTGAGCTTGAACGCTCAGCACCAGTGCTCCTTGCACTTGCAAGACACATATACTTCGAGTCGAGAAGATAGCACTGAACAGTGTACATACTGTAGTACGTTGCCTATTTAGGTTAGTGCCCACTGCAAATTGAAAAGCTCGTGGGAAGGTTGACTCATCGGCAAAGTGAGAAAAATCTTGAGTAAATTTCCCTCATTCTCTCCCTTCACCACCTTCAGGTTCTGTCTCGTCGCTCGTACGTACATCTTCTTCCTTATCCTCGATTCCCTCTCCTCCGTCGTATCCACCTTCAGGAATTCAAGCCTTGTATTTCATTGATCATTCCCACTTTATAGATAGTCGATTGGACCCAAATCCATTCTGCAATACCCACAATCTCAAAAACCACCTCGATTATATCTCGATAATGTCTGCTGGACGTGGATGCTTTAACTGCGGAGGATGTGCGTGGCTGATGTGTTCCTGATTTTTTTTACCTTCCTGTTCTCTTGGGAAAAATTTCAACGCTGTTGAGCGCTAATATCTCCTCACCAACATCCTTCAACTTTGCATGGCGTTCTCTTCTTTGGCTCCCATGCTACTGTCGGAAGCTGGATCTTCTCTTATCCTGTACCCAATTCCATTCATAATATATCGATTTTGATTGTAACATTTACAGTCGGACATCAGGCTAAAGATTGCCCAAAGAAAACCCCTACTTGGTGATTGTTTTTCCATTTTCCCCTCTCCGCTATTCCCGTACCATCGTTGGAATCCGAGATTGACAAGCTTTGCGTTCATCTAGTTACAACTGTGAGATTCGGGCTTGTCAAGTTATCGCCGTTCTCTAATCGTCTTTGGTTTGATAGGCGGAGGCGACGGTCATGTTTCCCGTGACTGTACGCAAGAGGCAAAGGCTAAAACCTGCTACAAATGTGGTGAAGAGGGTCATATCGTGCGTCGTATAATTGTCCTCTCACATCAGCAATTGATATTTCCGTTCAGTCTAGGGACTGCCCTGACAGTACCAACTCCAGCTCCGGATACCAATCAGGAAGTGACTGCTACCGCTGTGGAGAAAGTGGGCACATCGCACGTGCATGCCCTCAAAACGCATCTAGCGGTGGAGGCGGCAGACACAACAATAGCGGAGGATTTTCTCAGAAGACTTGGTCTGTCTTAATCTTCTTCGTCGGAAATACCTTTCTGACCACCTATTGCTTTATTAAGCTACACTTGCGGTGGTGTAGGTCATTTGTCGCGCGACTGTGTGCAAGGATCAAAATGTTACAACTGCAATGAATTTGTAAGCAATGTTTATGCTTCCCCGTATCAGGACACTCACCGAATGCTTCGCATAGGGTCACATCTCTCGAGACTGCACTCAGCCACAAAAGAAGGCGTGCTACACATGCGGCTCTCCTGGGTAAATCATCTTTTCGCATTATAGGTCGAGGTTTGACTGTACGTTCCTAGCCATATTTCGCGAGACTGCCCGGGAGTTGGGGAGACCGCAGCCTAAATGTCTGCGTGTGTTGACCGTGGTGTTTGCTTGCTCAATGTTACCAAGTATCTCTTTGTTAACGTGCTGATCGCTGCCTTGCTACGTATCGTAATGCCCCAATGCAATTATCTTGCCATTATTGTACTTATGTATGTATCTCGAGTAATACGCAGTATTTGTTCTTGCAGTATCTTTTGGTTTGAAGTAATTGAAGCCGTTGTTCCATGATAGAACGAGTGAAATTTGGAAGCATGAGATTTACTGACAATATCAAACACAGATATGAAGACGGGAGGAAGCCATCGTTGAATCGTGAACACTGCTGTAGCTGTGTAACCCGTCTTGCAATTCACGGCTTCTGTGAACACGCGTACGTTGATGTCGACTTCGTTAGCCAGCAACACAGATTTCGATACATATCACTTAGACAGAGCCAGTGGATATGGGAGGAAGGTACAATCGCTGGATTGTGAGCTGCACTGTGGCCTTTAATACCTGTGAGTACTGTGGAGGTACATGTAAAGCCCTGTCTGCTAGAAGGACTGTGGAGGTACTTGGCGATTACATAAAATAAAGATTAACTCTCCTCGTCTTTCTATCTAGCCTTTCGTATTGACAGCTTCATACCGTGCAGTATGCTTTAAGGAAATTTCTCTTCCCTCCGTGAACGTGGGCTAGCGACGGAGCGCTCACTCCGAAACCGTCACAAGGTCTTCGTGGATAAATAAACCCAAGTCTCACAGCTGTGCGCTATTCTTGCTCTTACAGTCAACAGGTTCCTTGATTAGTTGTCCGCAGCTCCTTGGTCCTGCCTTTCCGCATTAACGAACCCTCCCGAGAAGGTAAGCACGGCTCCGTAGTTTTGGTTCTCAAGCAGGTTTCTTATAGACAATCACTTAAATACCTGCCTTATCTATCGCCATCGGTTCCTTTCAGATGATCATTGACGAAAAGTGGATGCATCCACCGCCACCACCTTACTATCGCCCTCCCCCTCCTGCGTTCGCAGAAACAGCAGCAAACGCTACCAGCAGTGGAGATCATGCATTGGCAAAGCCAACGTTCTCGACATTACCAGCTCATCTCCTGCTGCAGATTGTCTATTCGACATTCCCACAGCGAGACGGGCAGTATGAAGGTGAGGGAAAGATTGAGAGACAGAGATTGAATCTGTATTGGTTGGAAACTTCGTTGCGATTAGTGAACAAGGCTCTCTATACCGGTAAGTATCCTTCAATGCTGAGATTCGTTCCACAGTTAACCTCTTTGTTGTTCAGCTTGCATGCACATACTACGTTCCACTTATCTTCCAGCGTACGAGTCACTAATACGACCACCATATACCTCGGATCCATTCTCGTCATCCATACTAACTACTTCAACAACGTCAGATTCAGCACCCGTTCATCGTGAACTTGCTACTCTCGATCTTTTCATAGCCCTTCTGGCGCATGAGGATCTTCTTTTGGATGCGACGTCATTACATCTTCCAAGAGAAGAAGCATACAAGGATTTGTTCGACATGGTGCAGCCCCGGAGTAGGTTGGAAGATCTGATTTTGGAGGAAGGAATCAACGCGGGTTTGGTCTATGTAGGAGATCCGCCGCCGCCGCCGCCACAATCATCAACAGAACACGCCTCTGATGGCCTTGAAGCTGTCGTCTCAGCTCGTCCAGAGGTAACGAGTATAGATGTACCTCTCATAAAATCCAGTTCGGCTCCTTCTCCTCCCTCTCCTCATCCATCTCCACCTCCATCAAAACACTCATTCAATCTTTTCTCTCGATCTTCATATATCTCCTTGGCAAAATCCAAAATTCGACGAACGTCCACGCCTCCCTCTCCATCTACGCCTACAAGTCCTCATACGAATGCCTCTAGTTCGACTGCTCCTACGCCTATGAGTGTGGACTCTACATCCACTAATCGTTCCTCAAATGAGACACTCAAATACCGAGTAAATCCTCTTCCATTTGAAGCACTTAGTGTTTCATTCTCCCCGCGGAGAGTGGCACTGGTTTATACACCTGCTATATCGGCTGTGTCGTCTAATGTGGCGGCGTATAACGGAAGTACGTTTGGTGCTCTGAGCGTAAGTGTGACTGGTCCAACCGCAGCTGGTGGTATGAAGGCAAAAAAGGCTTTGGTTGAGGTAGGAAGAGCAAGGGAGGAGAAGTTGGAGGAGAGCGCAAAGCGACTCGTTGAGGGTTTGCATGCGGCTATGGCTGCGGGTGAAGTATGAGGATTTCATCAACACCCTGATCTATCTATCTTTGAAACGGTTTTGTTATGGGAACATTCGTCAGTTGAAGGAGTTATCACACCGTCTCTAGTCGTAAAAACGACTGCGCCATTCTATTGTAATGTGTACATAGCCCTTGTTTTCGAGCCTTCATTTGTAGTCAATAAATGCTAGTCCTTGACCGAACCCGACATGGAACGGATTGTAACGGCGCGGGATTGATAGGCAAAACTAATCACGAATGACAGACAGCCCAAACCGGCTCAATGGCACCTTCGTCCCTTTTTCCCTCCTCCTCCCATGTCCAGCGTTTCCTCCTTCCCTCGTTATGATTTACGAACCGGCCTGTACAATACTCTATTTCTCATCCATTCCGCTTTCTCGTTTCGGCTACTGGCTCTTTTAGGTATATTTTTCCGCTTAGATCCCGTCTCGGCAGCTCCAGCAATTACCGCGCAATTCCAACAACGAGATGACCAGAGCACAAGTTCCTCAAGTTCATACAGAATATGGGTTGGTTTGGTGCTGCTTATCGAACACTCAGATAGCTAATCCATGTTCAAATAGGTTCCAATACTTGTCGTTGTCATCGTTGTGGCTATCATTGCACTCTATGTTTATTCAGTTAAAGCGAACAGTGGGGGAGGAATTCCACGAGCTCTTTCTAACTTCAGCCGTGCTGCAGCGATTGGCACTGGTACAATGATGCCCACAACTACAGAGCTCACTGCTGATCAATTGACTGGAAACGCCAGTACCACTTCAGCTAATGACGCGACCAATGCAGCTAATCAAACTAGGAGAGCCCGCAGGACTCGAAGGACACCGTCACAGATATCCACAACCTCGCTACCGGTATATATGAAGGAGCCCGGAGAGCAGGAATTGGTGATCATTCGGTGCGTAAAGACCCATAAGTCATTTATACATGTCGACCGACACACACACACTTCACAGGGGCCCTCAGGATATGGAAGATGTGCCTTTGGAGATGCCACCTCTTCACGAAGATGGAGAGCAAGAGCGTTACTCTCCTGTGCCTGACTCTCCTCAACATATGCCACTGCTAGACGGTGACGACGGTGCAGTGGATGATTCTGCCGCAGCACTATTACCTGAAGCCCACGAAGAGCCTCGTTCCCGTAGCAATGATGCCGGACGTAGACATAGTGGCGGCAGTTCCCACACAGGGGAATCAAGTTCTCTTGTCCGCGTTGAAACTAATGCTGAGACCGAAAACCCGGATCCCCGAGGAGATGCGCCAGCTTATTTCGAGGTAGTCGATCTCAATGACGAAGCCCAGCAGAGATCTCCGATTCCGCCTATACCGTCTTCAGAACCCACTCCAACGAATAGTTCAACGACGGCGGCTTCGTCGTCCACAGCTTCAAGAGGGACATCGAGCAGGCGATCGCTGCGTAATCTGTTTGGCTGGAGTGGCAGAAGTCCAATGACTCCTCCCGGATTGCCATCGACTCCAGCACAATCACATGCACGGGCTGATTCCGGTGGCGCGCTTTCACTAGTGTCCACAATGTCTCGGCCGTCTACCTCTAATCGTCACAGTCATCGACCTTCACAATCCTCTTCTTCAGTCTTCAGCGTTGTAAACCCCCTGAATCGCAAAAAGTCTTCCGCGACTCTCAGTTCCAACCATTTGACTTCCCCTTCGTCAATATCTCTTGCTTCCATATCTGCTCCACTCACACATACCGTCGTCCGCACAGAGTACACGTATCCAAAAGCCGGACCTACTCCTGAACAGCTCAAGTTAATTTCGAGTAGAGAGGCATTTGCCAGATTTGGAGTCCCATATGGTAAAGATGCAATTGCGTTCGCTGCTAGTACGCAGGACTTGAATCCACCACCGGAGTTTGAGAGCGAAGCGGGTCCATCTTTTTCGTCGCCACCGAGGTCACAAAGCCAGACTCGTGTAGTGGCTAGAGAGTCTACTGGCCGCTCAAGTGAGAGTAGCGGAGAAAGCAATGGGACAAATGGGTTGAGTGTTCTAGAGACTCCGGAAATCCGGGTGCATGAGAGCTCGCGGCCTGTATCCCTTTCCGTAGAACCTGATACACCAGCTACTAGTGTCGAGCCTTCCTCACCTAGTCAGAAAGAGCCTAAAGTATCAGATATGACACAACCTTCTTCCTTAGTTGACCCTACTGCCTCTTCCAAGGACATCGTTGCACGTACAGAGATTCCAGGAACATCAAACAACACGCAGATGTCCTCTTCGACTAACTCTCCTAAAGATGGACCTCCCTCACATCCTGCTGCACCTTCAGCCTCTCCATCTCAACATGCTCCCCTCGCCTCTCCTTCTACCCCAACAATATCTTCCAAACCTCCACCGACTTCCTTCCGCAATCCCCCAGCCTCAGAAGCACCTGCACCCAGTCTCCGTTCCGAATCCCGCACTTCCTCTTTCCGATCCTTTGAAACTGCCAGAGAGTCGGTGAATGAGCATGGTATCCTCAGTGCTGGGTCGGGGTCGGGAACGCCAACAATGTCGGATTCAGAGTATTTTTCTGAGCAAGAGACAGAGATGGGCGATTCTCGACCTGCAACGCCGATCACTCAAACGTCAATGACTTTGCCTGTACGCTTGCCAGGTGGTCGGGGTTCCTCTTATCATGTATTGGAAGGGACAGATACTACTATTCGAGCGACGGCTTGATTGGATCTAGGATAATCGCATTGCCCTGCCCATATATCACAGTTGCCACTGCTATCTCCTCTACATTTATTATCCTATATCTATCGACCGCGATATCTCCTCCCATACTTGATTAAATTGTTCACTTGGTCTGGTGCTTCATCTTGGGTTTTTTTCACTCTCCACATTTCTGTCTCGGTACCTTTTTCCTTACAACGCTTTCTGTTCTCTGTATTATTGCTTTGTTCGCTTTGTTCTTTTAATCTTTCGTCCATTTTAATAGGCCTGTGATGTCTTTACGTACAACTGCCTACGATTTCATGCTCCCGACTTTAGGTTGGCTACGAATTCTTCGTCTCTACTCTCATCATACTCCTGCCTCCTCCTCCTCCTCCTCTTTTCAATTTTCCTCCGCTATACGGCGTCATTGTACATTACTCAAAAACGAAACACATACATAGATAAAATGTGCAAAAGAACCATATAGCCGTGAGCGCCTCATTCTGTTGATTTTCACGGGGAGATTGTTGCATTGGAGATTGGCCGTGAGATAAATTTCCTTCCTTCCTTGCCCGGCTGAGGACTCACAAGCCTCGAGGTTTTCCTGTACTTGAGATTCAGACTGATTCAGTCTTTGTCCGATAAACCATGCGTAGCCCCTGAAGATTGCCTTATGGAATCAATGGAATAGGTCAGCCTGAGCCAAGTGTGTTCAAGCATCATGAGACTCGGCTATGGGGGGAAATGGTATTGGAATTCTGCATTATCGTATCACAGAATATCTAGTAGTAGAGAGTATCACGATGTTACTGAAGGTCGAAGATTACTATAATTTTGACTGTCGGCGGAAAATCAGCGAAGGCCCAAATCAAAGGTCTTATCGATGTACCATACATATATATAGGGTTTTATCTTGCTCGCTTATACTAGATATCGGAAATCCGTTACGTCCCGTACCACGGAGACTACATATAAAAGTTAAATGTTCCGCAAAGCGTGGGGTAACACAAGCTCTCGCGTTTGCATCTTTCACTCTTTCAAAAAGATGTATACGCCCCAACTCTTCCTTTATGGTGTATGCTTCGTAACTGTACTCCTCGCAGTTTCTCGGTTCGGGAAATCGTTCCTTGATAAGATATTGGCAACGTTCCGAAGACGTCAGAGCATTGATTATTTCAAGCTATCTGGAGTTCCGCCTCCAAAACCTTTACTCAATTTCAATGTCGATAAGGCTAGAGCCCGTCCATATCGTCCTTTCAGATGGTCGTACCACCAGACAATGTGTTAGTGCGCTCTCCTTATTCTTGATAACCTCAAGAAGTCTGAGATAGTATCGCTACTTGTCAGCTCTGAAGAAAATGGAACCAGATTATTGGCTCGAGTTGGAATCGACCTACAAGGAGCGTATTGCGCAACGAAAGGCGCTTCACGCAAAACACGGGAAAATGATCATAGACGCTCTTCCGGGTAGTGAGCTCGCCTGTAGAGAGCTCATGGAAATGGCTATCCAGTTCCTTTGCGTGCGTTATCCGAAGCAATTCCATTCTGACGGGCGTGTTCTGTACAATCGTATATTGAATACTCAGTCTAATGTGGACGAAGAAGACCCGCTGGTTGTTCTCAATAACAATGTACCGGAGGACTTCCTGTTAACGCTCCCCGATCCAAAGACTGGCCTGTATACGATGGTGGCTGGAGTGTGTTGTTCCTCACTTGGGTGGAACGTGGCGACAAAGATCGGGAAACCGTTGAAGGAAATACACGACGTCGTACCAGACTACAAGGAGAAGATGGAGTTTTCCATGGATAGGTCTGTTTTCTTCTTTACCGGAAATTTTTTCTTATCCTCTTATTCTAGGTACTTTTCCAAGATGCCCACAGATAAGCCGATACAACGAGGCTCCTGGGGCTTGGAAATAGGTCAACCACTTTGGCTACAGGACGGTGATCCCCATTTTGCTGTTCGTACAACGCAGGATCCCAACCTGAAGATTGAGGATATCTATCTTCGTGTAGACTGGCAGACACTTCGAAGGTTACCGCGGTCAAGATCCATCGTGTTCAATTTCAAGGCGTTGTTCACACCATTTTCCAGCTTTCGAAACGAGCCGTACATCCCTCACCTCGTGTTGAAGGTGCTCACAGAAGGGAAGAAGAAACTTATGGAATACAAGGGGACTTGGCATATCGAGCATAAGGTTATCCCTGCATTAGAAGAGTGGTGCAAGGAGCAAGAGGAAAAGGGTTGGGTGCCAGAGAAGTGGGAAGTCAGGACCTTAGACGAGGATCCTTATTACCCTGGTTGGAAGAAAACCCTATAAATGATGAGCAGGTCGCTTTGAAGGGCTGTAATAATTACACGTTACGAAAATCTGACAACGATTCTGAGGCAGACCAATGAGTGTCTATAGAAGAATGCGCCCTGCACCTCGACCGTTCGATAGGGATTGTTGTTCATTGAGATCCAAAATATCACGTCTTGATCAGAATATTAGAGAATAGATAAGTTTGTTACACATTTGGCAACGAGAGATTGAAGACCCTATTCCTTTTTATCACTTATCAATTCTTTGTGCAGCCATGAATCTCGCCATAGAGCGGATGCCGCGAAGGCTGCACCAGGACCGACAAGTGGAGATGCCAGCAGGGTCCATGCAAGTAACACAAAGGTCTCCTTTGTGTTTCTGCCAAACCAGAGGGTAGCCAATAATGCGGAGAGCAACCCAAAGGCAGCGTCCCATTGAAGAAAATTGAGAGCTTGAAGTTCTATCGAGGTGGAGGACGGTAAGACAGTTATGGATGGAAACATGAGAGCTTTCAGCTCCTCGATACCTCTCGACGTGATGAGGGTGATATGCATGGAGGATATCAAAATGAACGATAAGATGTAGAAGCCACGAATGACGGAGAAGCCTGATTCAGGGTACAAAGATGCAGGCCTCACAAGAAGATGCAGACTTGTGGCAACAGAGACTACGATCGGAAACACCTGCCAGATAGCTGTAATATAGGGATCTTGGAGTATGATCATGCATCCGCTTAAGATAACGAGACCAATGAATATCCCAAAAATTATAGCCTGTGCATGAGCTTTTGTGACCATCGTTTGTCGCCCCGATGGAGGGAGTCTCGAGGCCCCTGACAGGATGAATAACATCCAGTAGACAGAGAACGTGACTCCAAAAGAAAGCAGTTGCATGACTTGGAAGAAGACGACAGGGTACGCCAGGAGAAACGGCCTTCTCTGTCTGGATGATTCAAAGTATGCATGACCCGTGATAGGAACAGCGGAGAGAAGAAAGTAGATGAGGAATGGGGCGACCTCCGGGCCAAAAGACGCGTGGAAGAAGACTATGATGCCACAAAGTGTTTTGTCAACAGGTTGAATCCCTGTATATGGTAAAGAAAAGGGCGCTTCATCGGTAGTGATATTTAGACATGGCGCAGACAATTTATCGAAAAACCCGGACGCATCGCCGTGTCCTGCGATAAAGTGGAAGGCGAGAACGGTTAGAGATGAAAATGTCAGCAGCGCGACAAGGTCTGTAAGTAACATTCAATGAGCCCATGTTTCCTTGCGAGACAGAACATCATCAGCGTACTAGATAACCTGAATAGCGCCATGTTTGCGAAAAGATTTGGTAAAAGTTCGACCTGGGTTTGACTCCAGTCTTAACTTACCCGCTGGGGGTTGTTTGGCAACAGCTTTAGTCGCCGCGTTGCCGATCAACGCCGAGCGGTTATCGATGTGCTTGCAATGCAACATTCTTGTTCTGAATCCTCTCCTCCACAAGCATGCATATCATCAACGCCAGTAATTTCAAGCACAAGAACTCAGAACCCTCAAGAAAGGATTTCGGCATTGAAACAGGCTCTTATCATTGATCAAAGCGTAGATACACCGGCAACACGGCAACACGGCGACTAACCAAAAAACCCCCAGCAATGTCAGCGCTTTTATCACACAGTCCAGGCGCTTAAATACATCTCACGTGATGATCATTACGCCAACTCACTCTCCCTTCTCCGATGACCTCTGAGTTGCAGACCCTGTTCGATCCTCAGACCTGCACTCGCAAAGGTCTGTGCCCAGTCACTGACATAAGGAACAAAGGAGATCCTCTGGAAAGCCACTCCTTGTATTTCGAACAACATGGTTCTGGTCCAGAAAAGATCATCTTCATCATGGGGTGAACACATTGGATATTGTCAAGGACGCATTCACTCATCCAGAGAATTTCCAGATTAAACAGCAGCTCTTTCGCTTGGCTTCCTCAAGTGAAACACTTTTCTCATATACCAAAATACACTGTGTTGGTATTTGATAATCGAGGGGTCGGTAACAGCACTACTCCAAAAGGACCTTACACGTTCGTTATTTTGTCATTGCAAAAGTAACTTTCGGTTGAAGTTTTCAATCAGTACAACTGGCATGGCAGAAGATGCCATTGCTCTCCTCAATTATCTCGGGTTTACTGAACCAAGATCAATACACGTCGTGGGCCTATCGTTAGGTGGGATGATATCCCAAGGTACGTGGGATTTCCTCAGACGCGTTTCAGATCTCATCAGTATGACTAGAGCTTGCTTATCGAATTCCGGAGCGCATAATATCTTTAACGCTTGGGGTCACTACTGCAGGCGGTCATATTTGGAACAATCTTCCGCCGGTAAGTATCGAATGACCCATATGTGTTTGTTGAGCTAAGCTTCCCCCAAACACAGTGGAAAGGCTTCAAAGCTTTGCTAAGGTATATGTCTGTAATATCTATTTTTTGCGTTTCTCATACGTATTCGACATAGGATGACATTCATGAAAGATCCTGCTCAAAAGATACCCATCCTACTTGATCTCCTTTATACCAGCCCTTGGATAGACGAAAAGGCAGTAGACGACCCTAGAGGTCGAACTAATCGAGAAGTCGAATTCGAAGTTAGTTATTTCACACTATCCGTGTAACAGTCAACTCAACTCGCTTTCTACAGAGCTACGCACGTCGATTACAAACTACCCGTCCCCAAACTTTGATTGGCGCACTTTCCCAAATGTCTTCAGGGCTCACGCATCATGTCTCTGCGGAAAGATTGCGGCAGATATCCAAATCCATACCCAAAGTTACTCTAGCTACGGGTGATCAAGACAACCTCGTCTCTCCTGATAATACTGTATATCTCAAGACGCATATGGAAGAGGCGGAAGTTGTAACATTTGAAAACACTGGACATGCTATTCATTATCAAAGGTCACGAGAGTTTAATGCAATGTTAGAGCGGGTGTTCGAAGAGGGACGAGAGAATCTCCGTGAACTGTGAACCATCATTTGAACATGAATGAGATCGAGATTATACTTGATCTTTATATTTATTGCTTATTTGCAGCTTATTTGGTGAACTTTTGTTTTTGGTATCAGTAAGAGCGAACGACGAACTATAAAGATTTGTGCCTTGAAGGGCTGGCGTGAACATAGTTAGAATGGTCTCTCTGTTGCTTTTGTCGCTTTTACTATTAGAGCCAAAATAGCTACTGTCAACGAGGTCAAAGCGAGATTTTGCACACACGTGCCAGAAGCGAATTATTTAATACTCTTAATGTTTTTTGACTTGAATATCCCCGTAAACACAACCGCTTCCAGTTCAGGACCTAAAAAAGGCAAAGGCAAACAGCAACAGGCTTCAAACTCTCCTCAATTTACTGTTGCTCAGCTCAACGCTATAGATGCGCATCTTGACTTGCTCATTCACTGTACGCTCAACATCCTGGTTTTGTTTTTTTCAACTACTAATCTTTGCAACCACAAGTAGGATATACCGTGATATGTTTCAACCAAACAGTGAACAAGAAGATAGATCCAAAAACTCATGTAAATCCACTCAATGAATTGTTGGAGAAACTAAAACCTCGACCCGGTATCCTGTTTTTGAAACGACTTTCTGTGATTTTGGATGAAGATAGCGAGAAAGGATTTGGTCTGGTATGTGCTAATGCCAGCAGTCTATTGGTTGTTTTCATTGATCAAGAGATAGATTAATGCAAACACTTCCTACTTCAACTCTTATGACATCCTTTCCCTCGTACCAACTACTCAAGCAACCTTTGCTCTGGCCTGCCTTACACACACTCTTCCATCCCCTCTCACAACCCACATAATCTCAATCCCACTTACGCTCCCTCGTTTCCCCTTTCATCTCAAACACACTCTGATCCGCACCGCTATCAAGAACGGTGCCGTCTTCGAAATAAACTATGTTGGTGCTTTGGGGGGAGAATCCGATCCAATTCTACTCGAAGCTGGTGCTGCAGAAGCAAATGGCGGTAACGCAAAGCGCAATTGGTGGGCTGCTGCGAGGGAGTTGGTTCGAGTCACGAAGGGAAAAGGGTTGATTGTTAGTGGTGGGGTGGTTGCTCAAGCAGATATGCGAGCACCGCGCGACGTGGCGAACTTGTACGTCATGGTCAAATACGACCGAGAGCTCTGCTGATCAGTGTGATTGGTAGAATCACTTTACTTGGACTTCCACAAGACGCAGCACATGCTGCTTGTACCAGTGTTCCGAAATCCTTGATTTTACGTGCACGTAAGTAGTACACTATACCTGAGCTATTCGTACTCAAAATGATTCCAGAAACGCGCAAAACGTATCGGGCAGTCTTCTCAGAGCCCGTGCTGGTTATACCTGAGGGTTATACTGCCCCTACTCAACTTCCGCCCGCCGTATCTACTCAATCTCGTAATCCTCCTGCACAACTTCCTTCAGTTTCACAACCGCAAGCGAGTGGCGGTCAAAAGAAGCGACCTCACGACGACGACATCGTGGATTCGAATCAGAAACAAACCGGTTCCGGAACATCCTCTACCCCAATTGGTCAAAGTGAGGATAAAAAGAAGAAGAGGAAGAAGAATAAGGAATGAGGTAGAGTCGATGATCCAAAGCTACATCTTACGCAAACGAGAAATCTTCTATAGATAGTTTGACCGAAGTTTCTGTTTTACGAACTGCGATCCCGGCTCGATCCCGGGACAATGAAGTAGCCAGTATGTAAGTTTCCATTCTACAGGAGTTTTCTACTCCAGCCTGACTGCTCATAACGTATCATAGGTAAATTTCCAAATGGTTCGAAAATACTCGTTGAAACGGAAACCCGTAAAATATATCACCGTAGCCGAAATTGCAATCGGATTCTCCTCAGACTGTAGGAGCTTGGCTCGAGAGATAAGTAGCTTGGACAACAATAAGCTATATCACTTACTTGAAGAGTGATTGTACCAAGACGCTCGATTACTCCTTCACATTCAAGTACACCCTACTCGAGAGGACCCATCATGCACATCGATGCAAAAGCCAAGTACGAAAAGAGGAAAAATCTGGTGACAACCTCGCCCCCTCCGCCACTAGTGCGTCATCATTGATTCTAAATATTCTTGATCCCTTCCTTATCGTTGATCATTGCAAGAAATTTGGTTATTCATCGGTTACATGTCGCCGAATTTCATGTGGTGATTGGTCAGTCGTAGTGCTCGGGAAAAGTTCAACAACTCTTACTAGTCCGTGGTTTTCCCCTGAGCTCTACGGTAGTTCGCCCATGACAACTATTTTGGTACGTTATTCGTTTCGGCCAATGGTGTATTTTCGGGGACTCGGCGGCGAGTTTGCTTTCGAATCCGATAAGATTTTGTTGCGGAAGATTGCAGACTATAGACATAGAAGCTGCTTCAACGTCCAAGACGGCGTAGTACGCAGATATTTAAGGTGATAATAGGGCCTTCGATATCCTAGAGGATCCCCTCCTTTCCCGTGTTGTTACACTCTTGATCACCGTCTTAAACACGGTTCTTGGCGCGATATTCAAGTTTTTCATGCCAGCTCATGTGTACTGACTGTGAGTATCAACAGGTTAGATGTGGTCTGTCCAGGAATAGCTCGAAGCAATGTGGATTGACTCAATATAGTATTACTTCCGGCCCAATATTGTTCAATGATAGCGACGTGAATGTTGTAGGTTGCTAGTCCGCCATCGAGATTTTGAGTTGTATGCGGCGTATATTCCGAAAATTGTGCTTTTGGACACGGGTTTGTTATGTTGAAACATTACTTCGTCTTGTTCTGGTAGGGTACTCAAGCAAATGACGCTTAATCTCTTGTTCCTTCCCTTTCCAGGCCTTCAAATCGTCTATCTTCTATCTGGCAAGCCTTTGTATTTATCCGTTCTTTGCCCTTCAATCGAATACTTCCTCGTGGAGTTTCAGACGCATGTGTTGAGTGTACCCAGGGATTCTACTCGACCATTCAATTCCTTCTTGACTGGCGCCGCTACGATGACGGTACTCCTCCACCAGAGTCCTTTAAAACTAGGAGCATTTCTGAAGAGCATTGCTCGGATCCGCACTAGTCCTCTCTGCTCTCTTCGCAAGTTCAGATACATGACGTCTTTATCCACGACAGGAGCAAGCGAATCGGCTGTTCCTCTCAATGCAGACAAAGCGATACGAATTCAACGAGCCAATGAATATCCACACGAAGTGTGGTTTTTCTTAGCCTGCTTGATAGCTCTTGTCGCTATGTCCCGTCTCCTATCATTCGTCTGTTCAAAGGTTTTGAAACACAACGGCCTTTCCTCCCAGGACCCTGAAAGGAGTTCTACTCACTCCAAAGCAGTGGTAAATTTTCGAAATTTGCCTCTAGCTCTAGTAAACATTTTCCGTGTGGTGGCCTTCCGATTCACTCTCGACTTTGGTTCCTATAGTCTCAATCTGACGGAAGTCATACTTACTTTGATGTATATGGCTGCGCTGTTTACATGGACGTTCATCAATAGTGAGGCGTTGTCATAAAAACCTGATCCGTACTACAGCTTATATCCGTCTCGAAAAGCTACAAATGTCTCTGGTGGCAAGTTTGATGTGTCGTACTGGAGCAATCGTGCAGGAGCCCTTATCGCCAGCCAGATACCCTTGATCACTGCTCTCGGGACAAAAAACAACATCATTACTTGTATGTTCCTAGGCTACCTTCATTAGGTATATACACCTGTCTCTAACCACTGTACAGTTATTACAGGAGTGTCCTACGAAAAGGTCAGTACATCCATCTAAACTGCGAGAGGAAAGTGAATTTTAACGGATGTCAGTTAAACTATCTCCATCGTATGGCTGCGCGTGTGGTTTTTGTCTTGGTCTGGGTTCATGCAGGCGCCAAGGTCAGTTCCAAAGACCGTGCAATATGCGCATTTTTCTGATAGAGACGATGCGCAGATATCATCGGGGTATGATATTCTTTCTCGTGAATGCAGGAATCAAGCGGTCTAACTAATCCTCCAAGGTTGGAAGCGGATGGGCTTGACCAAACATGGCTACGCTGTGGAATCCTAGCTGCATCGAGCTTAACGTCTTTGTGCATAATCTCTGTCAGGCCTGTACGTTCTCGGGCTTATGAATTTTTCTTTTACACCCATTTGGTCTTGGTTCTGTGAGTTCCAAAGCTCATTTCATGTTTATTTCTACGATAACTCATGATTTCCAAGGTTGTTCCTCGTAGGAGCTTACCGTCACTCCGAGGAGTTTTCGTGAGTGTCATCATCTTGTAGTTCGAAACAGAATTGACCTTTGGCCATTGACTGATCAGCTACCAAACTTACGTTTGGCCTTCATTTGTAATCTGGGGAGTTGACCGCATTGTTCGTGTCTTTCGATTAGTGGTATTCAATCACTCCTACTTTGGTTTTGGCTCAGGCGCGGGAACAGCACTCGATGCTACCACTGAGCTTCTCACGCCGAAATGTGTCCGTCTGACGCTCAAGAGGCCACTACACTTCAAGTGGGCCCCAGGCCAAGTCGCGTATCTTATTACCCCTGGAGTGTCTTCACTCCCATTCGAATCTCATCCGTTCACGATTGCAAGTTATGATTCCCAAATGAATCTAAAAGAAATTACACCCTCCGTTGCATCGACCGATTCGGACTTAAATTCGACCCCTACCACATCTTCTTATTGGAAGGAACTGGTCTTCCTGATCAATGTTCAAGAAGGGTTCACCAAGCGCCTGGGAGATATAGCAGCAATGAAGGGATCAGTGAAGGTCTACCTTGATGGACCTTATGGCTGTAGTCACAATCTGAACTTGCACGATACAATCGTGCTCATTGCTGGTGGGTAATTTCCTCAGTAAGTGGTAGATTCTTTTACTGAGATACAAATGAAGGTGGTACAGGAGTCTCTCACACCCTTCCGATATTGCTAGATACTATTGAGTACGTTTTTAGTGTCTGAGAAATTCATCAAAGTGGTATTAATGTCGAGCCATTATTGTCCAGAGGCGTCCGGAATGGGAAGAGTGCATGTAAGCGTGTCACCTTCATTTGGTGTATACGTGATTTCAGTAAGCCTCACAATTTCAACCTTTGCCCATCTAATGAGATATACAGGAAACATAAACTGGATATCCTTGGTGCTAGCCAAGGCCCTCTCCATCACCCCCGACTCTTTGAAAGTCGATGTCCGTATTTTTGTCACTGGATCCGATGTTCCGGATCTAGGCTACGAATTGCCAGAAGCAACTCCGTCTACTTCCAGTGTTGGATGTGCACAAACACCAGTCTCAGAAAAGGCACCCGAGCCCATTGCATTCGGAAACCAATGTGACGATCTCATCGAGAATCTCCCATCATTGTCTTCCCTCGCTCCTTTTCGGTCGGTCACGATGATGCAGGGCCGGCCTTCACTAGCTACCTTGCTGCAGGAAGAAGCGGAAGAAACTAGGGGAGGATCAATGTGGGTTACAGGTAAGGTCAATTTTGCTATTAGAGTAATTTTATCGATCTACAGCACATCAATCTAGTTTGCGGGTCTCAATCCATTGCTAGTGCTGTCCGAAAAGGTCTTCAATTCCCTGTAGCTGGACCTTCAACGCTGTTGCGTGGTGGGGCGACTGTGTCTCTACATGTAGAGTCATTCGGATATGCATAATGGCATGAATTGATTGATAGATGAATCGCTCATAACTACGCTCAAGACTCCGGAAAATAGCGTGCAAAGTACTCTTGTGTAGCTGTAGCAATAGAATAGCAAATTGTTCCGATGTGCTCCTCCAGTGCTAGTACTGGATGCTGAATTACGGCCATCTTTCCAAGCAGGAGTAGGAGGTGAACGTGTACTAGTTGGCTGAGAACAGGAGTGAAAATCTGAACAATACTCATTCGACGAGCTTTCTTTCCTATGTGCTATGGAAAGCTCGGAGCCCATTCATGTTTCAACAAATCATTACACCGCGTGCCCATTACATAAGATAGCTCCGATGGAGAGGAAAATTAAGGCAGCGAGATAATAAAGAAGAAGAGGAAAAGTTGAATAAACGTTGACTTGGTCTAAGGGTGTGGAAATATTGGAAGAATATGAATACGCATGAAAAATCAACAAGTTCTGAAATGACAACAGTGGTTAGAAAGTACACACGCATCAAGTCCGTACAATTCGACAGAAGTGGGTATCGTAGTTCAATTCGTTCTTTACAGTTTTTTGTTTTACATCAACTTTTCTTTTGAGTTAACAACTCGAATCCATATTTCGCCTGGACGACTAGAACAAAGCCAAGGTTCAGCGGAAGATACGAGACAGTACTGAGAAACACAAACCTTCGTTCTCTCATTATTCTCCAGACCAATTTTGCTTCCTCCTTTTCTTTGTCGTTAGGAGTATTCATGTTTGGCACTCTACCTCCCGCTCTCGGTGGAAACACCCCAGGCCCACATCGATCCTGTAAGTCAGCTAGAGCTTCGTTCGTGCCTTCAGTCTCAACAACAACCTTGCCGTACCAGCCGGGGTCAACAAAGAGAGTGGTGTTTGGTATAGGAATACGAGATTGTACAGGTGAACGTGAATCGACGGAAGCTCGGCCGCGACTTTGTGGCCGCACTGTCGGGGGTCGAATGTTAAATGAAGAACGATGCACCCATCGAACGACATTATGATAGGAACCTTGTGGAGTTTCGGTCCTTGCTCTTTCCTGTAGCAGCTGCAAGTTGCTCGCAACTTGGGCTCCCCAAGGACGTATATCTAATCTAATAACCGGGTTGCTCGAAGCAGTGCGGATGATCCGATGAAAGTATGAAGGGGGAAAGGCGAAACCCGGGATGTACTTGGGCAGGTCGCCGATTGGTGAGTATGTGTAGTCAAGGTCCTATTTGAGGCGTTGAACAAACAAGATGATGAGGATAAATAGACAGCTCACGATAAGGTAACTTCCGTCCCAAACCATCCTTCCGGCATTCCCATCGTCTCCTACGGCCATATCCCACACGACATCGCCCAGTCTCAACAAATTGATTCCTTTGTTCTCGCTACCCCTTTTGTCTTTGTCTGGCAAAAGCCCTGCCCTCCTTAGCTCAGCTTCACATTCTAGCACGCTGGCATCTGATAACCAGTCTCCCTCGGGCGAAGGAATGAACACACGTAAAAGCGGGGCGCGACCAGTGCGGAATAAAGGCGATCTGAATCCCGTCAAGGAATTCATATATACATTAGGATTTGAAGCTCCAGGTCCATCGTGGCCATTCTGACTACCATAACCATGAGCAACGGAACGGCCATGGGTGAAGGAAGAACTAGGTGAGGGCGCCCGACTCACAGAGCGCGAGTTACTAGGCGGTGAGCGAGGGGAGGCAACGTATCCATTCGGATGAGCTAAATTCGAATGACTCAAATTCTGGCTTGATGCCATTGATTCTGCCTGAGCCCTTAATCTTAGCACAACGCGATTATATGCACGCGTCGCGTTGACCATCATCCGTGCTTTATCTGATATAGAGGGATCCCGTAAAGAGGGAATGATGTTGCGTTGTTGCAGATAAAGTTCCGCGACGCGCGCATACTCGAATGTAGGGAGAGTGACACCGTGCAAGTAAGAGTGCAAGTCCTGAAGCGATTGTGAATATATATCAAACTTGGAGTTAAATATGGACACACCCTTAGCGTAAGAACCAGCGGTTCCCTGTGCCCTTCCCATCGAGTGTATGCAACCGTCCTTAAAAATCTTTCAAGTACTTCTTCCTTCAGCAGTTTGGCTTTCTCCCTGTGCTCGAACAATGCTCTTATTGTTTTTGTCACACCGTAGAGGCAACACCAGTCCCAGTAAGAGAGGTATCCTAATAATGCCCCCAATAAAACAGGATCGGACATAAAGGGTATCAGCGGGAAAGGTTCTGGGGGTCTATCATGTCGCAAAGGTAAAGTTGATACACCCGTTGGGGGTACTGGAGGTAAATGTTCCGCTCGTTTTCGGATTCGCGTGGGCGATTGGGTAGTGGGCGGCAGACGGTCAGAAGAAGCCATTGCAGTGGCAGAGTTCATGACCTCTGGCTCAGCCATTGTCATCGATTCGTTCGCATTTGTTATAATGTCATTACTGGAAGAAGTGTCTCCTTGTTCATCATCGTAATTTGTGGTTTCGTCAGAATTTACGAGCGAACCAGTTTGAGCTTGATATTCCTTTGGGCTCTCATCGCGTTCGTCACTTAAGACGGTCGGCCTTGCTTCTGATTCCAAAGGCAAGGACGAAGAGGATAACGATGACGATGACGGCGGGTTCTCTCTGGCTCCAAGTCCGGTGGGCTTGAGCATCCTGACCCCTTCAGTTCTCGCGAAAGGATCGTCATCAAGTGGAATGGCCACCCTCCGCTCTGCAAACTCGAATTCTTCGTTAGATATCACTGTTGGAGTACGCGGGGTCACAATTTGCGAAGGTGACTGGTCTCTTGCAGGAACCTCCGGTGAGACCGGTGGCGTCGGCCGTTGTTGCACCTGCTTCGGAGGCGTAGCAGGTGGTAACGGATGACGGGATTTCGTCAGTGTTCGATGATGGGTAACTGACGATGAAGACGACGGAGGTGGACCCGTGATTACCATCCCGTTTCGCTGAGGTTGCTGTTGCAGAGGAGGAGGGGTGGAAGAAGGGGCCATCTTAGTAGGAGATTTTTGAGACGTAGACTTTCTCCTGGAATGCATCAAGGTAGACGAACGCGAAGGAGGGTTTTGTGACGGGGTAGGAGGGAGAGGAGGCTGAGCTTTCATTGTGTTTATTGGGTAAGAGGTGCTCAGACGATGATCAGGGACATGTGAATGGCGTTTAGAATTGGACGATGAGGCAGTGTGCTGCATTTGAAAGCTCGTTGGAGGCGAGGGGGAAGCATATAATCCGTATTCAGCAGGAGGCGAAGGATATGCCGAGGAGGAAATGTTATATCTGGGAGATTGCGGAGGTTGTGGTTGCTGGACTGTAGCCATTGCAGCGAAGATCAACGGACCTTTCTTCGTCCCTGCGCCTACTCCTGACATTGATGAACTAGGAATGGATGAGGATGCGCGTCGACCAAGGTTTTGATGATCAAGAGGAGGAGACTTGAAGTTTGGCATTAACTGCGGTTGAACTTTGACTGGAGTCTGGAATGAACCGGGATGGGCCACGGAGGAATGTGATGCACCCATACTTGTGTTCGAATAACCACCGTTGGGTAGGTTGTAAAAGGAGTTGTTGAGTCCTGAGAACTAGAGGGAATGATTTTCACAATGAACATCAAACCTCCATTGACAAAAAAAGAACATTCACCAAATCGTGATTCACGTAGCTTGAAGGAGGAGGGCCAGACGTTGAAGCGTGGGCAGAGGAGATATTGTTGTTTGAGGGCTGTATTAATGAGAACTATTTAAGCACTCGGTGCATCATGTAAAACGAATGGCTAAGCTTTTTAAGCTTGTGAAATGTGGAAATGCCCCACGAAGGAGATAGAGCGAAGATGATGGGTCATCGAATAACTAACAAGAACCAGAGAAGACTGGAGTAAGAACGGACGAACTTCATTTGGAAAGGGAACAAAGCTAGAAGGAGAGTCGGCATTACGTTCGGTTGCACTACACGCACTGACGCAGCTGCGCTTGGCGCAAAGTGTGTTACCAGTGCAAGCTTTCAACCAGTCAAATGGCCGAAACTAATATGCCTATTTGAGCAAAAATGAGCCAGGAGCTGCTGTTTTCTCGTACTGCGTTATCGTCGGTGAATAAACCACACTGCCAAAGGATAATAGAGTTGGAGAAACAACGATATCTGTATCCGTTTCCGGGGCTTGAATGTCCGTAATTGCTTTTTCTCAGTGGCCACACGCTGAACGTACTTAGTGGCCGATGGACAGGAACAACAGGCACCCGGGGCACGAGAAGAAGTGATAGAAGGGAACGAATGAAGGAGAGTAAAGAAAGAAATGGAGATGGACGAGAAATTGTTACTCACTCGATACGAAGGGCCAGAACCGATAGCAGCACTGCTCGTCGGACCATGAACATAGGACGGGTGAGCTTGTCCAGAGACGAGATTGTTCCGGACAGCTTTGGCTGGATCGGAGGGTGCGTCATTACTGACACCTACGCGAACCGAGTATGACTTCGAATCTGAGGAGTGCAGATCCCGAATTGATGATTTGCGGGTGGTAGTAGAAGGCCGAGAGGATAAAATACTTTGGGGCTCTCTACTTTCCGTCGTATCCGCAGCACGAGGTTTCTGTGTGCTGATTTTGCGGCCCATACGAGAAGGGTCTACGGGGACCGGCCCTGAGGTAGACACTCGGTGTTCCAAAGGAGACTTTACTTCTTCCGAGAGTAAAGTTGGCGGGAGAGGTTTATCAACCTTCTCCGATGCTATCCAAGGTTGTCCAGCCTGTCCTCCTGCTCTCTGCATACCATCTTTTCTTCCTGATCCAGCTTTTCCTACAGTGTCGCTTGGCATTAACTCTTTCTTCATTCCGAGAGACATCGGGACAGAGACCATAGGCTTCGGCGGCGAACCATTTGGTCCATTGTTCATCGTGTTCGCTGACGCGAATCGAGCAAAAAGCGGCGTGGACTTCATAGAAGGAGTTTCTTTCGTGGGCTTTATCATCGCCACTTTTTCAGAAGTAGCAGCATTTTGTTGCTGATGTTTGACCTTCTTTCGAAGGAACATTTACACTGTAGCCCAGGTTTCCTTCTACGTAAGTGAGCTCCTGAATGCTGGCTTCCAGGGGAGTTCCAGAGGCCTTATATGCGTTTACCTAGAAAGCTGGACGACGGATAATGGAGGGGAAGAAGAAAGATGGAAGGAACGACAAATGCAGGACGCAGATCATGCAGTGATCATGAAGGGTAACACGATTCTCATATGCGAAAAGTCAGGAACGAGGAAGATTTACGTGAGTGTTGTTTCCTCATTTGGATGCCTTGAACTCGGCAGGCAACCGGCCCTTTTCCCGTCCGCCCTTCTTTCGCCCCCTCACCAAAGTCTCTACGAATGACACTCTAAGTATCGCTGTGTTTGCAAAACAATGTTTGAAATCAAGTGACAATCTCTGCTTTTGACAGAACTTATTCGCAGTTCCCTTGTTGAAACAGTTCAATATGCTGTAATCCCTTGACTTGTCATGTAACGAAAGAATGAACAGAAGAAAAAAGTATACAGCAACTGCCGCGTCGCTTTTTTTCAAAAACTCCAGGTCCTTAATTCCCGTTTTGATTCCACCAATGATGTTCCGACCCAATTCCTCGTAGTGTCTTTTCAATGCTGCCATCATGACGCGAGGCTCGAGCTGCAGGTCTACATGAGGTATGTCAGTGATGTTCACATAGGGGGTTTTTATATACTTACCTCCGCATTTGCAAGGTAAAATTTCTCTCTTTAATTTACCTTCTTGAATCTAAGTACTTCGATGACTGCTTTATACGCCGACAAGTGTTTTAACTGACTGCCTCGATGTACATCGCAACGGATAACGGAGTCGGCCATGCCCTGCCCAATTCGAACATTTGAATCATCACCATTCTTGGACTTCGTACCCGCGACGTATTTTTGACCTTTTGAATGAATGGGCAAGCCGCATGCTGACGTACCGTAAGGTATTGATACCGTGGAAGTCATCAGGATTTTCGGAGAATGCTACACTGATGCTATACCATGTAAAGAATCCGACGTGAATGAACAAAAGGAATTGTGACACGAGTCGAATACGGAAGGTCACCTATGTATTAGATGCAACGGCACTGAAGTACATGACTTTTGGACAATCTCGTACTTCTTGATGCATGTTGGACTTCGGCGCAGTAGAATTCGTTCAACTCTGTTCGAGGAAACGGTGTCTTCGCATGGCCAAATGTGTTGTTCTACGCAGAAAAGATGCAAGAATAGCAACCTCGCTCCCTTCTCCCCTCGTTCAGCACAAATCTCCCTGTGAATAAGGAGGTATTCTCGACCAGAATCCACAACAAGCGAAGCAAATGTTGTTCGGCAGACGAAGTGGGAGTGCAACACTCTCCCTATGTTGGTAGATTTTGTACAGTCTGGAAGAGTGAAGGTGAAGATATCACTGGAGCAAGATGGGAAAGAGAAATCTGTTATTCTTGAAGAGTAAGTGTATGTAGTAGCGAGGAGTGTTATTTTACACGATGATTATGTAGACCCCCGAAATTGCCGGAAATGCTAATTACAAGAAGATATTAATATGGTAGAATGGTAGGATAGATCTATGTAGAAGTAAAGATAAATTCCTAATGAAGGCTGATAGTTTGTCCAGATGCAATATCTTAACGACAGGAACTTGAGAAATAAGGAAAGTTTGACAAAAGTCCATTGTGTGTAAGGTCTACTGGGCGGCTTTGATAATGTCGGCGGCCTGTGACACTTTGTTAAATCCTGGGAATATGATTTCTGTGTTTACACTCACCTTCTCGGCAATGGCGTAAACAGTCGCCTGAATGTGTGCTCCAATCTGCATAGGCATGATACTGTATGGTGCATTAGTGATTGGCATCTGCGTCCACTCGAAGTTCAACACAGACCTTGCATCTACGACTCGAAGATTAGAGGTTCCATAGACAATCAAATCGCTAGCAACAACACCTCCCTCTCCAAAAGGACCGAGGGAAGCGGTGCCAACTTGGTGCCATTCCGTGCCGACGTTCTCAATAACGAAGCTGTGATTATCACATGAATGATCCATATTCCGATAGTCGTACATAGCGGGGACATACTTTTCGAAATCTTCGTCAGTGGTGACGTTTGCTGTAGGGCTCAAAGGGCTAGCAATGAAACTCGAAAGAGTGGCACTCTGCGAAAGATTACGGGTGATCTGAGCCCCCTTCACAAGAACTGTCTTGTCTGTAGAAAATTGATCAGACGGAATTATCTTTGACAGAGAAGGTAATACTTGCCGAATGAGAATTGCAAATAAGCAGTATCGATCAGAGGGGTTGCAAGGGGATCAGTGGTGTTTATGTGCTTTAACGAACTTGAGCATTACTATAGTCAGTTCGACTCGATGGAACTCACGACGGAGCCACGACTGAAAGGCCTCTGTTGAATGTTCATCAGCAAAAAGAATTAATAGTGCAATCAATGTCATACCGATGCGAAATTGGACATGTCAACGAAGTTTTCCTGATCTGTTGAAGATGCACCAAGAACCCCTAGTCGAAGAACTATGATGAGGAGCCTGACCAGACAATGGGACGATATGATTCTTACCAGCAACAAACAGCAGTTCCATTTGTCCCACTACGCCTTGTTTGATACCATCAATTTGCAGCTGGAACTGTTTGTTGATGAACGTGCTGAGATTGGCTTGTGTTATTTCCGTTTGGAGTTGAGCTAGCGCAGTGTCGAGCTCATCGTCTGTCCAGAATTGTTGTAAAGGATGGAAGGAGAGGGCGGAGGGTGTGTATGTGAAGAAACCAGTGTGATTGGTGAGACTGCAAGAGATGATGAGGGGCTTGACTTGATCAAAATCAGCACAAAACTTACTACAACTCCTCCTGCGTGGCCGCAAAGCTAGCGTTGGAAAAGAGTGTGTCTACCCCACATGTTAGAAAAAACAATCCACTGACAAACGAAAGTTATATTGCTCACCGACAGTCGGGACGTCAGGATCATTGAGCAAGAATCCGGAATTCAATGTTTGATGATCCTGTTTTAGTTCAGGAAACCAGAAGCGCAACGACGAGTGGCGAATACCATACCTGCAAGTTCTCTCCAACATCCGAGTTGGCGACCACAACTGGGATACCCAAGGCAGTCAAACGAGCTTCGTCACCAATACCAGAAAGTTCGAGCAACTGAGGTGTATGGAGGCTACCAGCACTTAGGATAACTTCCTTGCGAGAAGAAACAGTGTAGTTAGTTCCACTAGCCGTAAACTGGACGCCAGTTGCTGTAGCATTTTCTCCGCTGTGAGTAAATTGGATCTTTGTTGCCTTTGACCACGAGTTTCAGTTTGTGCTCGAGGAAGATATGGATACTTTACTTACTTGAGCACCTGTCAGTACAGCGAGATTTGATCGGCCAACATTCGGTAACAAGTAGTTGCGACCAGAGTAAGTTCGATTTCCAGTCGCAGGGTCAACACTAGCAGCGCTGTTGAACAAACCAGTCGTATCACCATTATCCTGTATGACCATGAGATCAAGAACTAATGATTGGATAAGGATTGAAAACTTGCAGGATCAGCATTCTGAGGCACTCCTAATGACATTAGAGCCTGGGCGTATGGGCCCTCAAGAGTACTGTAGAAGTTGTTGTAGCCCACGGGAAGCGGGCCAGATTTCCCTTCGCCATCCCCTGATCCAGAAGGTTCTGTGAAGTTGTAGGGTGTGTCTAAAGGCCCAGGAGTGACATTTTCTGTCTTCTCAAAGTAAGGGAGCAATCCGGCCCAATCCCATCCTCCTTCAATCCCGAGCTGGCTCCAATTGTCGTAGTCTCCTTGACAACCTCTAGAATTATACGGAATTTGAGCCGGGCCGCGCAAGTGGAATCGAGCGGGTTTCCATACCTTTGCCAGATCATAAAATTCAGAGCGCTTCCGCCACCAATCATTTTACCACTAAACAAGCAAGGTTTAAACCCACCGAATAAACACGGAGGGATCGAACAGCTCACAGATTGAGTGAGACACTCCTACCGTTGAGGGCGGCTTGAGGAACGGTCTCATATGCCCAGTCGTAAAGAGGGTTGAATAACGCTTGCCCGAGATAAGCTGTAGTCGTTCATGAGATTAGTTCAAAAGATAATGGGAATCAGATCGAACCGGGAGTATTGACGTCAGCGTCGTCAAAGCGAGTCTCTCCAGCTTCAATTACGCCCACCTTCACGGCAGCGTCCTCACTGAGACTGATTTATAGTGGTCAGTACTAGTGATGGCTTCGAGGTATTTCAAAGAGCAATCTACCGAGCGGCTAGGACGAGACCAGCGGTGCCTCCCCCTATGGATAGAAGGAAACATCAGATATTTCTTTTCTGAATACGCACTGGTTATACGCACCAACAATCACGTAGTCAAATGAACTCTGCGCGAAAGCAGCAGCGTCAGACGTTATTCCTGAAAAAGAAATTTGAGAGGTGTACTTGAACTCGATAAGCATATAGCACTTACCTGTTGCTTGGCGCTTCAACGGCGTAGAAAACGATTTCCCAAGCAGGGCCGCCAAGATGGTTAAGGTATTATACCGCATAGTATATGATATGAAAAAATATGAGAAAGAAATGAAGGGAAGAGGGGGATGCAATTCATGCTTGCTAATTTACAAGCATTTTATACCACTCTGGCATTCCCATATGTAGTTCGGTCGATTGCTTGAGCGGCACACAGAAACCTGTTTCCCGACATAGAGAAAATGCAGTGAATTGAGCCCACCAGAAACGGAATAGTTACAAAAAGCTGTATCCAAGACAGGTACGTCGCGGTGGTAGGAACTGAACAAACGCATCAGTGATGGCGCATGAGAAGATGTCTAATACTCCCACGAACTGCGCCGTGCGGAACGTTTCGAATTTGGGTTTTGGGTCTCAGGCTTGTATCTTGAGCCAAAATCTACATCCATCACTATGACATTTCTTGCCACTGATATGACAGTCCATATATAATCTGTTACCGGTATACTCAACTCCAGATAAGCAGTTATCATATGTGTCCATTCTGTCCTGTAAATGGGTGATCTTCGTCGGTAAGGATATGCCAGGCTATGCATTAAGGACGGTACCGGGACACTTATCAGAGGAACAACCAGGAACTGTATATATGTAAATTAAACCAACGCTTGCTACTCCGGTCAGAGAATCGTTTCAGTACCACACATCTCATAGTGTCAGTTCTACACTCAGTGTAATGTCGGGCAATTGCAAGGGGCTCTAAAAGGAGATCAAATTCACTCGTTGGTTAATGCGGCTAAGGGGCAACATCACTGTAATACAAGGAGTCAAGTTGAAGAAGTGGGCAGCTCGACGCGATTCATTTTTGAGTCTAAAGAGAACCCTACACTATGTACCCTACAAACGTCAGTAATAAGTACATTAGAATACTTCCTATGATACATGACACTTTCATCTGGAAGCGGTATCCCAATAAGAAAGCAATACCGCATCCGATAGAACGCCCACATCAATTTCGGGAGCAACCTCCCGCGTCCTTTGTACATCTAGCACGACTGCATTTGCACCTTCGCCATTAGTGTTCTCACCGATACCGCGGAAAAAGTCCATCAATTTAATCGCAGGTATCTCATCCACGCTTTTCACCTGAGACGCTTGCACGATGAGTCGAAGCCACTCGGACATAGGCACTGGCTCAACGGGAGTAGGTTTAGCAGCTTTTTGCGCATGCGATGAGAGAAGATTGACTAGATATGACCAAGACGTCGAAACCGGATTTTCCAGATGGTAGTAGCCCCGACTAGTCGCGTTTAATGAAAGTTTAACCACGATTTTGCCTGCAATATCTACCGGAAGCCAGCGAATTTCCTACGATGGTGCTAATTTAGCACGTTTCACCTCAACCTCACACAGGGGAACTCACCATGAAGTGGTCGGGAAAGGCCCGTATAGCGGCGCTGGTTTTGAATAGGCTCGGGATATATTCTTTGGGATTCCAGTAACCGTTCTGCGATGATCCTGAAAGCTGTCCGCCACGTATAATGATTGCGTTCAATCCGGCTTTGGAGACAGCTATGTCAATGATACGTTCCGCAGTATATTTAGATTGACTATATCCGTCGAATCCTGCGATAGAAGGGGCGGAGAAGGACTGTTCTGGGACTGCGCTAATTGAAGAATGATTTTGGACTGAGCCGATAGAGGAGATGAAAATGAAGCGAGTATGCAGCGAAGGCTGAGCTAGCGCGAGATCTATGAGATGGCGTACACCAGCAATCTCAGTTTTGGAGAATCGTTCGACGGGAAGATTGAAATCCAGGCGCCATGCGCCATGTACGATATGCGTTACTTTAGATTCCAGCTGGCAGTTTGAATGAGCCATTGGTATAGTCACCGGGACATGAGACTTCACATACCTCTTGTTTAGTTGAGGCACTCAGGCCCAAGTTAGGAACACTAAGGTCGGCGGGAAGAATCACGATAGATGAAGCTTTTTCTGCAAGGAGCTCTTTCGGTAGTCCGTAGACTCCGAATTGCACCATCAGCCTTTCACGGATGCTATTCTCCGTATCAGTATTTCGAACTAAACAATACACTCGTTCCACAATCTTCAAACTTAGCAATTGCAGCAGAATGTGGGACCCAAGACTGCCAGTGCATCCAGTCAAAAGCACGTTCGCCTTTGAGTCTGTTATCGGTCCCACTCCGTTCGTAATGACCGTTGTTTGAGGAAGGCCCTCTGTGTATTTCTGTATCAGCCCTTGTATAATGTGTTCTGTGGACTGAACGCCGTTCGAAGTATTGAAGACGAAACGCGTCAGTGCATCAATGGAGGAATAGGTATATATCAAGTTTCCAATTATTTCTGTATCACCGAAGTCTGACTTGTGTTTGATGAAAGAAACAACATGAGAGCGAATCTTTATTGCGATTAATGAGTCAACTCCTACGTATTCCTTCGGTTTCAGCAGCTAGTTTTATTTAATTCTCAATGCGTTTGCTCACCGTAATCAAAGAAATCGGCATCTTCGGAAGGGACACTGATAGAAATTGCCACTAGAAGCTTCTTTATATAGGCCTTGAATGTATCTGGGGTTCCTTCATCAGGTAGCTCGACATCAAGCGCTCCCTCGCCCTCTTCGAGACGGCCATATGCGGCATTGATATCTTCCTCATATTGGTTCAAGGTCTCTACTGCTCGAACAGTGCCTTTATCGCTCATGATAAAAGGCTTTTCAGTTTTTTCGACAACAACAAGTTGTCTGACAAGGGCAGAGTGTTGGGGGAGAACCTCATTGGCGTTGACTATAGTATTCCAGATTTGGTCTAGGTATCGTTCTGGGTCCGACGACGAGTCGTATCCTAAATTCGGAGAGGGACTGAGAAGGACTCCGTTCAAGAATCGACCGCTTCCAAAGACCACCACGCGAGCAATCAGCGGATCTTGTAGCAGGAGAGTTTCTGAAAATCTCAATAAATTGAGAACGGGTCCAGAATATTAAGATTGCCAACAATCTCACTCACCGATCTGTCTATTATTGGTCTTCTCTCCATTCGAAAGTACGGTCTGCAGACAATCTGAATTTGAAGGTCACGATAGGTGATGATTGTTGTACTTACAATCGAGTCCATTCGACCATGATGTTTCCAAAGTCCTTCCCTTGTTGGATGGGGCGACCAAAGATCCATAGTAGCCCATGCTGTGGGATTTTCGTGGTTATACTGTTGTATAGCGGTGGTGGCTGTCTCACTTGGCTGGGTACGAATCCGCTCAGTCAAAACATGGATGGGAACTTTAGACACTCTTACCAATATGAGGAGCTCGCTGAGACCTGAGCCATCATCTATAGGTTTCAGGAGAACATTGATTTCGGGTAGAAACGATAGATAATTCCAGTCTTCGACTGGATTATCAGAGCTCAAACGAAACGGCGTTACTGGTCCAAATTCGGTCCTGAATAGACAGATCAAATATAAATACACACGGTCCCATGAAAACACTCACGCGCCATAAACGCTGGTGAGTATAACGCCGGCACGAGCCAATCTGTCTCCCAGTTCTTGCTTGACACTCCCTCCGCCCCAGAACGCATGCCCAGACATGGTGGCGAGCGTTTTAGGTCCATCGGGGATCCCGGCCACTTCCTCGAGGGTGGCGGGGGAGCTGAAGACTATAGTTGATGGAGAGTTGATTCGTTTCAGAATTGAGAGCAAACGCGCGCCATCCATAGGACGTTTACTGTGTACGATCACGGGAACTACGCCTGTCGCGAAAGGAATCATGGTGAAATTCCAAAATCCGATTGCCTAAATTGAATATCGAATCAGGCGAGAGCGAACGAAGGTTATAATCGTAGTGCTAAAGGCATACATGAAATAAAGGAACAAGAGTCAGCATCGAGGCTCCTTTGAAAGCTGTATAGTTTCCATTGTGCACTCGTTGAATCCCAGAGACGACGAACTCATGCGTAAAAGGGATAAGTTTTGGATGTCCTAAAATCGGACAGTAAACTTCTGCCAGCCTGATACATGATAGATTTTATGGTTCCCTTACCAGTAGTTCCAGATGTATGTAGATAGAGTGCAGGCTCGGTCAATGCCTTGGAAAATTGCTCTGGAGAGAGCTGAGCGCTTGACCAAACATTATCACTGGGTGGTACATCCTCGATCTTAATAGCTGTGACACTTTGCAACTTTTGGGCTTTCTCGAACCATATACCGTCGCTGAGTATATGAGTTGCCTCTGAAATTCGGAGAAGATGCTCGACTGCTGCATCTGAGTTCCGAGTTGAAACCAGGAGAACCTACGTATTAGTATGAATGAGTTAAGACGAACAGAAGGCGACATTATCAGGCGCACAGTCCAGTTCATCAAAAGACAAGCAACCAAGTAAGTATAATAGGAAATTCCGCTGGTTCCATAGAGCGCCACGACTTTCAAGGGCTCCCCAGCCTGTCTTGGTGCACACCCCAGCTGTCCGAGATGACCTGCGGTTGCGCTGGCCATCTGGAGGATCTGCCGAGCCGAAATATCGGTAATTGGCCCATTCTCATCGTCCCCATCTAGATAGCGAAGAAACGGAGCGTCAGGCTTAAGAAGGGCATTGCGCTCAAAGAGATGAGGGAGAGTATATCGCTCGTCGCGTAGAGAAGTAAAAAGTACTGGCATTGTGCGATTAGGGACGAGAAAATGTGTGGCACTTACCGCTGACTATGAATTATCAAGTCCAGGATACGCGGAAACGAGTATCTCATTAATTGATCTGATTGGTCGACAAGATTATCGGTTTCGTTTATCAGCACGATCAGACAAAGCTTCCGAGATTACGCTGATTCATGATCTGATCTCTGTTTATTAGGTATACTAGAGCTGCAGTATACCTATGTACACGCCAGGTCAGGTTCAAACCTTCACATGCGGTCCATATTGACCTCCGGTGCAAACGCTCCGCCTCCTCGGGAATCAGAGTTATCTATACATATGATTTATCATCATCCTTCCCGCTCTTTTTCTCTTCTGACACTTTCCAACCAGCTCAGGATGTGTAAGCAACCCAGTTTTTTCTAATGCTGACTGTTCCACGAGACGCCCAACTGGGTATAAGATCTGCAGCAGGATAACGTTTATCATCAACTTCTCTCTTATCTCCCTCATTTACCATCACAAGTACCACATTCAACGATGTCCCTCCCAAAAACATTCAAAGCCGCTGCTATCAACTCTGCGGGTGCTAACTTCGAAATCGTCGAAAAGACCATCGAAGTGCGCAATTTTCCATACTGCTTTGGAGCTTCCAGTATGCTGATGATCTTATAGGCCCCTAAAGCAGGTACTATTCTCGTCAAAGTCCTCGCCTGTGGTATCTGTGCTAGGCAGGTCTTCTCTTTTCACCTTTCTGGAATCTAGTAACTTACCACTCACGACTTCAGCGATGGCATGGTCAAATGGGGAATGGTTCCCCTTCCTCGGGTCGCTGGTCACGAAATAATCGGTGATGTCGTCGCCGTACCTTCCAGTGAGACACGTTTCAAAGTTGGAGACCGTATTGGCTCTGGCTGGCACGGAGGACACTGCAACAACTGCGGCTCTTGCAAGGAGAACGACTTTATCACCTGCTCGTCTGAGGCTATCAACGGGTTTGTACTGCAAGCTCTTCAACGAAATAGATCCCGCTGATGTGTTATAACAGTGTCACCCAAGATGGTGCTTACGCTGAATACGTTACTCTTCGTACCGAAGCAGTTCTTCCCGTTCCCAAAGAGCTTGACCCTGCTGAAGCAGCTCCCCTTCTCTGTGCCGGTATCACTACTTTCAACGCCCTTCGCAACGTCCCAGACCTTAAGAAGGGCGATCTTGTTGCTGTCCTCGGTCTTGGAGGTAAGAAAAAAAAAGACACGCGTCGGTGCTTATCTGATCTAATCTGAAATAGGTTTGGGCCATCTCGGTATTCAATATGCAAAACAAATGGGCTACAAGGTCGTCGCACTCTCTCAATCCGATGCCAAAAAGGAAATGGCCATCAAACTCGGTGCCGATATCTACCTCGATGGATCAAAAGTGAACCAGGTTGAGGAGCTCATGAAGCTCGGTGGAGCCAAGGTCATTCTCGCCACTGCTCCTCAGGGTGAAGCTATTGCGACTCTCCTTGGAGGACTCAAAGTCGGCGGTACCATGCTCACTGTCGCTAGTAAGTATAATATATGCTTCAGTGTTGGAAATATAGCTAACTTTTAACTTCATCAGTTGCTGATCTCAAATTCAGCACTGTCGCCCTCATCGGCAAGCGTGCTTCTATCAAGGGATGGCCATCAGGTCATGCCAAAGACAGCGAAGATGCAATTGCCTTTGCGCAAAAGCACAACATTAAGACCATCGTTGAGAAGTACGTTGACCCTTACTTCTTCTTCTACTTCGTGTCCTGATTGCGGGTCTCTTTTCAGGTTCCCTCTGGAGCAAGTCAATGAGGCATACAACAAGATGCAGAGCGGCCAAGTCAAATTCCGTGCTGTCTTGACTTTCTGAGTGAAAGTAACTTGTTAGTACCAAGTATTCGTAAAATGTACTCAAAATCGTGTATGAAATACCCAAAATTCATCGTTGTCTGTATTCATTGCCAATTCGTCCTTTCTAAAATGGACACTGCTGGATGATTGAGTAAACCCAAGCAGTCTATCTAAGCGGGATCCGCGGGCCCGGTTTGTTGTCAGCTCTTCAGTACGTACTTATACACGATGCCCTCTAGATTCACCGTCTCTTGAGTTTTTGTCAATGCAAGCATTACGCGAAAACGCGTGACAAAAGAGGGGAGAGAACTGGCAAGATCCTGTCAGCTGAACAAGTTTATACAGTGAAGTTTATTCACGAGTTCAGATTGCTTCTCTCTGTAAGTTTCTGAGTTAAACATCCCAGGTCTCTTTCATGATTGCTGCGTACAGAATACCTAAACTATGGATAGCAGCTATATGCCTGGTCGCTGCGCCCCTTCCATCCTACGCAGTGCCAACAGTCCAGAACATGTAGAGGATCATATTTGTGCTTGATCTCTACTAATTTCTCGTAGTTGGCTCCCCAGAAAGACTTTTCATGGTCGGGTTCATATAGGTCCGACTCGCTCTGTTTCAAATGTGTCAGAACCGAACCTAGTGGAGATGCGGAGGATGGACGGGCGTACAAAGTAAGTGCCCGAAGTTGGTGTGATGTTTCTCAGGAAATCCATAGACTTGCTGAGCCCCTCAATTACTTCCCTCTGTTCGGAAGCAGTCGTGTTGTAATCTAATGTATCTAAGACCTCAATCTACGGCACATGTCAAATTACGAGTAACTTCTGTGGGGGAAAGCGTACCAATAGAAGGGAGTCTCGCCATGCGGGTGTAACGCTTGTCAAATTGTCCGCCTTGTATGCATACGGGGTTGTTGCGAAGACGTATGTCAGAGAATGATTTGCACTAGCATTCAAAAGCGCGTCTAGTAGTTCCTCTCTCGATTCTGGGGTTTCAAAGTTTTGTGCTGGGAGCAGGCGGGAGGACGTTGACAGTGGAAAGCCGGAAATCTAAGGAGATTGAGATAAGTCACAGGCGAATAAAGTTTTGACAAGCTTACTGCGTAGAGCGGCTCTAAGATCTGTTGATAGAACACTGCGAAGGATTCGTATTGCTCATGGATTGCGGTCAAATCCAATTGTGCTGCGAAGTCTGTTAGAGGCTGCATAGATGTCTCAGCTTCCTCTTCTGTTATTGGTAGAGGGTTTATATACTGCAAGCTCGTTGCAGTAGCATAGCCGCCCCATCCAGCATTAGCCCAGTCGAGACTATTGTCCACAAGTACCTTCCAAAAGGCTCTGGTCGTGTTAACATCGGTCGGTAAGCCATCCAGGGTGACTCTAGAGGCGCAGATTAGACTGAGTCGATCCATGTGCGAGATACGCACACTTGGATAGGTGTTCTAGGCAAAGCAAGGGTCACTGTTTCCATTACCACACCAAATGTGCCCCCGCCTCCTCCTCTAAGTGCAAAGAACAAATCTTGATTCTGACAGGCGTTCGCAATCAGAACATCTCCCATGGGTACGACGACGGTGAATTCCAAAGCCCTGTCAGCACCGAGCCCCGCTGTATTAGACAATCCACCATGCCCTCCACCCAAGACGTATCCTCCTGTAGCAGAAACTGAAGGTGTAGAACCACCAGGTAGTGTGATATTGTTTGCTTCACCGAATGCGTAAAGATCATTGAATGTTATTCCCGGCTCCAGTCGGACAGCAGTTCGAGGAGCGATGTCTTCACACCCAGTAGGGATCCAGGCAGGCTCATACGCTATCTGTTATACGATGAACAAGATACTTTGAATATGTGGAGATGTTATTACCTTTTGTAAATTCTTCGTCCACAACGCAAGTGAACCTGGTCGTGCACTGCGGCCTTGGAATTCATGCTACATGTGCGTAAGGAAAGCCTGTCTTTCTGGAAACGATGAGTTGCTCACGCCAGTGTTTTTCACAACGACATCCACGCCAGTCTCTACAGAGAACTTGAACGCGTCTTGCACATCAGACGCGCTTTGGACCTCCAGCTAGATGGTGGTAAGTTCATCATATAGGTCGGGAAGGCAAAAACATTTACAAAATATGCTGGTATACTCCCTTGCTGGCAAGCTTTGGGATAATCGAAAGCTGCTTCATTGAGCGGATTCATCCAATCCTGGCGCATGGAATGAGTTGAGGGCAAATAAGAGGTGGCCGTGAATCGTACCAAGAGACAAGACTCCCCCGTGGAGGGGCAAGTCTCCCATTGAAGGCCTTGATAGGATGAAGGAATCGTGTCGCGGTATTCTGCTGGACAGCATTAGACATAGTATTCAATATTCAGCGACGAGTGAGACTGACGGCCATCGCTATAGTGAGCCTGCGCGAACGCGCAAGCATTCGCGTCATATGTTCCTATAACCCCTTCCGCATCTTTGAAACATGCTCTTGCAAATGGCGCGTATTGGAAGAGTTTCCCGTTGACAGATGAGTTTAGGGCATTCCAATTGATTGTTGCGAGGCTTGAAGTGACATTCACATCAAGCATTAATGCCATGAGCTGACTCCAAGTGTTTGTGATACTCGCTATATCGAGGGGGAGTTGCATAGGAAGTCAATAAAGAACTTGATGGTAAGGAAGCTTCCATTATATGCGTCATGTGTTTCCCTGAAATCCACTTGCTTGCCGCATATCTTGTGGGAAGAAGAAAGTTTGTGATGGCAGGATTGCTCGCGATGTCTTCGGTGTGTTGCAGATTGCGTACAAGATATGTACACTACTCGGAGTTTGGACTGGAGTAACTATAGAATTTAATGGCTTGATCTCGGGTCGATTTGTGCCTCGTTATATTCAACTAATTCAGCTAATCTGTGATATGTACATACAAATCATCCATTAGATGTACACACCGCTCGAAGTTCGTCGCAGATACAACAAAAAATCATGTCCGAATACGCATGTCTAATAAATCTAGGGGTATCGCAGTATAGTACAGAGAGAGAAAAAATGCATCTTGTGGTCTATAATGAGAACGCCTGAGAACGGGACATCTATGGCGCAAAATCTATTCAGAACCAGAAGTAGAACCGTCGGTCTCAGGACTCCAGCGCATGCTGGTAATCAGACGTTGCTTCGCGAGCCACTCCTCGCCATACACGAACATGTCCCTTGAAGGGAAAACCTCCAAGATTTCGCATTCAATTCCAGGAGACGTGAGGGTGTACGTTCTCCTCAGCTCTTCCTCACCCGCGGCAGTTTCATTAAGCTCTATGTCCTTCAGCAGAAACGCCGGAACTTGCTTCATCTGCCTAAATGTTTGTCCGATGGCAAACTTCTCATCCAGAATGAGTCGTTCACATTCAGGGGAGGTCAGCGTTACTGTGGATGTCGCAGTGCAAACGACGACGGATCTACACTTGAGAAGAACTTTACGCGTTTGGATGATAGGGGCATCTGGGGCGGCGGGGGCAATCCGCGGAGTGTTTTTGGCATAGATCACTTCTATGTCGATGGTATCCGCGAAAAATGAGCTGCATGATTTATCGAGTCTGAGCACTTTTTGGATGATCGAAGCTCAGATTTACCTGAGAAGGCGCTGAAGGTCGCCCTGAGCAGCGAGCATTATCCTCTCGAGCCCGGTGTACTTTCCCGGTTGTTCAATCTACGAGAGGCGCTTGTAGTATTACAGCAGAAGGTAACATAGCTACTTACCCGAACCACGGTCTGAGCGGTGTTCCAGCTTTCTTTCAAAGTGATGGTAGACATTTTTTGGAGTGGGGAGTTGCTGGAAGGAAAGATGTTCGAAGTTGAATTCGATAAGGCGAAATACGGGGTGCTTTTTTGAACTATTTCTTTTCTCTACATAGTTGTATCTGATTGGATGCCATCCAAATTCAATTCTTCGCGTCCTATTCAGGATGTAGCGCTCTCAGTTGCTATCTGAGTATCTTGTTCGCCTACAAAGGGAAATCAGAATTAATAAGAGTACGAGTCGATCATCTCATCAAAAACATGAAAGTTTACGAACCAAGGTGAAAAATATTTATACTGTACAATATATGTGGCACAATCGCGGTGAAAACCTGAACAAGCTGTTCATATTGATACTGAACGAACCGACCAGGTCGGATTTGCTCAAGAGCGGCACGTCACGTTTCAAATGGGGTTGTACCCGATAGCACAGGAACTGATGTGCTCCATGCGATTGGTTCCATGCAGAGAAATTAATTCGGAAGCAAGATGGTAAATCTCATTGTATAGCTCATTTTCGGTCGGAAGTTGGCTCGGAACGTTCGTATAGCCGACTTCCTCTCGGAAGGCTGAAAATATCTTCAGGAAAACCTATAGCGAAAGTATAGCGGCGGAGCGCGGGCTGAGAATATTTGATGACTATCTGCTCAACCTCGTTGCAGGGGATGAACGCATAATTTTCCAGTTCGATTTTGAATTCCAATTAAATCTTACCGTGCCGAGTTATCCGCGGGAGCAAGAATTGATTCGATTTGATTTTTGATCCCGCCTCGACAGTATCAGACAGTATCTCGACGTATCGTGAGACTTTTGCAGTTCAACCATGCTTAGTGAGCGTTTTGGTGCTTAGTGAGCTTCCGCTAGCTTAGTGAGCTGGTAAGCACTGCATTGCTCTATTATTTCGTTCGCCAGACGTTCAAGAGAGGCCCAAACTTCCAACTGTACTACCACCAGCTTCTCGTATGGCTAACACCGAATTAAAACGGGATTCGAGCAGCGTTACGATGGAGCACGAACTCAAACCTCAACAGCCTGAGAATAGTATTGCGTCTATTGCAGGATGGCGCAAGTCAATTCTACTATTCATCTTCTGCTTTGCTCAATTTCTCGACGCGTTCAACAACTCCGCCCTTTTCGCTGCTATCCCCCCGATATCCGCTGCTATTGGAATCAGTGACAGCAACTCCGTGTGGTTGATCAGCGCATACCAGCTGACCTTTGCTGCTCTTCTATTGACGGTATGTCTGTCTGACCTGTATATCTGAGGCACTTCTTGATCAAGACTCATAACTTAGACCGGTCGGTTAAGCGACCTCTACAATCCTAGTATGGGTTTCCTATTTCGAAGCCAACGGCCTGTAACTAACAAAGAGATCAAGAATGGGCCTTCATTTTCGGACTATTGTTGATGTCTTTTTCTTCCCTTGGATGCGGATTCGTGCGCTCCCAAGTGCCTTTGATTATCCTAAGAGCGATAATGGGGATTGGTAATTCTTATTTTTCTTGAAATTTCTCTGCATAAACTGAGGCCCCACCAGGAGCGGCTCTAAACATTCCGTCTGCATTGGCCATGATTATTGGTATGTACCCAGACCCAACTGCTCAAGGAAAGGCACTCGGCGGCTTCGCAGCATCTGCAACTATCGGGAACGGTAAATATATGCTTCCTGTCTACCTTTGGTTGAGATATCTGAAAATTCTCCATTATGAAAATAGTGACTGGTCTCTTCATCGGTGCAGCTCTAGCCGCATTCGTATCCTGGACATGGATATTCTACCTCATTACCATTCTGAGTTTTGTTATGGCTGCAGCTGTCCTTGTCATCATGCCACTCCATATCTCGTTTATGGACGGCCTCGGTTTATCCCAAGGCGAGAGATTCAAGCGACTTGATCTTGTCGGCGTTTCCACTTTGACAGGTATGTCATTTACGTTCGTGTCAATACACGATGATCCATTTCTAAAAAAACCCCAGTCTCGCTCGTGCTGCTCGTCTACTCTGTCACAACTGGTTCGATAAGTGGCTGGGGAGAAGCCAAAGTTCTCGTACCCCTCATACTCTTCTTCGTGCTGGTTGTCGCATTTTTCCAGTGGGAAGGTCGCATTCCGGAACATATCGCTGCCGTGTAAGTGTCCTTGTTCCATTTGAACGTCAGTATTAACCAGGACACTATATCTATAGGCCGCCTAAAATGTGGAGATATCAGAATTTCACAATCTTGATTATTTTGTCCTTGCAGCCATTCATGTTTTGGGTCGCAACCCAACTTTTACTTTCGTGGTATTGGCAATTCATCTTCGACTGGTCAACGATCGATGTTGCTATACATTTGTCAGTTGTTTTTTTCTTTTCTCGCATTCAGCTCAATTAACATTTGCATGTAGCTTACCACTGGGAGTCATCTCATTTCCAATGATCGCGGTTGCAATAGTTCTCCAAAAAAATTTCTCCCTCAAATGGGTCATTTTAATGGGCGAAATTCTCGTTATTGCGGGCACTTTATTGCTTCCGTTTGCTGATTCGAAACCACATTATTGGAGGTACGCCTTCCCTGGCTTTGTCCTTGGCTCAGCAGGAACGACGGTCGTGTATGCCACTACAAAGTAAGTGCAATCAATGAAGCTTAACGCGGATGATCTGATTTTTTTCGGACAGCATCGCGTTGTTCGCTGTTACTCCACCCGAAGTCGCTGGTATCGTCGGAGCCATCTTCAATTGCGCCCTCCAACTGGGTGCAGCAGCAGGGTCGGCGATTATCACTTCCATCCAAACATCGACCGAGAAAAATCATGGCGGGACAAGTTCATTCGAAGGTCGTGCGGCCGGCTTCTGGTTCATGTTTACTTTCACGGCCCTAGAAGCCATCGGGGTTGCAATTTTCATGAAGAACACTGTGCCTGCGCTCAAAGCCCAAAATGAAGGTGGAGGTGATCAGAAGGAGCAACAGACTGAGAGTGCTTGAGGACAATTTGAATAAGGGTCTGTTCTTAGTTCAACTGTATGCACGAGATTTTCTCCATAATATTATCATATACATCTTGTAATTTGTGACTGAAAGTGGTCCTCCGCACCTTTCTGCACTTGAGGGAGAAGGACCTTATGCTTATGATAGTGCTTGTAAGAGATTGAATATCGGGTTCAAAGTTGTGAAATTGGGGCATGCATAACGTACTGCGAAGACCCTAGGCATTGAGGCCAAGTGTCACTGTACGTATGATCATGAACATTCTCCTCGTAAACCTTCGTGAACTGTACACACAATGACATCGAAGTTGGTAGTATCGTGCCGCTGCAGCTTTGCGGGCCAATGCAACAAGCAGCGAACACAGTTTTACACCTCACACTGCTAAAAAACATAGCGAAACTTGCTGATACTGAAGCAGCCTATGTAGTTGCCACGAAGCTGCAGCGGTTATCTAGCCCCACGCGTCAAACTTTGGCGCCTGGCATCTGCACATTTGTGGCATCACGTTCTGGTTCAATTTGTTCCCGTTCGCGCTCATCTTCGGTTCATCCCTTAACATTGACATCGATCATCGAAGCTCGAAGCTCTCGGACATATTGACAAGTTATGCGAGCTGTTCATTGGATTACGGGAGATGCAGAGGGTGGGTGATTTCAGATAATTGGAGTTATACTTCTTTGCGTGCGTTACCACTGCATATCTTAGAACCCCGAAAGTAATAACGATCCTTTCCATAAGCTTCCCGCCGTTGATTACTGTAATTTGGTTTTCGCTGATCTAATACCATACCGACCTGGAACACCATGTGGAACTCGTTATCATGATTTTCCTTTGAATGCTCTCTTGATCTGTCGTAAGTAGCAGATAACGCCTCACCCGCTCACACTCGGTATAGACAATCTTATTGTTTGGTGTCACCGCTGTTGCTTTGTCTAGTACTGTCATTTCAGAATCAGAATAAACCGCTGTTCCATGTTCGTCGGAGGTGAATTGATAACGCCCAAAGCACCGCAACTTACGGAGGGCTCAGGGAACCATTAGGCTCAAAAAGTCGGCGCCTTCGACGGCCTATGTACCAGAAACGTTTGTTTTTTTTCTATTCTTCAAGGGGTATGTATGTTACCTGATGATTTTCGTTGTACTAAACTGAAGACGCCTCCTTTCCCGTTTCAATTTTTCACTTAGCCGCATCACTGATGGTCCCATATGAACGGAAAGAAGCCAGTGACAATGACAATTACAAACTCCTTCAGAAGCCAAGAACTCTGCAAAATTGCAACAACGGTGAAGGTGGAAAACTGATATTAGCATCCCCTTACAGCCATACACAAGAATCACGCAAAAGCTCGGAAACGGGACCGCTGGCGAGTTAGGACCGTCATGCAATGTCCATCCAATGCATTGATTTATTCAGGGGACCAATCGCATTGTACCTGCATTCACGATATGCTACCCGTCCTATCCCAGCCCTACCGGGATTGAAAAAAATATTTGAGCGCCATGTTTACTAAAAAGGAAATAGCAAAACTTGCAAGTATAAGGTCAAATACGGACTTGAACAATATTCAAGACTTGGCTTGATTCAAAACTAGGCCTTTGCAAATTAACAGCTTGATACTAGTTTCTCAGAAGATGTCACGAAACCTACCCATGATGTCTGACCTCAAAGTCAAACTCGTCCGTCCACTTATCCCTCCTCAAATTTTGCACGAAGAAATACCTTTGTAAGTCATCTGCTCCACGTATGCATACGAACAAACTGGACAGGTTCATTCAGGACTCCTAAAGCAAGAGCAACCGTCCTGAGAGGACGCCGCGCCGTAAAAAGCATATTAGATGGAGAGGACGACCGTTTGATGGTAGTTGTGGGGTCAGTCAGACCTGTTCAGAGGTTAAGCCAACGGGACCTTAACACTTGATTTCAGACCGTGCTCCATCCACGACGTAGACGCAGCTTTAGAGTATGCTTACAAGCTTCAAGCATATGCAGAGGAAGCTGCCGAGGACTTATGCATTGTTATGAGGGTATACTTCGAGAAACCTCGTACGACAGTGGGCTGGAAGGGCCTTATCAATGACCCTGACATGGATGGCAGCTTCCAAATTAACAGGGGTCTACGAATCGCTCGAGAGCTTCTAGTCAAAATAGCGGAAATTGGTCTCCCTGCAGGATGCGAATTTTTAGACCTTATCACGCCCCAGTACTCTTGTGATCTTGTGTCCTGGGGAGCAATTGGTGCTCGAACAACTGAGTCGCAAATCCATCGTGAACTGACTTCAGGCTTGTCAATGCCGACTGGATTCAAGGTGATTTGTTTTTTTTCAGAATACTTAGTAGCACTTGGTTTATGATGTCCTCTCCAAGAACTCCACGGATGGAAATATCGGTGTTGCAATTGATGCATGCAAATCAGCTCAAGCTGAACATGTCTTCCTCAGTGTCGGTGTCAATGGCCTAGGAAGTATCGTCGAAACAGAGGTAATGTTCAATCAGCTTATGATTAAACAACGTATCATTTAACAAAGATAAACATAGGGAAATAAGGATGTTCATATCATCCTCCGTGGAGGTTCAAATGGCCCTAATTATAGCACTGACTTTGTGCACAAGTACGGAGCACAGCTCGACAAGGCAGGTCTTACACCTCGCCTCCTGGTAAGTAAAGCTACAGTTGTTGTGGCTCCAGAGAACATCTCTGATACGTTTCTCAAGATTGACTGCAGCCACGGCAATAGCTCGAAACAATTCGAAAGGCAGTCAATTGTTGCAGATGAAATTGTAAGCTAATGATTGCCAGTCTTGGTTACAATGAACTCTAATTTTTCAACTCTTAGTCGAAACAACTATCTGATGAAGCAACCTCTGATATTTTGATGGGAGTGATGATTGAGTCGAACTTAGTGGAGGGAAAACAAACTATTCCTCCAACAGGACGTGTCGGCCTTAGATATGGCCAGTCGGTGACAGATGGGTGTATCTCTTGGGAGACAACCGTCGATGTCCTGGAAAACTTGAGACGGGGTGTCAGGGAGAGACGATTACTTCGCGGAGGAAACACAAAACAAATTTCCTTCTCATCTGCAAGTTCAGATAGTGGAATTGTCATTTGAATACTATACAGCTTACTTATGTTCAGTATCTTAGAGATATGTAGATGGGACTCTAGACTAGTACCGATTAAAACAAATTGGAAACCATGTACTCTACAATTTGACTCGTTGAAGACATTGGGCTGGTGAACGACGCGATGTGACGATCCAATAGCTGGTGCCGCTATGGTGGCGTCAATCCCCTTAAACAATGATTTTGTCCTGTTGAAAAGAGACTCTGGGTTTGTTGATGAATTTGATATGCGAGCATCTCGGTTCCGGGAAGGATCTCGGGGGAAGATAAGGACATTCGATCGCACGATTCCCCCTTCCGGGGGTACAATCAAATTGACGCATACAAAACGAAGATCCATCGGAAATCCGCGATATGTAAATTGAATTCTGACAATTCACGGCATCCCGGTGATGTAGGAATTGCAAGAATTCAGCACCGGCTACATGGGAAACTACGAACTGGCTGACTACAGCTCTATGTAACAAGGCAGACGGCCCGGGCGTTTTGGTCTGTGGTAAATTCAACTTCGAGAAGCTCTGTTTTCTTCAAGGCCCACCCATCACTTTGCGTTGATCATGCAAAACATAACCGCATCTCAGCTTGACCCCGTTGTGGACAGCGTCCAACATCTATTCAGCAACAGAACGTACTTGGATATTTTTGTTGTTGGTTTTACCATTGCGATCACTGCACTCATTCGCTATGCATCCGCGAGCAATGGTCCGAAGCTTCCACCCGGTCCAGCGCCGTCTTTTATCGTCGGCAACATGAACGACATCCCTGTACATGAGGAATGGCACACCTTGAATCAATGGGCTAAGCGATTCGGTGGGTCTAGTAAATGTTGCTCACGGTTTAGCCTTATAACCCCATGTCGTGTGCAGGGGAAATTGTTTATCTACGTGTTTTCGGAACCAAAATGCTTGTCATTGGGTCGTATCGAGTTGCAAATGAACTCCTCGACAAACGCGGCGCAATTTACTCAGACAGACCCATTACTCCTCCTATGATGGAAATGTAAGGTATTCATCAGTTACAAGGAAACTCAATCTGACATCGAAAAAATGACAAGGGCTGGATTCGCAAACTCTCTGACCGTTATGGGAAACAACGCCGACTATCGTCTTCGCCGCAGGCTTTTCGAACAGCACTTCCGGTATTCCGTCATCGATCGCCATCAGCCCACTCAAATCAGAGAAACTCACAAGCTATTGAGGAAATACATCGAAGCGCCTGAAAATTGGCTACTTGATACCAAGTAGTGAGTAAATGTAATACGCCTTTTCAAACCTGTGTAGATGGGGCACTCTCACAGTACTATTGGCGCTATCATTCTTGACATTGTTTATGGTTACCGGGTCACTTCTGATCGCGACGAATGGGTTGAAATTGGGGAACGCGCCGGCACAAACTTCCAGAGGTCAGTTAAGCCTGGTGCTTGGGCAGTGGATGTCCTACCTTTCTGTAAGCAAGTTCAAATTACCATGATTGTTTTAATTGACCCTCTGATAGTGCGTTATGTTCCAACTTGGTTCCCTTTCACCGGATGGAAGACGTTTGCGCTTGACTCGACTGAACGGAGGAAAATTCAAGTTGATGGCGCATTTGAATTGGTCAAGAAAGCAATGGTGCGTGAAGCTTTGACTTTGAGAAACTGAATGTACTCTGTTTTGACGTTTCATGCAGAGAGAGGGCACCGCACACCCGAGCATGGTCTCGCGTTACTTGGAGGAAAATGAAAACGGCGGTGACATTCCGGAGGTAGCTATAATGGACATGGCGTCTGATGCTTATGGAGGTGAGTATTTTGAAAAGATCGATATGTATGAAACTGAAGAGGACCACAGGTGGTGTTGAAACGGTATGTTTCTGTCGCAATGAACGCATACTGATGACTTACCGGACCAAAGACTCTGTCTTCTATCTACGGATTCCTCCTTCAAATGACTAAACACCGTGCCATCCAACAAAAAGCTCAGGCAGAGCTCGATCGCGTCTGCCCGGATCGCCTTCCTACATTTGATGATCGCAAGAACCTCCCTTATATTGAAGCAATAGCGATTGAAGTAGGTCGTTGGCATCCGGGTGTTCCTCAAGGTATCGCGCATCGACTCGAGAAGGATGATCAATTCGAGGGACATTTCCTTCCTCAAGGGAGTTTAGTGATTCCAAACATTTGGTAAGGAAATTTGGCGACGCTTAGTCCAATTGAACTAACCTGGCAATGCAGGGGAATGTGCCACGATGAAGGCACTTATAAGTCTGCCAACGTCTTCGATCCTGACCGTTTCATGAGCGCAGCAGGGGATGCAATTGACACTTCGATACACGATCCCCGTCAGATGGTCTTTGGCTTTGGACGTCGGTAAGTATAGATCCGATAGCAAATCCATGATTTGCTCACCATATCGTTTTAGTCAATGCCCCGGACGTGCTTTTGCTGAATCTCAACTCTTTTTCACCATGGCGCTGATTCTCAAGGTGTTCGACGTGCTTCCTCCTCTCGATGCGGAAGGTAAAGAGATCATGCAACCTGATGCATACAGGTCTGGAATCGTCAGGTAAGGATTTTATGTTTTTATTCCCCGTAGAGCGGTTGTATTCACGTCCATCAAGCGTTCCCAAGCCATTCTCCTGTCGCATCGTTCCGAGGTCAAATGCTATGGCTGAGCTGGTGAGGCAGACCGAGTGAAGAAGTGGCTCTCGCGTAGTATTATGTAAACGACATTAGAATTTGGGATTAGTCAGGATTAGTTTACTTTTTGCACACAATATACATAAGTTGTTACAGTACTCGAACACCTTCATTTCTCTACCGCGTCTTCATGAGTTGGAATTGGAATGGGTTCAAAACATTACCACTAAGAACTACTGGTGATATCGCTGGCCAGAATTCCACGTAAAGAAGTAATAATCATTTCCATTAGCATTGCAGAAGTACTTAAAACTATCTATCATTGTTTCGTGCAGCAACTCACGGTCACTTAGACATACAACGCAAGCCTGCTACACGGTATCCGAGAGGGAGGGTCAATACTGCAGTGCCCGGACGACCGTTCATTCGAATGCAGAACTTTTTTCCGACATGCCATTTTCCTTATCAACACATTTGCTTCATGTTTGGATGTTCAGAGAACTTTCCATACACGTTTGGGCTACGACGTACGGAATACGGAATATAACGAGTCACTTACTTTCTTCTGCTACATACAACATCCAACGAGGTTTTTTCGGGTGTATGTTATGCAGCAAGCTTATCGCGTTTCCAGCGATCGCGATCTTACCATTTACGAGCGCGAAATTCAACCTCTGCTCCTGACTACACTGAGGCCGCTTGACATATCTACTCATTCGATGTTCCTAGAATTCTCCCTTTAATTTGCTTCTTCGGCTCTTTATTTAGGCCGGTCTCACCGAAAATAGCCAACAATCTACCAACTAATGCCCACGATACGCCGTTGACACAACTATGTCATTCCAGAAGGGTTACTTGTTAACAAGAAACCTTCAGAACCCTATCAAGGCGCGCTGAACCTTCCTCCTTGGGTATCGCATATCTTTATCGGACATGCACCCTTCTTCCTCCGACTTCTCATACTGGTTCGAGGGCGCTGTTTACCAGCAGCCAACCACTACCCTGGTGTTCTGCACATGTTCTCGTTCTTGAACTTCGAGCTATCTCCATTAGATGGATGTTCGATAAGGTCAATTCATCTTTTTATCTATGTAATTGGCCAAATTCAGCAGTAATCGCATTGAACGGCAAGTAGTGTTTTTGAACTTTTCAAGTCCTGAGTTTCGACAGCAGCTATGCCCGATTGAGAAATTGCATACTTTCCTACATGTTATCAGACATGTGGATTTTGTGTTTTTGACGATTTCCATATAGTGATTATCCTTGGATTATCCGACAAATCATCAAACGAAGGTTATCTGTGTTCGACGGGAAGTTGAATAGACAATAAATGATTCAATATCTAGATTATACATCTCGTTTCAAAGGACTGACCCTGGACTGACCTCCAGTAATGAGTCTTTTGCATTGGTTTTCTGGTACCCCTCCACTCACACTTGTTTGCTAAGGGCCATCCGTTTGTGTTCATAGATACTTAAATCACAAATGAACGCGCAAGATCACTGTAAGTATGCGACGAAAATACTGATATTCCAGTGTCTTGATTACCTAATAACGTAAGTATCGTACTCTAAATTGGCGATACCATTAACATGAATATTATTCTTTCAATGATCTAACATTTCCCTATATGCTTGCGACCGGTACTCAACATCGCAGTAAAACGGTTCGGGAGCACTTGATCGAATATTAGCAAAGTGTATCAGGGAATATAGAAAGAGACTTACGAGGCTAGCCCCTGCATGAACGGAATGTTCAGCTTATCGATATGCTTGCCGTCGACCATAGTGCAGGACTTAATGTTGCAAGTGGCGATAGTTCGGGCAAGGGTGAGCCAGAGAGAAACGTCTCCAACGTGTTGACCGGGGCAATTCCTATGATATATCAGCACGATGCAAGGTCAAGAGAAGTAGACGCTTACCTGCGGCCGAGTCCGAAAGTTAGTTTACGAGGGTCCGGAGGAGGAGATTCAACCATAAAGCGGCCGGGATTGAACAGCTCGGGCTCAGCATAATGAGCCGGATCGCGCAGCATAAGCCTTGGATTTGGTTTGAGATGATATGGCACAAGTTTTCCTTCACGTATACGCACCAAATGTTAGCATAAACTGTGCAGCCCTTGGGGATGAAATATCCTTTGTAGTTGTCATCCTCAGTAGTGGCGTGGAACAAGAGAGGAGCAGCGGGATGGAAACGATGAACTTCCTTAAGGACAGATTCAATGTACGGAAGTTCAGTCCGGTGCTCGATACTGGGAAGTGCCTCAGTGCCGACGACCGCATCAATTTCTGCTTGACCTTTGCGCAAAACTTCCGGATGCAAAGAAAGCAGAAGGAAACAGAGTGCAACAAAGCCCGAGGTGGTTTCCGTCCCAGCTACGAATTCATGGGGTGAGGAATTAGAAGAGGTAGAATGTGTTATTGGCGTCCGAAGGACATACCGGCATAAAAACTGTTAGCGGCGCAAGCGACAATATCATCTCGATCGGCACGATGAGGAATAAGCCCTTCAGTGTTTTCAAGGAAATGGGTCGCAAAGGAAGGTACAGCTTCTCCCGTAGACTAAACAAAGTTCAAAAGACAGACTGGAAGGAAGGAACCGACACACACCATCTGCTGGCGGATCATTTGGATAGGTGTCTTGATAAGCTCGTTCGTCTTGACGTGGGTCTCAGATGCCCATTTTTTGAAGTACGCTCCTGGGAACCAAGCAGGAACGAATCGCACTAAATAGGAGAGGATTTAACTACTTGCTTTTCACTACAACAAAAACTTACAGATAGGGAATGAGTTCACAAGCCAGCGACCGGGCTGGCCACCCTGATTTTGCACCTGGAGGAGCTCATCAGCTATTTGTGCGAACTCTTCCTTTTTGTCTCCAGGTATGTCGCCATAAGCAAGCCGGATCGCAATGGATCCAGCGTATCTGATGCTTATTGAGGTGAGATGTTCCTAATGACAGGATAGATCTCACCGTCTTGCCATTATACTCATGGTATCCTTAGAGCCAACTACTTTCTTGAGGAAGTTATTAGTTTCTTCCCGCTGGATGTGGAAATGCTTCTTGGCAATGTCCGGGTTGAGCCAGGCTCGCAGTAGACGTCGGTAGATCTCAAGACGGTTGCCGGGCTGTGAGAACAAGACAGACCCGTTGCGGACCAAGTCCGACATAGCGGAAGTTGGACGGCCAGCATACGTCTTTGAACGCTTTTCATACAAGTCGAGAGTGGTTTCAAGGCTGCTCAATACAATGAAATGCCGACTGAAAATGCGGAAGTGAATAATATCTCCTGTAGACGATTTAGATATGCACTGGACTATCTAGCATGTATGCTCACCGTATTTCTTAGCCCATTTGCCAAGGACAGCCCAGATTTCTGAGTTGGGGACGTCGTTTCCTACGATAGGCTTTGGCTGAGGACCTAGTAACGATATAGATGTAAGCAGCAGAATATTGGATGAGAAGTATAACAGACCAGGGGGATAGGATTTCCGACTGGAGAGCAGACTGAAAGCGACGTAGCCTACAGCGGCGGCAAGTAGAACCCAGAGATTGAGCATGGTGGGTGGAGCAAAGCGTCAAGGTAGGGACTCCGTAAATGCAGCCAAGGTTAATTAAAGCAAAGAAAGACAAAGTCAGTGGAGTCTAGGTCACACTGAGATGATGGGAAAATGCTTCTTGACAGTTAATTGCAACTGTATAACGGGAGGCTACTTCACCTTTTCGTCCACACATGTCAATTAAACAGTTGATAAGTTCGAACCGAGTTATCGCAAAGCGATTACTACATGACCAACGGTGAAAACGGATCGCAATTTGTTATCGAGCAAACCGAGAAATTTCACAACTTACATGAAAGCCGGAGATGAGAAGGAAAAGGAAGAGATATACCCGGGTCTGAATATTGAAATACAGACTGGCCAATCATCCTTCGTCGTGGCGGGATCAGCTTCCCGTATTTGTACAGGTCTCAAACGAAATCACCGATGACTGAAATCTGTAGACTGTATCTGTATCTGGACAAAATCAATCAAGATTTGCAAGCGTACGTACTCAACAATACAATTTTTTTCGATAGCAAGTCGATAATCTGCCAAGTTCCTGAAAGAATTGCTTGATTGCGGAAAGAGGTCTCGGTACACCCGGGATAAGCAGGGATAACTGATACATACGCTACCCAAATCGAGATCCGGGATGCACGGTGTAAGGAGCGAATAATCACAGCGAACACAATGTTCGATACATTTCTGACTTGAAATCAAATTGAGCTGAGTCGTTTTTGGCCAAAAGTGCAATTCCGCGTATCCTAACTAATGAAGTAAGCCCATTAGACATTATTTTCGTACTCATTTTCTTCCGGAGTGTTCGCGGACGTCCCGTCTACTTGTTTTCACTACCTTTGTTTATCATTTATTTCAGTTTGGGCATTGCAACGTTCCAATGTGAGAAGTGTGCTATATAAGTTGTTAGTCGATTCTCTGCTTGTTTAATCCGACATACCTCCCTCACCATCTTTTACAGCCATGTCATCCGTCAGCAAGCCCTCTGCTTTGAGCAATTATTACCGCCTTGCAAGGATGCATGCGCCAGTCGGGACTTTTCTTTTCTTCTGGCCCTTTGGTTAGGATCTCTTTTCTGTAAATGCTTATGACCTTCAAGACTCATTGCTTTGTTGGTGTTTGAAACAGCCTATGCTCTCTTAATGTCTGCATACAAGACCAACATGCCTCTTAGCGCGTTGATTACTCGCTTGGTGGTCTACGGTGTTGGAAGTCTTACCCTTCGTAGCGCTGCTTGCGTGTGGAACGATATCTGCGATGTCGATTTTGATAGACAAGTTGGTGAGTAGATGAAGGAGATATTCATACAATAGAACTGACATTGCTTGTGTAATAATCAGAGCGTACCAAAGTTCGCCCCCTCGCATCTGGTGCCGTTTCAATGGCTGGCGCCTACACTTACCTCATCTCACTTACACTTGCCTTTGTCGCCACTCTATACATGCTGGAGTCTAAGGAAGCGTAAGTCGAGCTCTCCATCTTTTCTTAATCCCAAATACTGAACTGGAGTGAAGATTCTACCAGGGCGTATTTGACGTTGCTGTACTTAACCTCATCTATCCCCTCATGAAGAGGGTCACGTATCTTCCTCAAGCATGGCTTGGCCTTGCTATAAACTGGGGCTTCGTTGTCGCCTGGGTCGACGTATCTGGCCGCTCAGTTACGTCTTGGCACGATTTTGAAGTCCTCGCCTACGGCATGGTCTCACTTGCGAGTTGGACCATTGTCTACGATACTATTTACGCGTGTCAGGTAAACAAATCGTGATTGACTTGCTGTCACGATCACTCAACTTTTTCACTTCAATTCCTCAGGATCTTAACGACGATAAGCGCGCGGGCGTCAAATCCACTGCGCTTCTCTTTGGTTCCTACCTTCCCGCTATTCTCCGATTGTTCGCTGCCATTTACATCGGCTCTCTTGCATACATCGGTTACTTGAACGGCCAAGGTGCTTGGTTCTACGGTGTTTCTGTTATTGGCTCTGCCGTCCACATGCTGTGGCAGCTCGGAACCCACAATCCTATGAATGCCGCTAACTGCAAAGAACGATTCGATGTGAGTATCATCTGACTTCACGATAGGATGCGCGCTGATATCTAGAGTTAGTCCAATATAAACCTAGGCGGTATAGTTACCAGTGGTCTGCTTGTTGACTACCTCGTCCGGGTCGTCATATGAGCATGGTACGAGTGATTGGGCCACAGAATGAATGTGAGGGCCAAGGGATGATGTTGAAATCATTCAGCGTTGCTCTCTATAACTGGGAGCATTTTTTTGAGAAGAACTGTAATGGTAGTAACAGTATCAGCATGTAGAGCGCAGGCTTAGAGTAGAGTAAAAACACCTGCATGTACCGAAATACTGAATGAAGTAAACCTCTGGCACGCTTTATTTACGTAATCAACTTCAACTTTGATGGTGGGTCACGTGTCAGATATGATTCCAGCGCTTATAATCCATATTTGGGTACGTCACGGCGGCAACTACTTACTAGTACCAACACCATGCTCGCGAGTGCGCACGCTCACTTATCGACATATATCTGATGAGCCGGTCTAATATGCCAGCTTTTAGACAGCAATTTTACGATAGCATTGCTTGTGCCCCTGTGCGCTTTCTCTGGAATCCTCACATGAGAATTGATAATCAGCGACTTGCCGGGGATGATTGATAGTTCATACTTTAATTTTTGGTAATAATAGTAGCACCACTCACCTTGTGCTCACAGGTAATATCAGGAGTTTTGATATTGCTTCTTCATTGTTTTCTCCCGCAGAGCATCGGGAGTCGGAAGTAATCATTGTCTGGCACGTTCTTTGACATACGACGGTCCCGAGTCCAGGAGGTGAGGACGTCACTCTTGACTGTACAAGCATAGCTCAAAGTGGCTTGTTCGATTCCCTCTCCGACAAGCCCGGAGTAAGTTCTCGCGCACATGTACCACCAGTGGCTGTGGATATCTGTTGTTTTGACTTTCATCATAAATCTATTTTGGAGTATAATCAACAACTCAACTACTATGCAAGTTTCATGGTAAATGAAAGAAAGAACCGATAAGTCTGAAAAATCTCATCCGAAGCAATGTATGCATTTGAAACTGACTTGCATGTATTTGACTTATCATCACCTTTCACCTACTTACTAGCCAAAATGAGTACGAACTAGGTTAGGAAACTCGAAATATCAATGAACTCTGGACTCCTCGGTATACTCATACTGAACGTGCGGACTCTTATTAGTCCGACGTCCTTTAAATCCTTGGGAATCCTTGGATTCGTTGCGCTGCAGGGGCTCTTTAGAATCCCGTTGTCACTTTCAGTTTCAAAATCAGTGATACATCAATGAATTACACAAAACCATTGAATGTAAGACGGAGCCGACAAAAGTATGTAGCAGAGCATTACAGAAACGGGCCCTGGTTCCGCATCCTGCGCAATGCTATTCGACTCCGAGTCCCGAGTGTTGCACTAAGTTGATGTAGGACCCCTTGGAAGCGAAAGCCAAGCGTGATCGAGTACTTTCAGCAATGTTGACTCATTCATGAGCGCGGAGCTCAGGGAAAAAAACTGATACTGTAAGCGCTCAGTGATAAGACTGAAAGATGTGAATATCAGAGAACATCAGTCGGCATGGAAAACGCGGGTGCAGGGCGGGACAGGTTATTCATTTTTTTAACACGTCCAGAATCCTTGCCGCCTTCCGCATACCAGGTACAGTAGACCTTCTTCACAAAACAAGCACTACACTTCGGGATCCGATTCGGTAAAACCGGTTGATAATCATTTTCCTTCTCAAATTTGACTGCTTGGATAATCGGTGAAGCTAGTACGAGTCAGTAATTACAGCTTCAAGAAACAGTACAATCAAAGCTGTGGTTATATGGCTAGGCACAGCTAGGAACGTCGCTGCAATAATACCGAACTGGAGTGGATGAAAGACGTCCGATGTAACCGTCCTGTCTGAATATGTATTATCCTGATAACATTGCTTTCCGCCCACTGATCTTTGGATGGTAATGGTGGACCGTCAATCGTGGCAGGGACCGCCACCCTTGAGCAGGCGGAGGCAAAGTGAGTAAGAGAGGAAGCACAGAGGAAGGTGTTAGGTTTAGCTCATAACTTGAACTTGTAGATTGCATAGCTAAGTAATAACGCCCATGTTTCGAGCACTGTAGGCGTCTTCTACAGGGGCAAAGTAAGCGAAACGTTGATCCAATTGCAACGATCTTCAGTCGGCATGGTAGATCGTCTAATTATGGTCCACATATCAAATCCATTTATGTTGCAAACCTGTGCAGACAGTTGTAGGGTGGACCTGTTTTGAGTTAGGTTTAATTCAATTGGTGAGCCGCCTGGTGCTTTACAATCGTTGAAATGTTTGAATCTTGGTAGATAGGCGGTGGGGGGAGCTGGATAAAAGGAAGGATCATTTCTCTACGACCTCCATTCACATTTCTTTCTCCTATCTTATACATTTCCTTCCTTCCTTCTTCTTCGTTTTAAGATGCAGTATCTACTTGGATTATCTCTCCTTACACCTTTAGTTTTGGGGGCAGCTGTCAGTAGTCCTCGAGACGCTCGAATTAACGGTAATTCATGCTCTAACATTGCGATCAACGATTAACTTTGTTTCCCAGGGCTAACTACCGACGCGGCTGGCTTTGCTGAACAATCCTACAATTATATCATCGTTGGTACGTAATCACATACCTGCTTTGACCTTCCCTAATATGTTTTCACCTAGGCGGAGGAACCGCAGGCTTAGTCTTGGCTGCGAGGTTTGCCAAGCTCGTTTTCGTTCCAAAGACAGCACTGATTGCTTCCTCTCAGGCTAACTGAAATGACCAATGTAACAGTTGGTGTTCTTGAAGCCGGGTTTCTACGAGTTGGTGACCCCAAGGTCGATACTCCCGGTCAGTCACTTTTGCGTCCTGGTGTTACTAATGCCATGCTCACCTCAGTATGTGTTCTTAGCGTTCATTGGTGAAGCTCTCCTTGACCCCGACTATGACTGGAGCTTCCAGACCGTGCCTCAGACTCATGTATCCCAAAGAAATATTGCCATCAATCGGTGAGCGGCCAACTTATTGTATCCTTGCCCTCTACTCATTTGCAATAGTGGAAAGATGCTCGGAGGTAGTTCAGCTTTGAATTTTCTCATTTGGCAAGTAAGTCGGCCCATAATCCAGAAAGTTTAGTCCAAAGAAGCTGACTTTATGTGTAGCATGGTTCGCAACGGGACTACGATTCTTGGGCTCAGCTCGGTATCAGCAACGGATGGGACTGGGAGGGTATCTTACCCTATCTTCTAAAGACCGAAACCGTTACTCCCAGTCCTGCTGGGGCACTTGGGTATTCAGGGCGCGTCGGAGTCAATAACGAATATGAAGGCCGCTCTGGTCCTCTGCCTATAACATACAATAACTTCTACAGCCCACTTGAAGAGCCGTACGCAGAAGCACTGCAGGCTCTAGGCGTTCCATTCAACCCCGATCCTGATGCTGGTAACTCGACAGGCTTGTTCAATGCTGCACAGTGTGTCGACGTGAATACCGGAAACCGTTCGTACTCTGCCGTCAACTACCTCCTCGCCAACCAGGCGCGCACCAATTTGGTCGTACTTCAAGGCGCTCAGGTATGATTCCTTGTTTTAGGTTGAGGTGATGCTCATACTAGCTCGTGAAGGTTACTAAAATCAACCTGACACCTGGAAGTTCTGTGGTTGCAACTGGCGTGGAGTACGTTGTCGATGGAATCACCTACAACGCCACTGCGACCACCGAGGTTGTACTCAGTGCCGGAACTATTCAAACTCCCCAACTCCTCGAGCTCTCCGGCATTGGAAACCCTACTATCCTTGAGCAATATGACATTCCTGTCATCATCTCGAATTCTGATGTGGGCGAGAATTACCAGGCAAGTCGCACAGTTGCTCTTATGGGATCTTGGTCTAAATATCATAATCATGATCAGGATCACACTCATGTTGTTTCTCAATTCGAATTGAATGATTCGACAATGCCTACTACTAGTATGTCTAAAGATTCTTGTAGATTTTATTACTTTAACTGACTTGTGTCCAATCCAGATTTGCTCAGTACTAATGCCACATTCCAGCAAGAACAGGATGTACTCTAGTGAGGCTGCCTCAACGTCATAATTATCCAGGTTGCTAACTCTTTTGCTAGTCTTGATGACCATACTGGAATTTATACTTACACCGCATCTGATATCTCCTTCCACCCAATGCAACAATTCTTTTCGCCCATTGAGCTCGCCTCCTCGATTGCTCAGCTTCAGAGTGAGGTCGCAGCGGCAAATTTGAGCGAGTGGCAGACCAAACAGTTCCAAATCCAACTCTCAGACTTGGAAGCTGGCACTGTCGGACAGATGGAACTTTTGTTCTTCGCTGGTGACATTGGTGGTGGTGCAGCCAGTGGTACAGAATATGTTGATATCCTCAACTTCGGTTCCGTGCGTTTATTTATCTGTTTTCTCGTTGCAGTTGGATGCTCACTCCGTATCTAGCGACACTTCAGTCGCGGTTCAGTTCACATAGGCTCAGCGGACCCTCTTGCTGCTCCTCTTATTGACCCCAATTATTTCCAATTCACAATTGGTACGGGTGTTGATTCATTTTTCGTGTCTCGCCACTGACGTTCCTGCATTAGACAAAGAAGTCGTCGTTAAAGGCACTCAGATCGCCAGAAATGTGACCCAAACTGCTCCTCTAGCGAGCTTTATCAAGGCTCCTATCAATCCCTCCACTAATATTACCTCCGAAGCCGACTTTGAGCAATTCGTACTCGAGAACGTCGGAGTATGTGGTTATTTACTAGTTGCTTTTGTGACCTTGAAGCTGACTTCTATCTCTAAGACCGAATGGCATCCTGTCGGTACTGCTTCCCTCGGGCCTCTGGGAGCTGGAGGTACGTATGATCTCCCGGAAGAGTTGGCTTGGTGATTGATTTGGCTGCTTATAGGTGTCGTCAACGACAATCTGATTGTATATGGAACCTCAAATCTGCGCGTTGTCGATGCAAGCGTGATACCTCTACAAATTGCCTCCCACATTCAATCGACAGTTTATGCTATTGCTGAGAAGGTGAGTTTCTTCTTAGTCGTTTACCGACGCATTTTGTCTAATGTGCTTAACTTGTGTTCTCCCTAGGCTGCTGATATCATCACATCCGGGAATTAAATTTAACAACTCGCAACACTCATTGATCTTCGTTATATACATATCTATCTATTTTTTTATTAGAATTTCTCCTTCGCATTATTTGGTACATACGGATTCTCTTTATTATATCTTCTCTGTAATCTTAATCACCGTGCTCCTGGACAAACCAATCGCTCTTTTTATCTGTACTCCTCGTTCTCTGTCCATAGAACATAGAATAGCGGAAGTGGTACTAGTCTGACTGTAATCGTAGTGCTTATCTTGAATACTATCTTGGTTTTTGGATTCGATACAAGGAGAATGAATAAGCCTGTCAGTTTCAAGCTACGGTCACAATAGAAAGCCGGTAGAACGAACACTAAATACTACGTAGTCAACCTTCATAGTGCGGATGTTCTTGCATGTAGTTCCTGGCAGAGCTACCTTGATTTTCGAAGTTTGGAGGTTGCACCGTGGAGAGCTTGAGCTGTAAGCCTCATGCAATCTCAGCATTGAATCTTGACTTTCTACAGCGAGGAGACATTTGTGTTTCCTTTCAAATACTCTCTTGGAACTCATTCGAGGCTGAAGAGGCGTCATGACCTTTGTCCTGAACGGTGACTGGATCGTGAGCTCTTGATCTGCGCTTAAAAATCTTATTCAACACCAATCTGGGCAGGAAAAGATTGCGTTTGAAGGTGGAAAAGTTTCTGGGCGATCGGATCGTAGGACAGGCGATGCGGACATGACCAGATGTCAGTCTCGAAGACGATAGCAGAATGGTAAGCAAGGTATTTGATAGGATGGTCCGATTGCATTTGGATGGCATTGAATTGGATACAGTCGAGATTGAGAAGTTGTAAAACAGTGTACGATGTGGAATCATAGGGGGTGATTTAATTGCAAAGCATAGACGACGAGGAAACCCTTGTGAGTGCCTTTCGAGGTTGGCCAGATACACTCGAGCGCCTGAACTCGAGAGTCTGTCCTTACATAATCCATGACAAATACCATCATGTTCGGATTGCCACCTTTCTTTGCAGCGAACGCCTTGCCCTGGTTCCAAGTTGACATGCATTACATCCGCTCCGTGTCCAAGGTTTGGATGCATCAAAAAAATCTCACGAGATACACGGAAGTTCATCTGCTGCAAGACGCGTTGAAAACACACTGCAAACATTGATTTCAACTCTCTCTCAAGGTCCGGATGCTGAGCTCGAAGAAGAATGTGCAGCGTCAAGACGGTTTTTAGGATTCTCGTCTGGGTATTTTGCAAAAGCAGATCATCAATTCGTTTCAAGTTAGCGTCTTGATATCGCGGGCGTATCGGTACAAATAACTCTCCCGTGTCGTCCTGGCATCATGCTTCATTTCTACACTCCGGAGTAACCTTAGAATTCATTTGCGGGATCTTCCTGTGCCTTTCCCAACAGGGAGATATGTAAGCAAAAAATGTGCTGACTGTCCAAAATCTTAGCAAAGAGAATATAAGACAAGGTAAATTATTGGGACCGAGCATCAAAGGTCATTTGCTCTTCCCCTCCCATTCTCCCAACCAGTTCCCAACACTCCCGAACTGAACATGTCGCTCTCCAAGTCCTTCAAAGCCAAAATAAAGAAACTCCTCAATAACGACCGTCGTGTCTCGTCCAGCCCGCTGCCTAAGACTTTTAAAGCTGCCGTCATCAAATCTGCTGGTGGTGACTTCGAAATCATTGAAAAGCCTCTCGAGGTGCGGAACGCGTCTGTTATTAATGCCTACTTCTTTGTTCATCTTCTGTCCATTAGGCACCCAAAGCAGGTACTATCCTCGTCAAAGTTCTCGCGTGTGGTGTATGTGCTAGGTAAATACACGTTCCATTCGTACTTAGAGTCATCAACTAAGTTGCAATCTAACACAGCGATGCTATGGTCAAGTACGGAATGGCGGCACTTCCCCGAGTAGCTGGCCATGAAATTATTGGCGACGTCGTTTCAGTGCCTGCAGGCGAAACTCGTTGGAAAGTTGGAGATCGTGTTGGTTCTGGATGGCATGGTGGGCACTGTCATGAGTGCGGCTCGTGCAAGGAGGGCGACTTCATTACTTGTTCAAAAGAAGCTATCAACGGGTTTGTTTCTCTTCTGATCGTCTATATTGATTTCTTATCTGTCATGATAGTGTGTCCCAGGACGGTGGCTACGCCGAATACGTTACTCTTCGTACCGAGGCTGTCCTTCCTATATCCAAAGATCTTGACCCTGCTGAAGCTGCTCCCCTCCTCTGCGCTGGTATCACTACCTTTAACGCACTCCGCCATGTCCCCGACCTCAAGAAGGGCGATCTCGTCGCCGTTTTAGGTCTCGGTGGTAAGCTTATTGCTAACAGTACGCGTCACCAAAATCAGCTGATTTCGTTCTTGTGCAGGTCTAGGCCATCTCGGGATTCAGTATGCTAAACAGATGGGCTTCAAGGTTGTCGCGCTATCCCAGTCCGACGCTAAGAAGGATTTGGCCACCAAGCTCGGTGCCGACATTTACCTCGACGGATCCAAGGTGAACCAGGTCGAAGAACTCATGAAACTCGGCGGAGCCAAGGTCATTCTCGCCACTGCTCCTCAGGGTGATGCTATTACAACTCTCCTCGGGGGACTAAAAGTCGGAGGCACCATGCTCACTGTTGCCAGTAAGTACGAGGTTTATGTTCTTGAGTGCGTCATCTGATTTGCGCCTTCAGTTGCTGACCTTGAACTGAGCACCGTTGCTCTCATCGGTAAACGCGCTACCGTCAAAGGTTGGCCCTCGGGTCATGCCAAGGACAGCGAGGAGGCAGTTGCATTTGCTAAGAAGCACAACATAAAGCCAATGGTCGAAAAGTACGTTCCGCACCATTCCTCACGCTTCCTGTTTTTCTCATCCCGATTTGTCAGGTTCTCTCTGGCACAAGCCAACGAGGCATTTGGCAAGATGCAGAGTGGTCAGGTCAAATTCCGTGCTGTCATCACCCCTTGAGAGCGCTTCCAGATCCATGATTCAATGACCTCGCCATAATTACTAGAACTTTATGTTAGATACCCAAATGTACTGCAATGGATGTAATTAGATACAAGCTGTTGTTCAAGTACGAATATATTTTTACGACTACGCTACATCAGTGGCATGATCGTTGAGAAAGAGCCTGGCCATTTTGACAGACCTCCAAGCTTGAAAACCGTTTTTCACCCCAACTTACTCGGTATTGCTGTCGACTTAGATGTCAAGACCTGTCGGTACCAAGCGGTGACGGGCTCGAGATTCCTGCATGGCAATCCTCGATACTTTATTAACATGTCAATGGGAACGCTCGTGCGACGTGAATTGTGTCTCAATCTCGTGTCTCAAGTTCTGAGGCTCTGGAGCCCAGGGCTGAGACTTCACTTCTTATGTCTCATACCAACTACTCGCGAATCAAACACAATCACAACTTCAGCCATGAGTAACAGATCAACCCTACTATATTCAAGGACAGTGGGTGTAGTCGACCACCTGCTGTCCCGGGGCGCCCCCCTACTGACCTGCACTGACTTCATACAGGATCACTGCGGAGCGCAACTCGGGGCTACATCTCAATTCTGGATTCGATGGGCACAATGGGACCTAGACGAACGTTGACTGGCGACTTTGAGAAGACAAAACCTTGGACCAAACCAGGCTGGCACTGGACTACCTTGGACCCTTGGACCTATGTATACTTAGAACACTGCTATACCCACCAAGTGACGAGATGTACTTATCTGAGCAGACGTGCCAGATGCATCACCAAAGTCCTTGGTTTCTCCGTTCCAAATGTCTTGTACACCCTCTGAGCGGATGCACAGGGGTATACAATTCATTTTGCTGAATCCGAATACAAGTATGTTTTTTTCTTCAAAATTTATATAGTACCAAGATAGACCTTTCAGGCCATACTTAGTTTCGTGAGCTAGGTAGTCGCAAGTGAGAATCACTACTTCCGACAACGATATAATTTGAAGAGGATCAAAGTTGCTGTCTAAAAGTCCGACAAATGCAATCTCGAGGCCAATGTGTTTTGCTTTGAGAGTATGTACATAGTTATAAATCTATCTAGTGGCCCACAACGTTTAATGGTCGATACCTTCAAACGATAAATCAGCATCAAAGAAAGAGGAGACATTCCGAAAACTTACAGCTCTTCCAAGTAAGCAATCTCATTGGGTGAGAGCCTTTTATCTCCAATAATTGCCTCGTCTACCCGCTCGGGCTACAAGTGAAGAAATTGGATCAAACACACAATCACCATGAAGACCGCATAGGTTCTTACTTTGTTCAAACCGACGATGGGACTAGAGACCTTTGTGAGGATCCAGGCGAGTGCAACTTGGGACATAGTCCATTTCTTGTGCTCGGCCACTTCGGCTACACGGTTGACGATGGCCTTATCAGTCGAAGTGAGGACACGGTCGAATCCAGTGCCCTTGAGGGCTTCGTTTCGTGGTGTGGCCGTGCCGAGAGGACGGGCGAGATAACCTTTAAAGAGGTGTGAGTCAAAACATAGTGCGAAGTTGGAGATGACAAACATACCTGCGTGCAGCGGACCCCAAGGGATGACACCAATACCGGCGAAATTGCAGTATGCGAGCATCTCGCGTTCCTATATTAATAAAACCGCATCAGATTGATGATTTCTGGTTATTAATAGCGATTGGTGTACTTCTTCACGATATAAGAGACTGATAAGCTTTGGATCAGCCCCACAAGTTCGATGGCTGATTGAGATTGACAACAGCTCACCTCATACGATTCTGCATGCTGATAAACTTTGTCCATCCGTGCTTCTCCGCGACGTAATTCATCATCTGGAATTGCCATGTCCACATAGAGCTAGCACCCAGATATCTTACTTTGCCCATTCTGACAAGGTCGTTCAGGGCTTCCATGGTCTCTTCGACGGGCGTACTGGCATCGAATCGGTGGATTTGGAGGAGATCGATGTAGTCGGTCCCGAGACGTTTCAGGGAAGCGTCGACTTGGTTGAAGATGGCTTGACGACCGAGTCCGGACTGGTTCACGTAGTCCCGAGTGTTTTTGAGATAGCCCATGGCGAAAGTGTTGGCAGAGCTTTCTTCGTGGGTCAGGAAATAGCATTTTGTGAGAATGACGAGACGTTCTCGGGGGATGTTGTACTGTTCACGAAGAAGATCTGGGTAAACATCAGGGTTCTGAAGGATAGTGTGATGCTTACTTTCTTGATAGCCTTGCCAATGATTCCTGGGAGAAGTCAGTCAACATGATGTGTTTCTGTGATTATCAATCACCCACTTTCGGACTCGCCGTCTAAAAAGATCATACTGATCAGATACGATGATCCTTCCATCGAGGAACAAGATATACGCACTGGAGTAAACATTGGCGGTATCCCAAGTATTAACACCTCGATCCCAAGCGTGTTTCAAGAGAGGTAACGCCTGCTCTTCACCTAACGGCCAACCCTGTAATTCGCGGTCAATTCAGTGATAGCACCTGTACCGACACACAACATACATTCCAATTAGGATCCCCAATGCTATGAAATTTCACACTCAGCCGTGTCTTCGACAGCCTGAACCATGTAACTCACCTCATGGCACCCAAGATAGGTACACTGACCCTCAAGCCAGATTTACCGAGTTGCCTGTATTCGATTTTGAGAGCGTTGCTGAGAGCCATATCGGTTGTTGAAGTTGTAGAGTTTGCTAGATGGCACCCCCATACGCATACGCCATATATATACCACGGAAGCATTTTTTTTTCTCCAATCCCATCTCACGACTAGTTGGGTTAAATTACCTTGCTTACTACTATACCGCCCGAAAAGGACGATTAGTACGCAAGTTCAGGAACCGTGCATCGACTTAGTCAGACTATCAGGTTTTGGCTTTATCAGTCGAGTATAACCGGGGTAACGCCGCTGTTTTCGTTGGACGTGAACGCGTTCAATGGTTTCCTGCAGTTTTGATCGAAACGAGGAGTGGAGTCGTTGCCGTCCAGTGTCAGCCCGCACCTCATGGACAGCCAGGCCGGGAAAGGTGAAATCAGAGTGGGTGGTCGCTCGAATTTAGGCAAGCGGAAGCTTTTCTGAAGACTTTTTGGAAGCTGGTGGAACACGATTTCTCAATGTCGCAGTGTATTATAGATCCTTGTCAATTACGGTTGCTTGTATCGGCCTCGGTAGCCTCGGACTGGCGAATGAACCAGTTCGTTATGCAAGACTTGGGTCACTTCGTAGCAGGACATAGATGAGCAAACATAGAGCGACGAGGAGCGAGTAGCAGTGATCAGACTGGAAGGGAAAGGAACGAATCTGGTGATGAGAGTGAGTGAGGAGACGCGTCGAGCGAGAGAGGAAATGGTCCCGATTAGATTACCCGCTGCGTTGAGTGTATCTTCCCCTGTCAGTAATGATCTTATCGGGAGATCAGTCAAGCTCTAACATGAGGTTTGAGATATTGTAGTGCGGAGAGGTTTGTGGAAGGAATCCGGAGAGCCAATCGTCTTGCCTGCATAAAGAAGAGAATGAGACACTAATTAGACAGATGGTAGAGACATGTGTACTCTGGGATTGGATCTGAAATCGCATAGTGTCTTGTAGTTGTATGTCTGCATAGTATATGCCCATTGCCCAAATAATTTGCCATACTGTTTCCTGTGATGAATGTGCTTGACCTAGCGGCAGGGTTCAACGTTTTAGTAGGCGAAAATTTAACTTTCTGCAGAGGTCTTTGGTTGCGCATATGTAGACATTTATATATTCCTATGTCCCGTTAATTATAACAAGTCACTTTGCCGGAGTGGTTAACGGGATCGCCTGCTACTTCCCCGTAGTTGAAAGCGGTTGGGCTTTGCCCGCCTGTGTTCGAATCGCACAGGTGACGGCTGTTTTTGTTTTGTTTTTTGTCCAACGCTGCATTTTTCCACACAAATCCTGGGGTCGTTGCATAAATCTCCGACGATGCATTTATAGTGAGGAGACGAAATCAACAACCGTGAAGTGATTACACAAATGAACGTTGTACGGTCAACAATAGGAGTTTTTGCACTGTGACGTCACTCGGTTTACTTTTCTTTTCTGCATCTCATTTCTGCCATGTCGAATGTAAGTTATGTGTGGTCCAGGTTTTCAACCAATATCTCATTCAAAATATAGAACCCGTCTCCTTGTCAAGCCCAAGGTCGATACTATCCAGCTCACACCAAAATTTATCTTTAATCCATATTCTAGCCTGCAATCTTCAGGACTGCCTGGGGAAGAACACGTATCATCCAGAGAAATGCGATAAAATCCTCCGACAGTTGTATGAATGCTGCCAGGCGATGTACAAGGCTCACCCCAAGTCAGAATCTTCTGCCTGTCCTATACCTAGTGTAGTCGACCGTTGGATGAAGGACCATTCGAAATAGGTACATTTAATCCATCCTAAATGGTTCTTCGCTAGTATTTCTTCGCGGGCTTCAGCTGCTGGTGTACGAACGGCTTATCGGGTAAAATGTGCCGCTAAAGGGGAATATATCGATCCCGACTCCCGAGCTCGTTTCCACTCTCCTATACTGATCGTCGATCAAGTGTTTTGCGGAAGAAACGTAATATAAATCAACGGACCAAGTATTCTTATGCTCCGTATCAATGCAGTCCTCCTCCTCAACTGATGCGCCAACCGGTACTCCTCCCTCCACCACACCATCATCCTTGTATCCTCCTCTGAAAGATCCATGGGCCACGGTGCCCCTGCCCCCCGCGAAGAACAAGCCCGGGAAGTCAAACACAGCTACCCATCATAACGCCAAAACAGCGGTAGCACCACCACGGTCCTCACATTTGCCAAAATCATCTTCTCCCTTCGGGTATTCGTACCGCCTCAGAGAGCAGCCCCCTTACGGGCAAGGCATTTCTTCGCCTTTGCCGCCGTCACCATCACTGCGACCGGCCTCCTATCTTGCGAAACGTTACCAACGGCCGCAGAAGAACGAATCCAGGTGTCTGCAATATGTCTTGCCAGGATTATACATCGCATTTGAGAGTGACCGTATCTCATTCGGCCCTCCGACGAGCTCACTACGTATTCCTCCGGAGGAAGAGCTGAGAACGACCGACGGTGAAAGGTTCACGCATATTATTAAACTCAATGCCTTGAAAGACCAATCCCAGTCACCCGTCATTCAGCACTACGTCGCTTCTTACGAGACTCAGGTGTTAAACTTGGGTGTCTCCTCGAACTCTCCCAACTGTTTCGGACTACGCATGCGCAACCTCACCTCTCGAGTCGACGGAGTGCCCTTTGAGGCAGCACATAGGCTTTATACTGATCACAGAGACTTCAATAATGAGCACTACGGCGGTATCCCGTCGTTGACGCAGAAGCAGCTTCTTGCTTCAAGAGAGTTCATGCGCGGAACAGGACACGATTTACACCGGCATCAAGGTGCTCGGATCCTCATCACAGCTCCTCGAGACCATTGCACGGACATGATCTCCGTCCTCACCTGTTATCTGGCATACGCTTCTGGCAACACTGCGGCCATGGTGATACATGAGATAGACAAGCATGAGGGGTTTTTGGGAATTTGGAAGAACACCGTATCACAATATGCAGTGTCGATTATTCAGGAAGTTGTTGATATGCGGTTGTGTTAGTTTGCAGGTCGCTCTACATCCTCCTTTCCTCGTTGTGCACTAGTCATAATGCGACATAATTAGAGCGTAAATGCATAAAATTACAAGCGATACTAGCGGCTGTATAGGGTACTGTAACAACATATAGTTCATAGGACGGAATTATAATCGAACGTCGTGAGCATCAACTTTGAACTTCGATGGGCTGAAGTCTAGTAAGTGATTTAGACGTTCTCGAAGTACTCTGTAACTTGTGAAGCGTTTCACCAAAGGCCTTGCAATCAATACCCGTGTCGCTTAGTACATTGAGAGCAGTTGCACTGAGTGCGGCTGCGACGTCTGACGAATTCGATGATCCTCGTCGACTATTCCAGCCGGAGGATGCACCGGAGTTGAGCCATTCCTTGACTAATGGATGGTCAGATGTCGGAGCGAATGAACAGGTATTGAATAGTTCCAGCTGCTTGGTGAAGTTAGACGTGCGGTTAAAGAGAGGGAGAGCTACATATGAAATCAATGAGATGGAAGTTGGCTTCACATAGAAAGGTTACAAGTCAAATTTACCTTCGGTCAGCTGCTGATACACCTGCTCGAGTGAGTGTCCACGAGAACACATTACTGACATAGATCCTCGGTATTCGGAACTCGTCAAAATAGCACAAAAAAAAACTCACGATATCCATACGAAGCCAGAACGGCCTTGGATTCTATTTCCGAATAAACGAGAACCACACCTCCGTCAGCTATCGCCTGTTCGATGAAACGGCACGCCTCTGGCAAGGCAAGCAAAATCGTATCGCGTTCCTGCTGCGAATCGGAGATGTGATGGTGTTGGACGAGGGTTGTCGGACTCGGAATAGGCGTGGAAGGAGAAATGGAGAGCAGATGGGTGATACCAAACTCAAAAAGAAGGGACTGGGTTTGTTCCACATCGTCTGGAAACTCACTGAGATTGAGAGCGGACCGGTCAGAGAAGGATTTGATCAAGTGAATTGGAAGAGGAAAAGTAACGTGCCTGCTGAGGTACAATTGGTGTCGGATTATAGGAATAGTGTCAATCATCTGGTTTAAGAACACAGTGACGTCCTGTTCCTGTCGGCGCTTCCATGAAATGTATGCGGGGTGTTCAGTTGACGGGTTGTAGCCGCATTGACCGAAAGCGTCAAGCTGCTTGAGAAATCCATAATTGGGTTGAACGCAAGGTCGGCCTGGGTCGCGATGGTCAACGGCGACTCAAACAACGAGGAAATAGATATCTCTTACGAGTCCGAATCAACTCCAGAGCTTGGGACGGGTTGAGTTTCCGAGATTGCATCACTAAATTTGCAGTGAGAAAGAGTGGCGCAGGGAACTTGTGAAACGAAATCGACGCACAGTACGCAGAAAGAACGGTGGCGCTCCGGGACACACCCATCACACAATGAACCAAGACCTTGCCTCCAGTACTGAGAGCTTTTTGGATGAATTGACAGGCTTCGGGGAGGCGAATGAGAAGATCTTCATACTCGCTGTCGTCTACAGCAATCGTCAAGTGATTCATCCCCGTCGAAGGAAATTCGGGACAGACGGAGAGAATATGTGTTATTCCCAGTTGCTTTCGCAATTCGGAAGACACTGCAGCGGACAGGCTGTGTAATCGACACCGTTAACAATTGTCAATGCTAAAGAAATTGAAAAGCATGAATTATGTAAAATAAGCCTTACTTGCCAATAAAGAGCTGTTTGTCGACAATTTCGTCAACGCTGGGAGGGATGTTGGTGAACATGGTCGTGTCAGGAGTTGAAGAAGGATAAAGTGTATCTACAACTCGAAAGAAAGTAAATAAAGAAGCTATGTCAATGCCGCTCAAAGAGCTGCAGAAAGCGCGTGCACAAGCTCCACTTCTTACTCTCACTGAAGCCGATGTATTCTCAACTTTCTTACAATTTACCCTACTTCTTCATTCGCATGATTTCACTCCACAGTAGCAGAGGAACATACCGTATGATTTGTCTCCTCATCACAACTACAATTGATCCACACGCAAGATCTGATGGAACAAAATCATGCGATGTATATTGGCAGGGAATGCGGAAAGTAGTACATATCGGCTCAGTTCATGAGGGCAACTGGTTGTAAACGACACCGCTGGATCTACTACACCCTTTCTGTACTTATGCGGAGATCCCTCCTATTTGCAACAAGCCGCTTTGGTTATAAGTAACCCAAGCCCAAAGGGCATAGGTAACATTACCCAACAAATCGAGATTGGGCACCTATGATTGCGAGTCAGTACATTCAGGCTCAGTTCCAATAGGACAAAGCCTACCGTTGCGTTCTGAAGGAGAATGGTTTGATTGGCAGTGTAATTGTTCCTCGAGATCAAGAGGTTGGGAGCAGCATTTCCATTGGAAAACTCTCCCTCCAAATAAAAGTCGACGTAAAGAGGTTGATTTTGAGCAAGGGTCGAGTTGTACATGATTGTGATGCTCTGTTTACAGCTCAGAATCGAACATAGCAAGCAAGGCGGTACAACGGGGGACAACGCACTTCATTAGCTGTGAGCAGTCCGGTGGGAGTGACATTCACTATACCGAAACGGGCGGCTTCTTGGGCAGAAACGAAGGCCACGCTGGCAGCAGCAACGATGGTATAAAGAACGGAAAAGAAACGCATGGTTTGAACTGTTGGACAGAAACGTCAGCAAGTGGCGAATATCGATGGAGCACGAGTTACCGAGTGGAAGTGTTACGGTAGTAGCGAGTTTGAGAGCAACAGGTATCGAAAGAGAGTTAAGTCAAAAATTGTTGCAACAGTGGGGCTTTTATAACACCCCGAGATCAATTGATTCTTTGCGGCGGGCAAACGCCGTCGCGTATTATCATACATGTACATCAATAGACTCGTCCCTCAGTCGAGAATCGACATGTTGCAGCCAATACATACCCATTCCTTTTCGTGATTGGTGATGATTGGTGAAGATTTGTGTCCCGAGTCGATGGTCTTCGATTGAGCTCTTGAAGTAGTACAGGATATTGATTTCCAAAGCGTAATGCGACAGAGTAAGCAATGGCATTCTTGAAGGTAAAACCTCCGGCCCGCGGGCCATGTTATGCGATGATGTCAACCAGTTGTTTTCTTTTCTTCTCATGTTTCGACGAGCTTTTGGAAGCGTTCCTCGCCATCATGTTCTTCGGTCTCCAGCAAATTTCAGAAAGTTCTTTAGTATAACAGAGCCAGAAGTTCAGGTAAGTATGGTCACCATTTGCCCTTTCAATATCTGCTCATTGTCAAATGTTTTCCTCAGGTCCCAGTGCCAGAACGAGACGGTTGTGTATTTGTAGATTCAATTTTCCCTGTTCTACTGGGCAGATTTGAGTGAGTTTTCCACGACCCATCTTATAATTACTCTAATTATTCTTTCAGTCTCCGACGATACTTTGTAGCACCACAGAAAGATACACTATTAACAAACCTTCAGAAGAAGTTAAGCAATGTCAAAACGCATGATCTACGCATACTTTCAGTGGACCCACACCCGAAAGATGGTGGTGTATTTGTTAAATTCAAGTACAGAGCATCGGGTGCGGAGGAACCGGCCTTGAATGTCATCGAAGAGAGTTTGAGGCAAGAGGCCCGAATGAATGGTGGTATTGCAACTTGGCTGGGACCTCGCACACCAAATGTTTGGCTGGTGAAAGGGTCACCTTGGACAGAGGTGAGCAGCCTTCTCATACCTTGTATCGTAATATTACTGACCTGCAATATAGGATATAATAGGACGTTCTGCATCCGGGATACTCAAGGTATCTTTTGAAGGGCCTGATGTGCCGGAAGAGACTCTATACCGACTTTTCCGAGTATGTCACCACATCTCATCTATAACTACATAGACATGACACCTAACCAGCCTTATGGACGCATCGAAGAACTCACACAACCTACTCCTGTACCTGCTGGCATGCAACGATTTTCCACGATATATTTCAATCGCATCCATTCTGCAACTGTTGCACGGAACGTTATATATGGTCTGCAAGTGCCTACCTCTGGAGGGCTTACGCGTCTTCGCATATCCTACACATCTCCCATCGAAGCTCATATCATTCGAGATTGGATAACGAACCATCCCAGGATCTTCCTTCCTGTTTTATTCTTCCTGCTTGGGACCCTTACATACACGGTTAGAACTACGAGTTATTCTGCTCTTCAATACGCTGATGCGACGTAGATATTCGACCCAATTCGCATACTCATGGTTGAAGCGAAATTATTGGATTGGTTTGACCTTAAAGGTACGACACTGTACTTCGTTGTGCTGCATCAATGCTCAATGATATTCTAGAGTTCAAGGTTTACAAATGGCTCCGGGCCAATACTTTAGAGAGGATTTACTCCAAGTCCGAGGCTCTTCCAGCCGATAAGCAAATCTGGAAAGAAAGAGAAGACGCGGAAAGGGCGATCCAAGCTTACCTATCAGATCTACCTTCTACAGTTACATTTGTACATGGACCCCAAGGGAGTGGCAAAAGCACGATGATAGCATCTGCTTTGAAGTCGGCCGAAAGGTATGCCCCAATATTCACATCAGATACTCGGACTCAAATTGATTGAACAGAAAATCTCTCGTCATCGATTGTCGTGAGCTTTCCAAGGCTTCTTCCGATGCGCAATTAGTGGCAGGTCTCGCAAAGCAGACTGGTTATTGGCCGATATTCTCTTTCTTAAACAGCTTGAACAACCTCATTGATCTCGCCAGTGTCGGTCTCATTGGTCAAAAAGGTAATGCCTTCTCGGAATGATTGGATGACTGACGTCTGATATGGACCCGCAGCCGGTTTGAGCCGTTCTGTTGACGAGCAGCTACAGCAAATTTTGGACACCGTCGCCGTTGCCCTTCGAAACGTTAACGATAAACAATATAAGGCTATCACGAAAAAGATCAAAGCGAAAGAGCGTGGAAAGCCTACAGACCAACTAGACAAGAAGAAAGCAAGCCAGTCCGACGAATCTCTGATTGAAAAGGCAATCGCTCCCCCCGATGCAGACCAGGAACAAGCTCAAAAAACATCTTTAACGGATTCCGGAAGGAAGAAAGAGAACGAGGGAAATGAGATTCAGGCTGTGGAGGCTCTACCTATAGTGGTGATTCGAAATTTCGCTGGAAAGACTGCCCGAGAGGACCTCCTCAATGGCCTTGCGCAGTGGGCTGCCAAACTAGCCGAAAACCAAGTGAGCATGATCTTGTCTTTTCAGTGACAATGACCTGAATAATTTACTCTCTGGCAACAGATTGCCCATGTCATTGTCATCAGCGATAACCGGGAAAACTCGAAGAAAGTGGCCAAAGGTTGAATCTCAAGCCCCACATGTAAAGATTGTAGACTGACTTTTATCGGTTGTGACTAGCGCTACAATCCAAACCACTGAACTTCGTGGCTTTGTACGACGCAGATGAGATTAGTGCTCTCGCGTTCGTGCAAGAGAAGCTACATGAAGCCGATGTCGACGTCACTTTGTCGCAAGAAGAGAGAACTTACGTGCAGCGACTTGGAGGTAGATCCGTTGATCTCGAAAGCGTGAGATGTCTCTTTGACGGTCCATAACACTCCGTTTGACGGTCTCCCACTGCAGCTCATAAACAAAGTACGCAGTGGTATGGGTGTGAAGGAAGCTGTTGAAGATATCGTCAATCGCGGAGTTGGAGAGTTGAGGAAGAATGCGTTCGGAGATGATGCAGAGGATGCGAAGAATTTCCCTTGGACACGGGGTCAGGCATGGACATTGCTCAACCTCTTGTCGAGGAATCCCGAGGCGAGTGAATGCTTACATCTTGTTGGTCTGTATTTGTGACAATACATTTTCTTAGGTCCCCTATCACCAAATTCTAGTTGACTACCCATTTAAGGGCGATGAGAGTCCGCTACGGTCCATGGAACATGCTGAGCTAATTACGATAGCAACTCGCGATGGTAAATGCCAATCAAATCGTTCAAAAGCGTTTCGTCTTTGAACTGGATAACTACAGGTCTCCCCACTGTTATACGACCAGGGAAGCCGGTCTATCGATGGGTCTTTGAACGTCTAGTCAATGGTATGACCATTTATACCCTTACACAGCTTTACTCACGGGCTCTCAGATCCCATTTTCAAAGCCACTCAGGAAATTGAATTCAACAACCGGCTTGTGTCCATTGCTGAGACAACCATCCAGTCATGCGAGGAGGAGCTCCTGAAGCTGGTGGAAATTGGGAAAAACGCGCCTTCTACCTGGTTGAGTGAAGATCCCTCATCCCGGAGGTCTCAGTATCTTCTAAAGAAGATGATGGAATCTGAAAGGAAGCTGGAAGTTCTTGAAAGGAAAAATACGGAGTTGAAGAAGACCTTGTCTAAATTATCATGACATTATATGTTCATTTTAAACAAAGTTTGCTCTTTTATATATCATTGAACAGGAACATCTTTTTTTTACATTCACATGTGTACAAACAGGTAAATCACTGATATTTGATGTGTTCTACTTGTTGGTTCAGACGGACGGATTAGACAGGGGGATTGTAAAATTTTCAGTAATTCGTTGACCGAAGGTTAAAGCAATGCCTGGCAAACACAGGCCCCTCGCTGCTATATTTTTACTTTTCGTGTAGTTGAACAACTACGCTACGAAATAATACTAGCATATTCTACGGTATTCTTGAGTATACATGAAGCGAACATTTCCGAAGTTTCTCGTCCATTCTCCTTACAGTACCAAGAATCTCAACAGGGATGATGAAGTGCTTACTCATCTCATTATACTTTGCTGCCAATTCCTCTGGTGACCTGAACTTCTCGTAGCAATTTGTGTTTCTATATTTGTTCTAGTAGAATACTGCTAAGAGAAATGGAACATATACATACAGTACCTCCAAATTAGCCAACTTGATCTCACTCTCAAATTTCGCTTGTCCCGCTCCCCGAACTCTTCGTAGCAAAAGTCTTTTGCTAACTCTCATCGAAGAGTCCGGAGCGGTGCGCGCCGAGCTTGTACAGTATCTTCGGTGCGGTATACTCGCATTCTTTGCGAGACAGATCTACATGTGGCCTCTGGATGGGTTGAGCTGCGTTGTGCAGGGAGAAAACTTCTGCTCACTCGATGCGGTGATTGGATATATTAGTTATTTGTTACAGCTATCTGTAAGCTCTCTTGCAGTGCTAGTGGATATTCGAAAGGGAGAACTTATCGATGGAAAGATTGGAGCTGCTTTTGGAGCGGTAACGAAAAAAAGACTTAAAGTTGGAGAGAGATTGTGGGAAAGTCTTGTAACGTGACTACTTTTTGCACTTCTGCCAATGGCAACAGTCCAAGACCACAGATAATCATTTCGCGTCGATCATGCCTCGAGAAATTGTCACAGTGCAGCTAGGACAATGTGGGAATCAAAGTATGTCTGCGGTACCATCGCTTACGAAGTATACTCAGTAATCTCCAGTGGGCTCGGTTTATTGGCAACGGCTCTGCGCTGAACATGGGATTAGCAAGGAAGGCATCCTCGAAGAGTGGGCTACTGAACCTGGAGACCGAAAAGACGCGTTCTTCTATCAAGCTGACGATGAACATTATATACCACGGGCAATATTAGTTGACCTTGAGCCTCGTGCAAGTGCTTAACGTGTTTATCGTTCCTAATTTATTAACTGATGAAACTAGGTTATCAATAATATACTGACCTCACCTTACGCGAACCTGTACAATCCAGAAAATATCTTCGTGTCCAAGGATGGTGGTGGGGCAGGGAATAATTGGGCTCAGGGCTATGCTGCTGGAGAACGGATATATGAAGAGATAATGGAGATGATTGACCGAGAGGCTGAGGGTAGCGATTCGTTAGAGGTACGCGTATTATATCTCTTACCACATTATTTTGTTCATCCCCTCAAGGGCTTCATGCTCGCACATTCGATCGCTGGAGGAACTGGGTCAGGACTGGGCTCATTTGTTTTGGAACGATTGAACGATAGATTTCCAAAAAAACTCATTCAAACATACAGTGTTTTTCCGAATGCACAAGAAGGGGACGTCGTTGTCCAACCCTACAACTCTCTCCTTACGCTGAAACGTCTGGTGAATCATGCTGATTCGGTTGTGGTACTAGATAATGGAGCGTTGGCACGGATTTCATCAGAAAGACTTCATGTTCAAACACCTACGTTTGACCAAACAAATCAACTGGTGAGAAATATCCGCAGTCAGGAGAGCAGTGTTCATTCTCTGTCAAGGTAGCAACGGTCATGGCAGCCAGCACACAAACACTTCGATACCCGGGATACATGAACAACGATTTGGTCGGCATTATTGCTTCGCTCATCCCAACACCTCGATGTCATTTTCTCATGACATCCTATACGCCTTTCACCAGTGATCAGATCGACAAAGTGTGTGCTATCATTTAAAGGTCAGTTCCTGCTGAATGATACCGTTTGACAGGCCAAACCCATAAGACGAACGACGGTGCTTGACGTGATGCGACGTCTATTACAACCCAAAAACCGCATGGTATCTACAACACCAAGTAAGACTGCTTGCTACATCTCTATTCTCAATATCATACAAGGGGACGTTGATCCAACTGATGTAAGTACTGAACGTCACAGAACGGTCAATTGCTCTAATTTTGGTCACCGGGTACTCTAGGTCCACCAATCCCTTCTGCGAATTCGAGAAAGACAACTTGCCAACTTTATCCCCTGGGGTCCGACGTCGCCACAAGTCGCAATCACAAAACGTTCACCTTATGTCGCCACCAATCATCGTGTCAGTGGCTTGATGCTTGCAAACCATACTAGTATCGCATCTGTGCGTCGTTATTTCGACACAAAGTTATCATAGCTGAATCTTAGATACATTTCTAGCTGTTCAAGCGGATGTTGGATCAATTCGACAAGTTGAAGAGAAGGAACGCATTCTTGGAGCAATACAAGAAGGAGAAAATGTTTGAGAATGGGTTGGAGGAGTTTGATGATGCTAGGTGAGGAATGAACTCTTCAAACTTCATCGTCGAATATCGATTTTTTTGTAGGGCAACTTGTGAAGAGCTGCTGAACGAATACAAATCTTGTGAAAGTCCTGACTATATATCATATGTGAATTTCTTCCTTACTTGGTGCTTTTGCCTTCTGACTTAAACCGTTCCTTGTTGCAGGGTGCAGCAGAAGGTGGACAATAGGAGTTGTTCGGTGTTTTTTTTTGTAGCTCTTCGAACTTTGGTCATGCTTGATATTTGTAGTGGCGTTCTCTATGTACATTAGTATATGTACATCTAACTACGTTGTGTTGAGAGATGCAGGATTGGGAGAAGGCTGGAGGCCTTCGGGTCCCAGCTCCTAAGAGGTATGCATGGTTAACTGCAATGGGTGGGAGGGCCCAAGAGCGGCCATGCAATCTCACTAGGCAGAGTCTGAAGAAGGTGCCGCGATGCTTGAGATCATGGTGAGTTTCCGGAGGGATCCCATGGTAAGGAAAGAGAAGCTACCGGTGCTATACTGGTACTGCGATTCTTCGACGGACGGAAGCGAGTCGATGGAGTACTGACTAAAGGAGGTATCGCATCATACGTTCGTTCAAAGACCCAAGTTTGCTGCCTCTCAATTCTTCGACTCGCAAACTGCCAGACGGCGCACCATCTACTCTCAAGTATATCTCCGACGTGGAAGGCACTGTCTAGATGGATAATATCAGCCAAGTGTATGTTCATATTTTGATGACCTCGGACCAAATTCACCGATAGTATAGATGGAAGTTTCGAGAAACAAAAATGCATAGCATCCAAAAGAAGACTATCTAGTACAACATTCCAGAGACGACCTCACTACGAAGACAGAAGTCATGAATGGGAGGAAAGAAGGAGCCATTCATGACTTCTTAGGCCCTCCCAGTTTTTCCCCAATGTTGGAGCCTGAACAAGATGAAAACAGAGTTAAATGGGAGGCAAGTAGGAATAGCAAGAAAACCGTACCACGTAATCTCACACCAAGGATGCGTTCTAGTTTGCCAAGGATCTGAACGCTAGGGATGGCCTTCCCTGACTCATATTCCTGCATAACCGACGGCTTCTCGTTAACTTTCTGCGCCAGATCTTTCTGAGTTAACTTGAGTTCTGCACGAGCAGCAGCCATGGCCTGGAAGTAGTAATATATCAGTACATAGAGGAAACAACGGTGTCACGATGGGGATGTCAACGCACACGACCGACAGAAGGTGCAACTTTGGGCGGCGGGGCAACTTCGTTCTCTCGGTCGAGCTTGGCAATCTTTTGGTGGTCAGTTCCTATCGGAAGGAGTGAGGAGAGTCATAAACGAAAGCAGGAAGCCACGAACCCTGGTGAGCCTTGTTCGAACCACCGGTCGTCTTCTTATCAGTACCCACGACAGCGCCTGACCTTCGGGCCTAGAGTACGTTGAATATGGCATTCTACTACATTTCGATATAATATAGGATACGTACAGCTGTACAATACAAAGGTCAGAATTTGCCACCAAGCACAAGTACTTTGTATTCCACGTACCATTGAGGTCGGAATCTTTCTTTGTGACTTTCGGAGTCTGTCTCTTGGAGCCTATGACAACTTGTGCGTCCCATTCGTCGCTCATGATGAATATATAATACAAGCAAGAATTGGCCTTTTTCTAAAGAATCTAAAATGCGAGAGGTGGTGGTAGCAGTGAAAGGATGTGTGTTGCGTGTACGAATATAGTGTTTATATTCTCATGCTGTGTGTGCTGACTCATGCCCTCATGTCGGATGCGAGATTATTGACTTGAGCGCGCTGATATCTAGTTCAAATCTAGTCATAGATAGCAATACGAGCAAAAGAAGGAAGACGTAGAATAGAAACGGGAACAACCAAGTGCAAGCTCAAAAAATTCCGGGCGACAAATGCTTGAAGAGCTTTGAAGAGTCCAACTCTACTTTTGCGGTATGTTATTCAGTGCCACCAAGTCAAGACTCCGCGCAGGTTATCTACCGACATTTAGAAAGACAGTACTAACAAGAGAATCCAAGGGAGGCGACTTGCATCACATGATCATCGTCAGTTGATCTATGATAATGCTGTCCGAACGGGATCGCCTCGCCATCCTTCGCATCTTTCATCTCTATACACCATTTTATCTTCTGAGTCCGCTATTGGTTCAGCTCAATACTATTCTTCTGGAATTCCACCTCAAACAGTTCCTACCATGTTCACTATCCCTTCTTTTGTGTCTACGGATTCAAACGAATCCAAGTTCAAGGATGCAACCAGTGCTATACAGTGCTATACTAGATCTTCCTAGTACTGGAAAAAATAGAGTAACCGACTATATCCCGAGCCTTTCAAAAGCAGTGCGGCGCTCTCTAATGAATATCCTTGAAACGCACACCCAGGAAAATCCATCATAGGAAATTTGGTAGATAACAAGACGACATTGTAGAAGAATCCGGTTTGTGTTGAATCAAGTCAATCAATTCTACTGTTAGCATGACCCCCGAGCCTCCTCCCGTTGTGCTGATGCCGAATGTTCAAGTGACCGCCTAGCGTGCAAAGTATTTCAGGGGAAGGCGCGGACGAGATATCTTTGATCGGTATGATGGGGTCTTTTCGCGGTATCGGTGAGAGTAAGTACAGGAAAACAGCTGTCGTGCTAAAGGTCTACAGGATGCGGGAGGCTGCTCCCGAAATTGGCTGTGGGCATGTCGGCGTTGTTTTCTTCGTGGAATGATGAATGTTGAAGAAGTAAGCATCAATTAGTATCGGCGAGAGAATTTGCACCCCTTTTGGAGACGTTTGGTGTCACTTGAAATTAAAATTGGTGACCAGAGTAACAGCTGTGTAGTGGCAGTAATAGCAGGCTTTCGATGGGGAGGTACGTTCCTGGTTGTTCCTGTGTACTTCCAATAATTACCATCCTAATCCTATGTATAGTTTGGTGTATTCTTGCCGACGAAGGTCGTTCAATTCCAGCCTAAAAGTCAGGCACATAAAGGTTGTTATCTGGATACTTTAAGAGGCTGGTTACATTGAAAATATATCTTTGCCGAATTTGATGTGCGTATAGGCATGCGCCGGTCCACACCGCGCGCCAATTTCTCGCTCTTTGTTGTGTTCCTCGGCTCCAGTTCATACCACTTCCGCGACGTACCTGTCTTGAATACAGCTTTCTGCTGATATTCGACATCTCACTATCTCGCTGTCTTGAAGAGTTGACGGAACCACACATGGGATTCAGAGCATAGTATAAAATGTTTGCAATATGGCGGGATCAACTATATTTCTCTCTTTCCTTTTTTCCTCTTTCGTTCCGGGTCTTTAAACAATGCGGTATACCACCTTGACCGTCTTGGCAGCCCTGTTTGGGAAAGTTCTCTCTACACCGGTAAAGCGAACCTCAGTCACAGGTAAGTGATCCCGTCGAGTCCTCTTGTATATAAAGTATTGATTGTTCGATTTTAGGAATTACATCTGATGCTGCCGCTTTCGCACAGAGTTCATTTGACTACGTAATTGTCGGTGGGTACACCTTACTATGGCTAGAAGGAATATCTGATATCTCGACATTCACATAGGAGGAGGCACCGCGGGTCTTGTAGTAGCTGCTCGGTATATCTCTTTGAGATGACGTGAAAGCTTCACTGACTGTTATCAAACAGCCTCACCGAGAACTCCGCCGTGAACGTTGGGGTAATTGAAGCTGGAGAGTCTCATTTCGGCGACTCTTACATTGATACTCCCGGTTTGACCTGATTCAAGTAACAAACAGCTTATGAGTCAATCTCATGAACAATCATAGCTTATCTCGGGGAAGGCTTCTTCAACCCTCTTTACGACTGGGCGTATGAGACTGTTCCTCAAGCCACTCTGAATGGGAGGAGTGTCGCACTCAACCTGTAAGCTATCCAATCCCTTCGTACCTAGTCAATCGTTACGAATCTTACTGGTTCAGCGGAAAAATGGTCGGCGGAGGGAGTGGGCTCAATTTCATGATCTACGGACGCGGATGTCAAGGCGACTACGACAATTGGAGCCAACTCGGAATTGACGGAGGTTGGGATTGGGCCGGATTGCTCCCTTACTTTGAGAAGACAGAAAGTGTTACAGCCGGGCCGTTAGTTACCCCCTACAACTTGACTGAACCTTCTGGAACGGGGGCTGGCGAAGGGAAATCCGGGCCACTTCCTATCAGTTACAATAACTTCTACAGTGAAATTGAGGGTCCCTACGCTCAGGCTCTGTTATCTTTAGGGGTACCTCAGAATGCTGACCCTGTGGGTGTCCAGTAGTCCATTACCCTTTTGATCTCATGGGTTTTCCGTGGGTTTATAGGATAACGGCGACACGACTGGTCTGTTCAACAGTGCTGCTAGTGTCGACGCTGCGACCGGAAATCGAAGTTATTCTGGTCGCAACTACTTGTTACCCAATATCGGTCGATCAAATCTCGCTGTGTTGACCGGGGCACAGGTGGGTATTCATAACTTTGTCCCTGAATGAATGCTAAAAAGTCGTGGTTGAAGGCAACCAAGATACAATTTACTCAAAGCGGAGGAAATGCTACAGCGACTGGCGTCCAATTCACCGCTAGTGGAACCAGCTACACCGTGTCGGCGGGTAAAGAAGTTATCCTGAGTGCTGGTAGCCTCCATACACCTCAATTACTCGAACTTTCTGGTATTGGTGACGAAGCCCGTTTGTCTGCTTTGGGTATTCCGGTTGTTGTCGCAAACTCAGACGTCGGGGAGAACTTGCAGGTATAGTGCTTTCTGCTCGTCATTCATTACACTTTTACTAATTCGCTGAACAGGATCACCAAACCGTATATTCCGATTTCTTACTCGCTGATCCCGACATCCCGACCATTAGTGAGCAATTTCGCCCAACGTTGTCCCCACCTTGTTGTCCTAAGCAAACGTGTAGACACACTCTTTTCCAATGCAAGCTACGCAGCCACACAGGAGGCGCAGTAGTAAGTTCTTTAGATTTGAGTCATGTCGAGCTCTTAGCATCAACTCTTGCATCTAGTCTCACCAACCACACTGGTTTCTTTACATACACTCCTTCCGCCGTCTCCTTCCATCCCCTACAACAATTTTGGACAGAGGATGATCTCCAAACTGCACTAGCTCAGCTCCAAACTGAAATAGCGCAAGCCAATGTCAGCACGTTCATCAGCAAACAATATCAGCTACAGATCGACAGTATTATGCAAGGTCAATTGGCACAAATGGAGTTGGTGTTTCTTGCTGGTCAGAATCACCCATTCTCAGTTCATGTCAGTTTCTCATCAATGATTCTACACCAGGGGTTCTCGGCGAAGCTTCCTCGGATCAGGAGAACTTTGTGAACTTTGCTAATTTTGCTTCGGTATGACATCAACGAAACATATTTACTCTATCGCTGATGGAGAGTTGACAGAGGCCTTTCAGTCGTGGTTCCGTCGTGAGTTTTCATCCAGTTGAACTGACTGAAATAAAGACTCCGATTTCCTGAAGCATATAAATACCACTGATCCTCTCGCGTCCCCTCTGATTGATACTGCCTACCTGCAATTCACATTTGGTGAGGAAACTTTTTCTTGTAGAGACCTGTTTTTTTTCGAATAATCATTTACAGACAAAGAAGTACTTGTGAAGGGTGCTCAGCTCAATCGTAATCTTACGCAGATCGCTCCTCTCGCAAGCTTCATCTCTAGCCCCTTAAATCCTTCTGCGGACGTATCCACAGAAGAAGAATTTGAAAAGTATACTCATTGAACCTATCTGAAAGGATTACTCAAACAGTAACTGCAGCTTCATTATCGAGAACGTCAGTACCGAATGGCATCAGGTTGGTACTGCTTCCCTTGGTCCTTTTGGAGAAGGGGGTGTTGTTGCTAGTGATTTGATCGTCTACGGGACCTCCAATGTCCGAGTTGTAGATGCAAGGTCAGCGTTGAACTTTGATCAATACGGATTTTAATACGAATAATGCGCCATACAGTATCATGCCCATGCAAATCGGAGCACACATCCAGGCAACTGTCTACGCTATTGCCGAGAAGGTGAGTGTACGCAAAGAGACTATTATCACAAGGCTTAACAGAGAATATACTTATGACCACAGGCTGCCGACATTATCAAAGCCGCTCAGTAAACTTACATCCTCAACACCAACACGGAGTTATATTGACCACTCCACATCTTTACATCTTTATATCTTAAGTTGACGCTCCCCTCGTTAGTCACTGCGTCCCATGATATCCTACCCCTCATTTGGAATTTTTCTTCACATCTATCATACGATCGACTTTTTATTATTATCTTTTTATCCCGGCTTCTGGATAATTGCTTCGTAAAATATCATTCTTCGCTACTCAAAGTTACTCAGAAATAACAACTCGTTCTCCTCGAACTCAACTCAGTACAAGCGTCGTTAGTATGATAGAAATTTGTTTCCTCGGACTCGGGTGATATGTTTTGTGACGGTTTGTGGTCGGGTATAGAGATTTTCCATAGCTAAAGTCATGAGGAGATTCAACGCCAAGAAACAAGGTTGTACTGAACGCGGAGAGTGAAAGTAAGTACTGCTGCTTTCTTATTGGGTGAACTGTGAAGAGCAAGGCTGCCAGTAGGATCTCCTCTTGATGAAAATTAACTATATATAGCTACTTGCGTCTATTATAGGTTTGGGTTCAAGCCCAAAGATACGAGGTTTGACAGAGTCCAAAGTGATGCATCTTCGATGAAAATTGGCATCGTAGCAGGGTTAGGCGTAAAATGTTTGGAAAGGTTAATGAAAGAGAGTTCTGAGCTAGGGTTCTACTACGAAAGGGTCCTTGCTGGTCTGTGCTACACACACTATTGAGCCATGCTGCAAGGAACAAGCCGACCTGTCCAGACCTGTCCGTGATCTCTGTGAAGCGACCGGGTGACCACTACAGTATGTAAGACTCGAGAAAGACACCTTTCCTCGAGCTTCAAGGAACAACCTATTTTAGAGGCTAGATTTAGTTGGATTTGAATCTTCGAATCCGCGTTGGCCACTTGAGGTTATTTTTGTAGACGAACGCCACCCCAGTACATAAGTAGCTGCGGTTGCGAAAAGTTGAATTAACAAATTCACGTTTTTGTTGGTTTCCAAGGATATGACAATGATTGTCATATCCAGGTCATATCTATAGGCCAGAACTCAGCCAGGACGAGCCAGAACGATGTTGAAGAATTGCACGTGGAATGATAACAACGTCAATAATTTGTTTTGATCACCACCATCATTCATTCATTCAATTGAGGCTGGGCTCCCGTTGGCAAGTCCCATCTTTCTCTTTCCCTCTTACATCTCTTTTGGCTTCAAGGCTCTCGGGCTGACCCTCCCCTTTTTTCTCCACTTTGCATTTGCAGTTGCGCAAATTGTGCAAGGCGTTGAGCGTCCTTTCTTTCAGTCTTTACCTTTTTCTTCCAACTCTCGTACAAGTTTGCTCGGTGCTACAGCCACCTCTGTACCTTCAGTGCATCTCTGGGAGTGCCCTTTGTTGTCGATATAACCAACGTCTCGCCTTTGGCAAGAAACAATACACTTTCGGTGGGTGGGGTTTCCCTGAGGAGCGTTGGAAACAATTGTTCATATTGTATATAGATCTAATCCTTCAAAGTTTTTGCAATGGTTTCCAGAAAGCTGATGGGTTTTTGGGCTCTCTTTGATGTCTGCTTGCTTGCCGCCGGAGTTGTGTCGATCATCTTCTCCGTTGTCTACCGCAAACAGGACATTCTTCTGAATCTGACCATCTCAAATGCTGATTTGACTGGTGCGTACATATTTGTCGCTATGCGGGCGCTCACTTTGTCTAATAATACATGATCCCAGCTGCCTTGGTTATGGGTATCATGCTTGTCGCAACGTTCATATTCTCTATCGGTGCTATCATCCAGAAGAACCATGTCACAATAGGTCTTGTCATCCTGAACTACATCCTTGTCGCGGACGCAGTTGTCGTGCTTGTCATTGGAAGCTTCGTTTGGTTCTTCTCCCTGCAGCAGCGGAACAATTATCACGCATTATATGTGGAGCTTCCTGCGTCTAGTCGTGTTTTCATCCAGGACAAGGTACGATATCACCCTCTGTACAGATAAACTGTCTCATCTCCTTACAGTTCAGCTGCTGTGGTTATTTCAATGGTTCTGACGCAGTTGAATCCTCAACTTTCTGCACATCGTCTCAGATTGCATTCACGAATGCCCTCGACCCCTCCGATGTGAACAATGCCGATAGTTTTTGTGTCACGAAGGTCACTGCCTTTACCGATTACACACTCAATCAAATGTTCTCGTATGTTTTTTGTATCGCTGACTGTTCGACACAGTAGCTGACTTCGCGCGTTGCAGGAGTGTATGATTATCTCTTTCGCTAGGTTGAACAGGGTAATTTGCTTATGTTCCCAATTTTAGACCTACGGTTTCATGCCTATCGTTCTTGGGCTTCTTCTCTTCTCCCTTTGTGTTATCAATAAGGTACTACCTGCCGTTTTCATTCGTATATTTGTATGATCTGATAGCCCAATACAGAGAAAAGAAGACGAGCGGTTCAAGAAGATCGACGCAAAACGCGGTGGCAGAGGCTTCGTTTAAAAACTTATCCTTCGGTCACATCGTTCAGCTATCGTGGTGTACTACAGTGAACGTACTCAGTACCGCCGAATCTGATATCCTTCAATCGCCCGTGACCACTGGTCCTAGACGAATCCACTCATTGATGTCTCTTTCTACATGCATTACTATTTGTTAGATTATCTGCTTTTCTTCCCCCATTCCGAAATCTCTGTATTGTACCGGCGCTCGTTGCTATCCGACATACTCACATCTTTTCCTTCGCATCTCGAAGCCTTCAGATTCTCATCTCTGCACTTTTTTGTACTGCATAATTTTTGCCAGGTGAATAACGAGTTTGGGCCAGCCCTTATAGCCGGAGTATTTGTCGAGTGAAGAAAAAGCATTGAAAGAATTACTTAGGTTTTGACCAAATTGTCGCCACTGCTTGAGACGATTTATTCATGCAGATATTACCGCTGTTCTCGTAGTCTCGCGGGCTCGATTTTGTGCTCACGTCGCTCCAAAAGGAAATAATCCGATGTTTCTTCCGATCTCCCATGCCCAAAGCCCGAAAACGCAAAGCTCCCATAACAGGCATTGGTTCGACCTCCGATACGAGTAGCAGCAAATCTGAATCAAGTCGTGCTGTCATTCGGCGCTTCCACATATTGCTGAAACAACAGGCTCAGCTGCGGAAATCAATTATTCAGAATATATCGAAGAAGGCTGAATTGGCGGATGTCGAGCGCGAAATTAGAGAGCTTGGTGGGCTGGAGAGCTATCAGAGGATGTCTGTGATTGGACAAGGGACCGATAGAGGAGGCGGAAGTGAGAAGGTACTGATCCGTTGGTTGAAGGACAAAGAGCTGCATAAGACGAGAAAGAAACTTCGGTGAATACCTTTCCTCCTTCGATTGTCAAGTCTTGCTAAATTTTACAATATGAAGATTACTTGAAGTAGGCGCTCTCAAACCTGATAACTATGCAGGTTATTCGTCATGGATTGAGGCTAAACCTATGGACTTGAATTCTCGACATCCGTCTATTCTAGAACAAGATTTTCTGTTACTCGACCAAGAGCAAAATTCTGAAAATTGGGATGTTATTAGTCTTAGCCTTGTACTGAATTTTGTTCCCGAAGCTCTGGATCGAGGTGAGCTTCACCTACAGATATATCGTTGATTATTATTAAGTAGGTATACAGGGCGCATGCTTCGTCTCGCACAAAAATTTCTACTGGAAGGCGGTCATTTATTCGTTGCTGTATGTATTCACTCTGATCTGATTGCGCCCATTTAAACGGGGTTTATAGCTTCCTTTACCTTGTCTCTGTAACTCCCGTTATCTCGATTTCGATCGATTCACCGATATCATGCAATTTCTGGGATTTACGGAGGTTCAGCGGCACTGGCGACAAGGTGGCAAGATGGTTTATCATCTCTTTCAAAAGAAGATCGACTCCAGTCCACCTCCGGAGCAAAAACTAATCGCAGTTCCAGAAAATCTCACCAAAAAAACTATCCTTCGACAAGGGAATCGAAACAACTTTTCTATAATCCTATAGCTGTTCCCCATCATTTAAAAAGTGCCTAGACCATGTATGTAGCAAACTTCGGAGCTACACAGACTTTGATTTGGTTTGAGTATGTGTATAAACAGAATTTGTAGAGAACATACTCAGGCCGATTCTTCCATCTTAATCATGACATGAGGAAAGTATTTTTCAAAATTGCCGTCTCTTCGTCGTATGATTTCGGAGAGTTTGTCAAGAAAACTCCTCAGCTGCTCCTTGTCAGCTGTTGAAGTTGATGCTCCTGGACCTTCCGAGCAGCGATGATGTTTTCGAATCTCGAAGTCTTGAGAATCATCTGGCCACAAGCCTGCAAGACTCTGTAGATGAAGCTGGATGGTAGCTGATCCGATGTACTCTCGATCGAGCCCGTAGAAAGTTGAGATCATTTGTGAAGCAGGATAGTATCGTCCCCTAATGTCGTCCAAAGGTACAACAGCAAAATAGCCTGGTTTCATTATGGGGCAAAATTTGTACCCATGATATGCCTTTGGCATTCCTTCGAGCTCTTGTCCATGAATTACAGCAGCGTCTTTGTCGGCAACTTCATAAAGAACCCCTACAGCGCTCAGTGTATTTGGTTGAGGATAGTGAACAAATCTCCAAGCCATAATTTTCAGAAAAAGGCCTCTAGAAGATGCGCCGGCGAATTCAGAAGAGTGTGTAAACAGTCTTGAAAAGTATATGCCGGGTCCAGAAGGAGGACAGACAAATTGGTGGGAAGTCACCAAATCTTTCCTCGCACTTCCTAAACGTACAAGATCTCCAATCTGAATGTACTCAGCTCCCCATCGCAAAGTCTCCGTGAAATTGGAACATTCCAAATTTTGTTGTGACATGAAAGAAATTTTTGCACGTGCAGAATCATTTACGTTCAAATGCGGGAAAATAAGTGAAGGCTGTTGAGGAACCTCATAAGAGGTTCCTTCTTCAAAGACCGCAAATAGTGCTCCAATATATGGAAGGGCAGCTATCACAAAGGATGGATTCTGAGAGAAAACAAGATCATTTTTCTCGAAGTTGACTATCAGTGGTTCATATGAGGTTGGGGGGGCCTGGTGTAAATCAAGAGCAGATTTGAGAGTGTCAATCAAGTCCATAGGTGGCATGTATGATTTGAATGGAAGAATGTGGTTCTCCTGTACAAAGCAAGCCTGTGATTGTAAACCAGGCCCAAAAGGTTTGATTTTGTGTATTGCCATTCCCTCCACAGTAGAGGCACAGATCTCGAAAATTGAAGCAGGCCATAGTCGAATGTAAATGTTGGATGATAATTCTGTGATTTTAGGGTTCAAGGCAACCCAGACAATTTCACCTTTTTTGAAGTATGCATGAATGGTATTTGAGGATCTAGAAACCTGATTGGGTGAGGAGTCTGAGCTGACATGGGAAGATGAAATTGCTAGATGTTTTTTAGATCGAGTCAGATGTGTGCACACTGAGTGATCCAGATCTGAATTGAGGAAAAGCCAAATTGCATGCGGTATGAATTCAGATGGACTTCGAAATCCAGATATTCCAGAAGCATAGGGAGAGCCTATTAAGCAGAAAATATTAGATGATGGATCCTTGAGTTTTACGACAATCTTCTTCTTACCAATCAAGGCTATGTACCAGTTCCCACCTTTTCTTGCAGAGTTATTGCGTCGCCGCTGTAATTGGATTAATTGATACCCTTGTGGCAAGTCAACTAGGGCGTTGGCTATCAATTACATAGTCAGGAAGAGTCAAACCCAAGAGCTTTGACCAGATTACATACCAGTTGATTGTAGAATCCCAGCTTCATGGAGTGCGCTGGTAAGGATTTTCAGCCATCTTTCTTTGATTCTGGTGTCCGCTATCCGAATTATAGCTCCTTTTGCCTGGGCATTGGATATAATCGTTGTTGCAGCAGTCATGTTTTGAACATCCGTACGAGGAAATGTAGCCATGTGTACAGTGTAGCGAGGGGAAAGAAAACAGCCTGAGCAATTGATTTCGGAGGCGACAATAGAAGAATTCTGAACAGAACAACTAAGAATTTAAAATCTGAGGTAAGTTTATTTACAGTTGCTTGGGGTTACATAATGACAACTTCAGCCCCCGATTCCTGTCCTTTGCATAAATTCATGGTCTTCGGTATGGATTTTGACTTTTCCAGACCCTTTCCACGCCGTTTGCCAACTACGTGGCTAGAACGATTCGCTTGATATATGACATGTAAGACCAGGATTTTCAAACCTCTTTGACTGCATTATCTTGTTTCAGCAGCTTGTTCAAGAATTCGAACGGTGCCTACACATCGTGAAGTCACCTGCACTAGCTAAACTCCAAGTGAACGGTCCGCGGTCAACTGTCAAGCTTGTTTTACGGGATGCCCGCACCCGAGAGCTCATACACCGACCATTTCCTCACAGCCAAACCACCTCTGTCTGAATCGCAAGAGCAAGGACACAATCACCATTGACGATTAGTATCACCGCGGTATAAAGTTTGTCAAAAGATAGATCCGGACGTGGCCACTGGCAATGAGGCTATCTGAAGCTATCAGGTATCTCCCGTGAAGAATTGTCTGCTTCTTGACCATATCTGCACCACCGTACTAAGGGGCTGACTAGTCAACATGTCGCTGCTGCAAAAATGAGTCGGAAACTTGTTCTTTTGCCAGCTCATTGTCGCGCCCGAAACTGCCAACGCCGAAAATTCCAAACCAAACGGTGCCTCGGTTCACTTCTCACATATTCTCACATATGAAACTCGCGGAATTCTTCGAAATTGTCGACGAAAAGAAATGCTTCCACCACATCGTCGAAAATCTTTCCTAGGTCTGAAAAGACCATGAAGAATGATCGAAGCTTCACGATTTTACATAACACCATCCAATTGCTCTCCACCTCTGAGTCCTTCACCTTCTCTTTCTCCCTTCCTTTCCTCTATTTCTCTCTCATTTTGCCTCTTACCGCCACGTATAGCTTATACTAATCTTACACACAACACACACAAGAACATTCATTTTATGATCATCTTGACTCTGGGACCAGTTAATGAATGACAGTTTCAAAAAAGATGGGGCCGTAAAAAAACTTCTTCAATTGTTTTGGAATATTACATTTACTTTCGACCTACGTCTTGAAATCTGCCATCAACCCTTGGATCAACCACCAACAAATCCTCGTCTATTTTTTGTTTTTGCTGAAATTCTTGTACTGAAGAAGTCCTCATTTGTTTTCCATCATGAAGATCGACAGAACTCATGTGCTCCGTTGTCGCAACATTGAGGTGATCTTGATAATGAGCCCTGGACCGCACCCATCTTACTGCTAAGTCAGACGCATGTTTCCACTGCAAGGTAGCCTTGGAATTTGGTTGACGCTTAGGATGTTGCCGGTGCGCTTTTTCACGATGAACAGCATCCTTTGTGCCTTCGCAGAGATTCTCTGTAGAAGGATGTTCGACCATGCGTGCTAGACTATTCACGTATTGTGAACCTGTTGTAACCTGAGTCTAGGCAAAACAGGAGCGAACAATATCAGAGAAACTTGCCCAGTAGATATTTTCTGACGATAGAACTCATCGGCTGTCCGCTTTCATCGTCCACAAGATATTTTCGCCCTCGTAAAGCAGTAAAGCCGTCATGACCTTGAGCCATATACTCTCTACTCACGATCTTGTACTGCCTCCCTCCCTTGACACGTGGAATCGGTTCAGCATCGACCACACGTGGAGTGGAATACCCACTTCCACCACCTCCGTTGTATATACTGTCTTCCATCTCTTTCGTAAGCCAGATGCTTAAAATTCGATTCCCGGGCTCTCTTTGAGAGTCCCACGCAACACGCATACCAGATACTACTGGAAATCGACTACAGGGGTTTGAGTTAACATGAAATATGTCCTGGAGGATGAGGAAGTATATTTACCCTTCTTGGGCAGGCCAGGTTGACAGACCTGACTCGAGGGCATCCCAAATGGCATCCCCATCCAACTCTAGCACAACCAAAGGATCATCAAATGGGAGGATTTCTAGTATGTCTCCCAAGCTGATATTTCCTAATCAAAGTCATTCTTCTGTTCGGATATATCTGCTGTTTCGCTCACCTGGCCCATATTCGGAGTCCCCACGAAGTGTGCCAGCACAGATGAGAACTGCATCAGAGCCGCCGCATCCTTTGAGCGTTCCACAGTCGTCGTAGGCATGACGGATAATGTCCGCGAACCAATTACCTGCTGCAGACTGATTGATGTGAGTAAGCGAAATATATAACTCCTTCGAGTACATAGACCTTTATACCTCTTCAGTACGAATGATATTTGACCTTAGGTCAAGCGTGACGATCGACTTGCAGACAGGCGCTTTGAGAGACTTCGAGACTGCAGATAGTAGACTTCGAAGCATCTGCGTAAGCTCCTTTGAAGATCTAGACCCAGGTTGAGTTACGACGCGCCGCCCTTGGATCAATGTGAGCGAGGACAAATCTAGTGGCACCCAAAACCCACCTGTGATCGAACTTATGACTTTCTTGCGTACGCTTCCTGCCGGTGTAGATTCGAGCGTCAAAGTGAAATCACTGAGATCCCGGAAATCGGTGCCACTTTTGACGACGAGTACATCGCCGTGGTCTTGTTCCGCTCCCAATGATGGCTGCTGGACATCATAACCTTCCCAAGAAGAAACTCCTTTGCTGATATAGTACATATGGTCATGCCCGCCGAGTACAATGTCGACACCGTGAAGACCAGCGATTGCTTGTTCTTGTTGGGCAGAAGGCGAAAGAGCGAAGAGATCTTTCGCGATTTTTATGTCCTATATTACTTGATGAGTTCAAAATTGAGGTATGAAAATTCTGGAGGACGCGTACGTTTGGCACTCTGAAAAGGGAATGAACGGCTTGTCCTTGTAGCTAGAAGTGATATTACCTGCAGTGGGTTAGCGCAATGATAATCTCACATTTGTATGGGCCATTCGGATCCCGGAGACGCGTCGAAAGATCTATTCCGACCTCCTTTACATCCTTGTACACGAAGTTTTGAGGCCAAGTTGGAACAGTAGTGATCCATTCTCTGAACGCAAATCCTGAGATTTATATTGTACGAAAACTTGGAATAAGCACACGTACTTTTCCACAAGCCCGATTATTCCGACGCGTATTCCAGACCGTTCAAGCACCTCAAACTCCTTGAGAGCAGAGGGTATTTTCATAGTGACAGTGTCGATGATGTTACTCAGAAGCCACGGCTGACATTGGTTCATATTAGCCATAGACGCAGTCGACGCGAATGATTTGAACTGACAAAGTTGCAGTCTGCGATAAGTTCCGTTAAATGAAGATAGCCTACGGGTTATCGATTGAGCCAGTAGGAATCCGAAGCGCACACAATGATGTAAATACCAAAATCAAAGTCATGATTCCCCGTCATTGATGCATCTGGCCTTAGAAAGTTCATGACGGGTACCTAGTCATCCAGCAGTGACAGTAAAAACTTGTAGTCAAAATCGCGTTCGATCTGGGAAAGATAACGCACCATATGACTTCCGCGAGTAACAGAACTCTCTACTGAAGGTGAAAAAACGTCCCCAGAAAAAAGCACTATCCCATCTCGTTTTCCATCTCCGCGAAGAGGCCATCCATCTCGGACGTTGTCCAGCCCAACGGCGAACTGAGTAACATCAATGGTATCTGGTGACCGAGAGGAAAGTTTCTGGGGTGAAACGCGGTACACGTCGTTGAAGTGGAGGACGTTGAGGGTCTTCGACATGGTTGTTTCAAAAACGTATCAGATATAGAGCTGCCGAGAACATTTCCAGGGATGCAGTACTCAATTCCAAGGCTTCATGACGGTTACTTAGTTATGTATGTACGTACCTTCAGGGAGTTGGAAACGGTGACAGACATTAGAATACGCTGATTGCAAAGAGGAAATATGTAACGAATTAGTAGACTATGTACCAATACAAAGTGAGGAAATGTTCCTCAACACTTAGCTAACGACCTCCGCTTAGATCTAGTTTAGCATTATGCACCTCGAGCTTTTCCATCACCGCCCGGTGAAGACTTGAGTTTTTGACTCTTGTAAGGCCACCAGCATAGGATGCAGCGCCAGCGATAGAAGCCGAGTACGACGGAGCATCCAGTTTTGGTTGGCGACTCATGCTAGTAGGTACTATAATTGGCATCTGTTTTGGTGGTGGCGGCCACTGACAAAGTGTTAGCAGGTTTACAGGCGATGAAATTTCACTGGAACCAACATTTCGACTAGGTTGGTTGAAATGAATAGCAGCCCAGGGTGGATAGTCTTTCTCTAACTTGATGATGTGTTCTTCGAGGAAGCGAAGCCGGTCTAATAAGCTCTGCGGAGCATAAGGTACTAAGCACATTAACGTTAGTGATGCTTCAATTGGATTACGAAGGTCAATATACCATATCGGATGGCAAGATGATTCTCGATATTAGTGAGACGGTCGTCGAGGCCTGGATGACGTTCCGAAGACAGGTCTTTCACAACTGTAGCCTCTGCTTTTTCATTTTTGAACGTTGTCGCTTTTGCTTTACCTTTGTACGTAGAAGTCGAGGGAAGTACAGTAGTAGTTGTAGATCCAGAAACGTCATGATTCCGCATCGTGCGACGAAGAGGTCCATCTTCGTTTTTGACGATATCGTACTTGATCTGGGCGTTTCGGTCGATAGCCTTTGCATCGGTGCGGGCGCAAGATGAAGGTGATTCCAGATTCGAGGCATCTGAGGAAGTCTCGTCTTGAGGTCGCAGTTTTGCGAGTGACCGTAGAAATTCTGCGCGATTTGACGCTTCATTATTGGCGCGTTTCTGGGCCAAAAACGTTGAGATCGATTTTGTGAGCTGTAAGTAGGAGTTGACAGGAATGTACTTCGAGTCGGGAAGTACGGTACATACAGAAGTTGGGGTCTTAGGTTCAAAACCATTCGAAAGACGAACATGGTCGATTTTACGATCCTCAAGAGACCGTTGCTCAAGCTGTCCTTGTTGGATTTTCTGATAAAAGATGTAAGTAGTCCAGAACAAGCAGTGGAAGTCAATATACATACCTGTATGTTGTTTGCGAGCTCCTGCAATGCGCCAGGTACCTTCTGATTTTCCCAGTCAGAGTTCAATACGAGCATATCACGCTCGAGGCCTCGCAGGGCCTGAGTCAGTCCAACACTCTCCATGAATGATTTGAGAGCATAGTCCCAATTTTTACATGGTTCTGACGGCGAAGGTATTGGGCTCGGGGGTTTGGGTACGTTCGAAGCAAAATTGAGGGCTGCGGTAGTAGCTGCTGTAATCCCTGGAGTGGTAGAGGCACCCAACCCAGCTTTTGGATGTGCATACAGGTATTGCTGCTGTGGATAAGGTGTTATAGTTTGCGAGGAAGTATAAGGATAGGCAGCCATTGTCCAGCCATTCTTCCAAGCGGGATTAGGAGCATACTGGTTGGGCAAGGTACTAGGTCCTGCTGCGGCGTTATTTGGCGTTTGAGTAGGATAGTAGGAAGGTAAAGCCCCGGCTCGCTGGACCGAGACCGAGACCAGTGGCTGAGGAGCGGCGTTTGATTGTGATGGTTGTGGTGGTGGTGGTGGTTTATCACTTAAAGCCATCAAATTCTATATCAGCATCATTCTTTTCTTTCAAATCCCATCTTCATCCTTACTTAAGAAAGCTTCAGCAAGTATGGATCATGGTGACCATGGCGGTCATAGCGGCCACGATATGCCAATGCCAATGTGTTCAATGAACATGCTGTGGTAAATCAGACTCTGTTGCCTAAATACAGAAGAGACCAGTGACTGAAGACCTTCTCAGGAATACCCAGATTGTTGACACTTGCATAGTCTTTCGCAGCTGGCATATCAGTACCAACACTGCGTTCGTATTCTCTTGTCTGGCTATCGTGGCGCTCGGTGTCCTCTACGAGTATCTCCGTGTCTTTCAGAAGCTAATCGACACTCGCATTGCTCTGTCCCTGGTCAAGGACAAGAGAAGCCGTAGTAGAAGTTCTAGCGGTAGGGCCTCCCCCGAAATTCCTCTGGAAGAGGAGGGCCTCTTGTCTGGTAGAGTGTTTAAGGCAAAGGTGACAGGGTTAGTCTTCAGCCTCCAATCTCTTCCTCAGTGAATAACGATGTCTTCAAAACAGTGTTCCGGTTCCCTTGCCTTCACGCATTTTTCGTGCTGTTTTGTACGGGATATCCGTCTTCCTATCGTTCTTCCTCATGCTCGTTTTCATGACTTATAATGTACGTCCTACAAGCTAGATTTCAGATCTGATCCCCTCCGCTCATGCTCTGCTTTTTCCAAAGGCATACCTCATTCTTTCCGTTGTGCTGGGTGCCGCTTTGGGGCACTTTATCTTTGGAGGCAGTGTAGATCCGGATAGTATTCTTAGTACAGACGGAAAGGGAATGGCTTGTCATTGATTGAACTTCGTGATTTCAATTCTGAATCTGTGATTCATCTTTCGAATGCGTTTCGAATTTTCTAGTTTTGGGCTACGTATTTTACCAGCAGTGGTTCCTTGAATTCAATAAATTTGATAGGTGACATGGTCAACCATAAACTTGCTGACCCAGGATCCAGAGCGTTCGAGTACTCAATTCAAGTACATACTCGCGGCTGGAGACAGGTGGTAGCTCTTGTAACACTAGTTGTACGTTACGCTGGAACAAACGGTTTCGGAGTATCACCAGTGATGGAACGGGTCCAATGAGCAATCATTCCGACGCCAGTTCCTATACCAGCACCGCCTAATATCACTGTATATCGCGATTTAGTCAAGAGCCAAACAATTTCAAGGGATGAACGCACAGTTGGCGATCCTAGCTCGATTCCAAAACACAGCAGGGGTCAGAACAGCGAGTAAGACACCCCCGATTGTGGCATGATCTTCTGCTCGTATTCGGCCAGTCTGTCATGAGGTGTATAAGAAGACGCGAGTTTGTTCGAAGAAACTAAAAGAGTACATCATACGCCACTTGTACTCTCTTTACGCGTACTTTCTCTGCATTCGTGTAGTTATAGCGCGCAAATGCAATTCCGGCTCCTCCAGCAGCACCTAGAGGCAGGTTATTTGTGTATATATATAGCAGTTTGAGTGAGTATTACTCACCTGCAATACCTCCGATCCAAGTTGACCGGAGCAGCCCGTTTAAAGAGAATGAAGGGCGGCCATGTCGAGCTAGGACATAGACAGTGTAAGCAGGAGGAGTTAGAATTGAGAGGATCCTGTAGCCTGTGTTAGAGCCCTTTCTGACGAGATATTCTGTATCGGCGCTGTGGGTTTCCATGCGTGCGTTGGGCGTTAAACAGGAGCTGAAGTCCGTGCGTGGAAAATCCTTAGATAAGCAAATGCTCGACAAGTCATTGGAGGTCACAAAGCTTCGAGGCTTAAATTTTCTTTCTGGTACCATGGCCACTGTTTTCGAACAATACGACACTCCAATGCTTGACTATCATCCGGATACTGACGTCCAAATGCATGGCAACCTTGATCCTTGGTTTCATGAAGAAGCTCATATGGAATCAGAAGACATACATCTTGCCTCGACAAGGTCCTCAGATGAAGATTTGGTGGATGTAGAGATTGAAATGGAGAACTATCTTGATGAAGAATCTCAGAATCCGGAATACGAGATGCTTGATGAGGTTGAAGCTCCAAGCTATTTCGTCGTAGCAGACCCCGAGGATATTGTCGTTATGGATGCGTCACATCAGTCCTCAGTACTGCGTGACTCGACCCTGGAATCTATTGCGCTTTCTGAGCTACCATCTCAGTCTCTTGCTACGCCTGTGGTTGAGTCTGCTGCAAGCTCCATAGACCCGCAAAACATCGTCGCTGCAGAACCGAAAGTGCCTTCGACAGAAACACACTTACATTCTTCCGACTTCGATTCGGTCCCTGTGAATGGTCCCTCGGAGCCTGAGGAACCTATTGCAAGGACAGTCCTGGAAGAAGTCATATCCCTGGAACCATTGTCTGCCTATATTTCGCTGGAGGAGCCTTCCACGCATGCAGAGGTATCTTCAACTGAAGCTACGCACGTTGCAAACACTATCACAAATTCCGCAGTCGCTTCTAACCATGACGGTATCCTCACCAAAGCCGCCGTTCTTCCTGCGGAGGAAGCGAAGGGGTCAGCACAACCGGAAGCGGAAGTCATACATCACCAGCCTGTGGATGAAGGGGTAGTCGAAGCTGGCACTGTTGACCAGTCTGAATTGGTAATATCTAATGTAGCCGGCTCTGTTGAACGTCCGGTAGAACACGTCGAGAATGAAGAGGAGAGCCGAGTTTCAGAACTCGATCCTCATGAGATATCCGAAGGGGTCTACATCGATCCACCTCCTGCAGTTCTTCTTTCTTTTGCATTTTTGGACTATCCAAATGTTTGTCTTTTCAACCAACCGTCTCAATATGATCCTTCATCGTCGACGACTGAACCGACCAGTTGTTCTGTACTTCTCTCAGACCAGCCCACCCTTTACTATGAACCTTTGTCAACTGTGTTCGAAGCGTTGCGCAATGACAACGAACTGTCCAGCATCGCTGACTTATCGCAAGTAGAATTAGTACTCGATGCTTATGATCTTGAACTTACTATTTCAGAGGTTTGCTGTCAATTGTCTTTGTTACTACGGTGGCTGACGCTACTTTTGCAGGATAATATATTTGCCCGCGAAACCAGTATACACGACCTCAATGTTCTGCATGATGGTTCGAATTTTTCTGGCCCATTGCGTCTACGTCTGCAGTCAGTAAACCCCCGCTTCATTATTCGATACCGTATGTTACAAGAGCAAGTCATGCGTCTAAATTTGGCCGATGCTGACGAAGAGTATAATGCCGAAGAACTGAATGAAAGCTCATTACAGGAAATAACAGGTGCTGTTATGTGCTCCTCGTTAGGTTTATATGTCTTGATGTTCTCATTCTAGAACAAGAACACGGACCAGATCATAGTGAAGAAATAGTAGAAGAATATCAAGAACAAGCTGAGGAAACAATCAACGAAAATTTACAAAGTGAAGAAAATACAGAAAACGACTCGGCAGAGGTCCAACTAGATCTCACGAACGAAGGAGATACTGAACATCCTGATGAGCTGGCTGTATCCGACTATGACCAGTATCCGCAAGACACGGAAGCCGCCGAAAACGAAGAGGCTGTTGAAGGGAATGCCCTTTACGACGACGCTCAAGGGCCTGAAGAACAGGATCAAGAGGATAACGGCGAAGGGATTGTAGAGGAGCCCACCGAGCCAACGTTCATCGAAATTAGTGAAACTTCTGAAATTCTAGACGGTACGCAGGAGCCTGAAGAAATTCCCGAAGGACACGAAAAAGGTTCGCTAACACTTGTCTGTCGTTTAAGTTACCTGACCACTTTTTAGACCAGCAACTTGCGTCAGTCACGGTTGAAGATGACTTACAAAAAAAGCCATCTCGAATTCAAGAAGGACCTCCTCAAAGTCAAGACGAGTCACATGAGCTTGGTAAGGCTTGACCTTGACCTCTCTTTCTACGTATATTTGACCATGGCTTTATTATAGCATCTGAAAATGATAATGAAGTAGAGACCTTCACAGCATCTGAAGATACATTAAAATCGCACTGTAAGTAACCCTCTCTTCTCATCTCCACTGATCCCATTGAGGTGACTGAACCACATAAAGCCTCAGAATCAGATCAAGGCAATGATCTCTATTACGATGACACTGCAGATGCGGAGTGGGACGGCTCCGAATATGAGGAAGTTAATGACGGCGACCAGGGCGCCGACACCACTATCGATACAGAAGCTGACGGCGAATATGAATATGCATCTGCTCAGAGCTCCATCACTTTGTGGAGTCGACATTCGAAAAGATCCATTCACGACCTCGACGAGGACGAGGACGACAAATCCAAAGGTTTGGTTTCGGTTCAGAGTTCACCAGGTAAACTTCTATGTATTTACTACTTCATCCGGATTTTGAGTTGTGACTTCCGTTTTCAGGTTCGAAAAGGGTTCGTACGGAATGAAATTTTTACGCTCCGATCTCTTCTCCGGGAGTAAACCTGTTAAGTACGCGGCATCCCAGGATACTATCATCAAGGTCAAGTTGTTACTTGTTCTCTCGATCACTCACCTTTAAAGCTGCCTCGGTTTTTCTGCATATCTTCCTTTTTGCTAACTTCCGCAGCGTCGTGCGGTCCATGCCTATGAAAGAATGTTATATCCTCCTAGCGTTTTGGGTTTTGCTTCTTTTGCTTTCTTCGTTGGGGTTTTTTTACTTATCATATGAGTTGGCGCCGTCCATTTGAATTTTCTTCGACCTTCTACCTGTTCAGTGTTCACATCATCACCAAACTACTTGTACATGATACCTCGCATTGATTCTCTTGTATTGCTACAATGAAACTACATACATGCAATTAAACTGCTGTGAATAATGAACGGCGCAGGCGCCTACACTGGTTTGACGCCTGTAGGTTGCAGTGTTCCCTCAAATCATCATGTTCGCTGCAGCGACTTCCGCGGCAACCTCATTTTTTGCTCGAACGAACATTTCGCAATCATATCATATCGGCTCTGCTCCTAGTTCTTTGTCCAATGCTGGAAGTCGACCGTCCACACCTGCTCCTCAGAGTTCTGGTCCTCCTACCTCTACGTCCTCCGCGTCCTTCACACCATCTATTTACATTGGCTTATGGAAGGTTCAGGGAGCTACACACAAAATAACAAACAAGAAGGTGTCCGTCTGGAGCTTTGATAAGCGGGGACCAGAAATGGAGCGGCTGCGGCCCTCAGCGAAGGAAAGAACTATGGAAGTACTCAAAGCTGAGGTACGTGTGCACATCAAGGCCTTTCTAATGCTAGATATTGAATGGCCCACTAAGATTTTCCACACAGGCCACAGCGCTCAGTCGATTCAGGCATCCATCTATATTGGGTCTGTCGATATGCTCAGCTCATAACTCTGGGATGTGTTCTTATTGAAAAGCTGCACAGAAATGGTTGAACCGCCCGAAGAAACAAGGTCAGAGCTTATATTTGCTACGGAACCTGTCATATCCTCCTTGGAACTCGCTATACCGGGCTCAGGAAAACTGGCGTCGCTTGTGGAACTGGACGAAGTAGAGGTCGGTCAAATACTTCGTTTTCCTGTCGTACGCTCAGAGAATTCCAAATTAGATACAAAAAGGCATACTTCAGATCTGCAAAGGCCTTTCATTCCTCCACTCTTCCGCGCAACTCATACATTCCCATCTCTGTCCAGAGACTATAATGATCAATCGTGCTGTTTGTATTCGTCCTCGTTTCTCGTTTCGAATGACTTTCCATCTCATTTGTTATTTATAGGGCGATTGGAAGATATCTGGACTGGGGCTTACGATACCACTTTTACAGCCAGATGGTTCGGCGACGCGTTGGGAGTTTCCTATGTTTGACGGAAGAATACCAACTTACATTCAGCGTTCGTTCGACTATACTGGTATGCCTTTATCCCATTCAGATAATTTTGAACACCCTCTGAAGGTTAGATAGCGCCCGAATACGCTCTAGACGAAATTCTAGTCACGGCTTCCGACATGTTTTCTCTTGGATGTGTCATCTACGCTGTGCACTGCAAGGGCAATCCTCCATTCAAGACACATGGCAGTCTTTCCGCTGTTAGAGAAAATGCGGCTCGTCCAATTGCTGGGATGGAAAGAATGGAACCAGATCTACAAGGTATGTGCAGAAGAATCCTGCCCGACGCCTCTCATATATTGATCACCTTTCTCTGGGAAAGAACTTTTACGATCTCTCATTACTAGAGATCATAATGGAAGGCCGTCACCCTCGTCCTTGCCCTCCGATTCATTCTTTTCATCACTTCCTATATCAACGCTGAACTTCTTGGACCGTTCAAACTTCACTGCGAAAACGCGAGAAGAAAAGATTTCATTCATGAAGGGTCTCACAAGGGTTCTTGGCAGGTTTTCGGAAGGGCTCAAAAGCAGGAAGATTTTACCTTCTTTGTTAGAGGAGGTACGTGAGATTCAACTTCCATCCCGATGTTGCTGATCGTGTCTCAGATGAAAGACTCGCACTTACTACCCTACATCTTACCCAACGTCTTCGCCATTTCTAATACCCTTTCATCTTCGCAGTTCGCATCCATGGTACTTCCGAGTTTAACTCCGTTGTTTGCTGTCAAGGAGCCTCCCGCGAACATGTTAACACTTCTAGATAATCTTCCCATGTTACAAAGCAAAACCGAGAAAGTGGTCTTCAGAAGAGGTTAGCCTTTCACTAATGGTGTATAGCACGCCCTAACCCGATCTTGATGTCGCAGAGGTTTTGCCGCTGGTTTACAATGCTCTCGAGTCAGATCATGCAGTAGTAGGTAATCTCATTTGTTCAGTCCCCCCCAGTCAGCTGAATAAAGTGGAGGTTCAAGAGAAGGCATTGAAAATGATTCCCGATTTGTGTGATGTCATAGATTATGCGGAATTGCAGGGCGTTCTATTTCCCCGGGTCGCTGTATGTCTTTCAATAGTTTCGAAGTTGCGACGAAATTAACCTATGCGACAGCTTGTGTTTACGAAAACACGTATTCTTACAGTCAAAGTCGCAACATTGGTGACATTTCTGGCTATGGTGAAGACTCTTGATCAAGTCTGTCTCAACCGAACTTCTATCAACTTGTAAATTCACATTTTCGTTGCACAGTCCAGCCTCACGCAGAAAATGGTACCGTTGCTGTCAAAGATACGTACAAAAGAGCCTGCTGTTATGGCAAGTTCATTCTCACTCGTGATTTCTTACAATTATTGATATACTCCTACAGATGGCAACATTATCTGTTCAAGAAGCCATGGGATCCAAGGTGGATCGAGAAGCCGTAGCCACGCTCGTACTACCACAACTATGGAACATGTCAATGGGCCCTTGTGAGTCATATGATCATCAGCTCACCATTTTTCCTGAGTTTTGCTCTGATAAATCTTACAGTACTAAATGTCGGGCAGTTTCAGCGCTTCATGGAAGTCATCCGTAAATTGGGCGACCGGGTGGAGAAAGAGCATAACCAATTCTTGCGTGATTCCCAAAGACTCGAGGATAGGTCAGCAGTAGCTGTAGATGGCGCGACTGTAACACAGTCATTCGTTGGGTCAATGGATTTTGAAAGTCTTGTCGGAGGTAAAAATGGTGTAGTACAGACCAACGCTACAGGCGGGTCAGTTGGTTCTGCTGCTGGGAAAACCTCATGGGATGACGATGTATGGGGAAGTATCTTTAACGATACTGTGAGTCCATGACCTATGAATAAATAGCACTCAATGTAACTCACCAATTATCAGTCTCCGAGCACCGGTCCATCAGCACTTGCAGCACCATTGTCTACGACCATGTCGCCGGTACACTCACTTTCGACTTCACCAAAACAACGTCCACCCGCTCAATCCTTGAAGCTTCAAGGATCTAGGCCCTTCCTTCCTTCTTCTAACTCGTTTAGTCCTCCCACAAATCAGCGCAATCTGGGTCTAGGTTTCGACCCTACTGTGACATCCTCCAACACAACTAGTCCTTTCATGGCGTCACTCCAGCCTCCTAACACATTCTCCTCGCCATCTCAACCAGTTCCGCCTCTCTCCGGTGGGCCGCAACCTCAGAGGCCCAACTATGACATATTGTTGCCCAGTGTTACACCTGTGCATAATTCAACATTAACACTTTCTACGTCGGCCTCAACAAAACCTGCAATGACTCCGACCTTCATGCACACTTCTCTAATGAGTAGCAGTTTGCTTACTCCATCAAAACCTGCTCAACCATTGTGGAATCCATCCAACAAGCCTTCCAAAGATGACTGGGGTGATTTTGACCCACTTTCATGATCCTAATTTGTTATCTTTTACGGCTGGATACAAATCTAAAAACTATACCACACTGCTATCACTCTCGATAGGTACATTTCAAGGTGTTCTATCGTGAAAAGGAGACACTAATAGTAGAATCATGACCATGTAATGCCCTGTAATGGTATTGGAGATTCCTCACCAGAAATTTCAACAAACCGAACTCGGAAAGCCTCCTCGGGTAATCCTTTTGCACATTCAAAGCTTCATCCTTCTCCGTCGACTTTAGTCCTAGCCCTGAAAGTATTACTATGATGCGAAGTTTCGACTGCATGTTTTCTAATTTCTTAGTCTACGTACATTTTTCTTATCCCTGTTCCAACACAGACACCAGTATCGCACTCGGATGCCGCAGGCAGCAATTCTGCCTCTAAGTACCTATCTTCGAAATCTAAGCACATTAGAAAATCAAGACGTAAGTACATTTATTCAGATTTCACAGCGTTTATAAGATCCCTTTCGACTATCCAGTTCCCCAATGACACATCGAGCACGACTTTCGGGCACATTCTGCACCGTATACCAGCCAACAGCAGTCCAGTCATCACAGCCAATCATACCTTCCTCGTAAACAAAGAAAGCTTCCACAGATGAGATAGCCTGGGCAATGCAGGTCGTGTACCAGAACATTCCTGCTTCTACCATGATGGCAGCGGGAGTTTTCTTGGACTGGTTGATGACCATTGCACGTTGATGTGTCCATGGTTTCTTGCGCCCATAATGAAGGTGATTGAACGCATGGCGGAGGCCCACTGTCTTCAGTGATGGGAATCTTAGAAGCATGGTAATGAAATTGTCCTGAACGAAATGTTAGATACGAAGAGAAAAACAATCGTGAAAAACGCACTATATGATACGTAGCCTGAGCTTGAAATTCAAGGCTCAAAACTGAAACATTCGGAAAAGAGAAGTTGATAATAGGTAGAATTCGATCCAGCGCGCTTCGCACTACTATCTTCAATCCGGAAACGTGCCACTGCTCTGAGGATTGCTTAGGGAGAGTATTCCGACTTACGACGAGCCTCGTGAATTCAAATACATCACTCAAGCCATCCTCTCGACACACTCGGTCAACAAAGTCAGAAATGAATGGGAGTGTAAGTTTACGACTAAAATAGTGTTTGAATCTGTCCTGGAACGTGATCTTCTGCAACTGTGGATGGGCAGAGGTGATCTCGGGAAGCCAGGATAAGGTAACAGGGCGGCGGCCCATGATTAGATCTAGTTCTCGAAGGCCACTGAACCTGCGGAAACCCTCGTAAAGAAAATGCGGCTGGTGTATCGTTAGCTGCGCAACTTGCATGCCGCGAGACAGGTGCGACTCCCACAAAAGTTTTTTGTGAGGATGGTATATTTCGCCACGATGAAGTAAGACTTTGGAAGCATCCGATGAGGTGAGATGGTGTACGGACTCGATGACCACTGTTCTGACGTTAACCTGGCAGTGCAGGGCAATGAATAGTGAAACGTCACTTTTGAAACTCTCAAAATGAATCCAAGAGAGGCGAGGCAGACGGGGAAGTAGCTGGCGTAGTATGTCAGATCCTTTCAAGTGAATACTGCTAATGTGAAGCGCTCTATGAAGAAAGGTAAGCCAAATTTAACTTCATTGAAATTCTTGGTTTTGCGCACTTTATAGACTCTGCAAAGCGCGGATTTGCTAAACATTGGTCTCTGAAGCAGGTTATGCCTGAATCAAATTCAATTCGCACAAATGCGAGGAGAAATGGCAGACAAATTCGGCGCATTCGGCGACACACCAGGGAAAGTGAACGGATTTCTTCGGTTGCATATTTGTAGTGAAATTCTGGAAGTTCTCGCTCTATGAAGGTGGAACTGTACGCGAGATATCCAGCAACGAGGTGTAGAAGCTCTTCTGGTAGAGTGAGCATAGTGATATGGTGATAAGTTGATTCTGAACACCCGGGCAGTCCAACGGACAACCAAAGAGTTTGAAACCGCCATCAATTTTTCCCACAATAGAAAAGCGGATTTCACGTAGAAATTGAGTGCTAAATATGCTATGGGAGGGGGAGACCGCCTCCTCTTCCAGACCCGATTCCGCAAAGCATAAATGTGCGCCCTTGAACTCCAGACAACCCCCCTCGTCGTTGGGTAAATGACATGAAACATTCAAAACACCAAACAAGGACCAAATCACTATAAGCCGACCAAAATTCCCCATCCTACATTCTTTGGAAAAAACGGACAGGCATCAGATCCATGTTCGAAAGCGATATCGGAGAGGACGACTTCACAGACGCAGAGGAAGGAGAAATCGAGGATGTACCGCCACAGACCCTCACAGACCCCGAAACTGCCCTCACTTACCGACACATTCAGCTATGCCCTCGACCTCATTATGCATACTTTAGGCAAAGAACGTATGCGACAATAATCCTATCCGCGAACTCCGAGTCTCCGACGTCTCTCTAAGAGGCTTGACTCCTCCAAGTTACCCAGTTACAACTTACCCCAGAGCCGAATTTGAGAACCCGAATCACCCTGCCCGACTCTTAATCTCTCTGAAACGTGACGCACCTCAAGGCTCAGAAGAGGTTTGTCCTCCGTATAGCAGTGAGCGAGATTGGCAAGCGCTTGAGCAACGCGGCCCCAGTCTCTCACCGTGCTTGGTCACCAATCCAACCACAGATGACTGGGGTGATTTTGACCCACTGTCAAGATTCTGATTTGTTATCTTTTGCAGATGGATATGTACATATGATTTTATAAACTATACCACACTGCTGTCACTTTCGACAGGTACATTTCGAGCTGTTTTATTGTGGACAGGAGACACGCTAATGATAGAATCATGTCCACGTAATGCCCTGTCGTCAGTTTCGAACGGGATGCTATCGGGGTCAATTTCGATGTTGAGAATGGCTTTCAGAACAGCTAATGCGCCTGCTTTGGAGGACACAATGTTTCCCTCTTTGCACAAAGGACTGAGGATACCTTTCAAATGAAGAGTTGAGTGTAAAAGCTAGACAACACTTGGGGCACATACATTTGGTACACCCGAGCTCACATTCACAACTTTCGATAGCAGCCCGGGCCCTGTGCAATATGTCTGACACTACGGAGTACTTGAGTAATGGGGATCAATCTGGAAACACTTGCATACCATGCTCAAAGGCCTTCGCTGCAACGCCGCTTCCGTGCCCTACTGGATCGTACATGATCAACCTCGCTGGCCGTTTTCGGCGAGATTCTTTCTTGAAATACTCCTTTTCTTCAGCTTTGCACTCCGTGCGAACATCTGATGCTAGAGGGAACCGATTTAGAAAGGCATGTTCAGCAGAATGTATGGCGGCGGCCGGCTTGATATGTTTGTCGCGCAACAACTGTAAGACGAGATCTGGAACGTCTATCCACAGTCCAACTGTCTCATGAATCCAAGGACTCGACTCGACGTCGACGACGTCTAAGATGACATTGTGCCTACAAATATTCTCAATCGATTCCTAGTCATGTAAGGGATATAAATTGACTCACCGCATTTTGTAAAAGCCTTGAAAAAAAAACAGATCAGCAAAACCTGGCAAAAGGACTGGAAGCCTACCGAAAACTTGACAAAAAATTTCCACAGCTGCGTCGAAAAGTTCAGTGGTTATCAATACAGAGGGGTGAAGTGCTCACGTCCGTAATAGGCACGATGCGGCGTACCTTTGATTTCCCGAATGCGATACGTCTGTAAAGCATTCACGTCTCTAAATCAGCATTAGCCGTACTATATCATGTTTTGTTGAGAGGCAAAGGTCATACGTGAAATCTCTGTATCAAAGTTTTGAGTATTTCCGCGAACAGTCAACTAGACGTACAACTGGCCTTTGTTTTGTGATCCAATTAACGTCGGCTTGAACCAACTTCACCAACTTGGTATCATGGTGAAGTTCCTGGACCTACGCACCTACCTTAAGTGAAGATGCTCATTCAATTTGGTAGACAATCACACTCACAATAAAAGGTCGTCCTTGATGTATGAACTGTCAATTTGGAAATAGTGTGCTCGGTAAAAGTCTCTATGGGACGACGACGACGTACCACGCCTCCTTCATAAACTTCAAAGATGGCTCGAGAGATCTCAATTTCTTCTAAGATCTTCGCGGATGCCACTGACTTCGTAACGTCCACCAGCACGTATTTGTCCTCTTGAACGCCGCCTAGACAAGACACAACTGAGAACAGTCATCGCATTCATGATGCTCAGACATACGAATGGAAATATGTTTTGAAGGAGACGGCAAGTACTTGTTATGAGGGTGATACCTGAAATCCCCCTATAAGCATCTCGCAACATCATTCAATGATATATTACCATCCATCCTCATCCTTGTGGAGTTTGACTTGGCAGATGTTCTTGAACAAGGGGCCAAAATATCTTTCGTCTTCGAGGCATACTGGCATTTCATGAGCGGCGCATTGGAGATGAGCTACAAATCGAATTAGAGACAAGAGAAGAATATCACTGAAATACTACATACATACCTTCTAGAATGATTTTGTTGTCCAGGTCGATTATTAAATCGTCCGTATCTTTGTCGAATAATTCATTTGGATTGTTCAGGTAATACTGATCTATTGGAAGTCCTTCCGCAATGAAAACGGCGAGGGAGTCACGCTTGCGTCGACCGGCTCTCCCTGCTTGTTGTCGCTACATAGTGTACACTATGTCGTAGATTGGTGTTGGGCACAAGCGGAGAGACTCACAAAACTCGCAAGAGTGACAGGGAATCCCAGCATGAGTACGGCATCTAGTACGCCAATATCCACACCTAACTCGAGTGCGTTGGTCGCGATGATCCCGAGGAGGTGACCGGTAAAAGCGTCGTGTTCTATCCGCCTTCGGTCCTACAGTATTGTTCTAAGACAATATTCAAAAGGGAGCACAAGAGATCTACCTCCGCAGAGTATCCTAGGTAAATGACACGACAATCATAAGCACTACAATAAGCGTAAAGCGGTACAAAAAAGAACGCTGACCTCCTCGATAGGCTTGAACTCTTTCCAATATATCATGGCGTCCTTCACTGCTAAGCTCAGTCCGAAGGGTCTTCATAGCCTATAGATTCATGTTGGGGTTTTTCCTTAATCTTGCAAGCATACAACTCACTAACTCGCACACTTTCCGAATCTGTTAGATCAAGTTATCGTTTTAGCGCTCAGTTTGAACAAGCGCCGAAAGAACATGCACACCTTACAAAACAATATCACCCGAATCCCCCGTTTTATAAGGAATCTCATCAAAGCAGTAGCCTCGGCTATGCTGCTCTGTCTTCCGAGAGCCGGATCATGCTCATCCACGTACGGGCTACGCCAGATCAAATATTCCTTCAGACCGGTGGGTGCGCCGTCTTCGGTAATGACTTGGATTCCAGAAGGGTGGAGGCCGAAGATGTTCACCATGTGAGCGAGGGGGTTAGCGATGGTTGCACTACATGAGACGAAACGTGTGTGGTCGTCTGTTTGTTATGCAGAGTCCGTAAGAGGAAACAGGACGTTGCATGCATGGATGTACGTACTTCCGATGGCGGCACAAACCCTGCGGAAGCGGCGCATAATCAGAGCGACATGGCTATAACAAGTCAATATATGATGAGCTATCGAGTAAAATGTGCATACCGTACCTTCCGAAAGTTCCCGAGTAGTAATGCAGTTCATCCGCGACAAAGAGCTGTGAGGATCGAATTGGTGAGTTTTATGGACAGTCAGAAGAAATTCGAAACCGACTTTGAGGTTCTTCAAAAAACTGATCGTAGAATCAAGCATTAAAATGCATATTGAAGAAGTTGAGAGTGATGGAATACCTTCTCCATAATTCTTCATGTGGTAGAATGGCAGCGTGGATCATATCCTTTCACTTCAAATTAGCCTCCAATCGATGAATTCAAGCAAGTTCTCAACATACAAAATTTGTGAATATCACCGAAGCCGAGGCACGTATTCCTAAAAAGCACCAGTGCCAAACTAGTGAGAGATCTTGTTATTAGAAGCGAGCAAAAATCACAACCTGCTCTGTGTTCAGTGGGAGTGTCTCCGTCATATGTGGATACCTGAAGTCATGGATTGTCGGTCACAGAGGTTTGTCGATCATGTAAGAGATCTGCGCCAACCTTTATATGCTCTAAACCGGGGCAATTCGCCAAAAGGTTTTCCAGTGCGGTTTTCTGGTCTTGAGCGAGTGCCTGCGTTCAAGAGTTCGTATGAGCAAGACCTGTATGTATTTTGATTGACACACTTTCGTAGGATATACAAATATAGCAGTTACACGAGGATCACTTTCTAATAACCGAAGGAGAGGAACCTTCAGGTTAGAGGAATATCAGAACAAAGTGCCAGTGCGATAATGAAGCATGTAGATTCTTACCTGGTAGATAACACTTTTACCAGACGCTGTGCTAGTAGAAACAATTACGTCCTTGCCATAGTCTAGGGCACTGATTGCTGCTGTTTGGTGGATGTACAGAGATGTGATGTTCCTAGAGCTTTGTAGAGCTTTTTGTATGGTAGCGGATAACGGTGGGTCCAAAGATCCTGAGCATACAGTATCACTGATAAAATTTGCGTCATTGAAAGACGTACAAACGAACCTGTCTGGCCTTCTCGAGCTTCAATTATCCTATGATCAACAATCTGATCTTGATACCAGTGCTGCTTCTGAAGCTCGACGAAGATGTCATGTATTGATGCACGATCTTCTGAGTCTGGAATGGGCATATGCATCGTCTCGTCTACAAATGTATGGTGTTTGATATGTTCCGGATCAACAGGTATATGTTCACGAGCTGCAGCTTGTAAAAGGGAGACTGGATCGTCAGCGGATGATGTTGCTGCTAGTAATCTGTTAATCTCAGCGCAGTTCGGTTCTTCACGAGAAGCATGATCTACGTACTCATCTACTGCTTTAATGAACCTGTCGTTCCTCTTTTCCACAAGCTTCTTCGTAGCAGCTGGTGTTCGTGTCGCGGGTAAAAAAAATTCATTTGAGCTTGCTCTGTCGAGATGTGTCCACATATTCGAAATAAGACTAGCACTCGAAGCAAACAACTCACTTGCTCCCCCCTGAAGTCCCTTTCCAGCTCTCCGCAAACTCTAGGAGAAGCACATGTTCTGGTTCTTTGGTTAGTCCAAGCCTTGACTCTTTTGAAGTCGAAAACGCGGAGAAATCAGGCTCATCATTGGACTTGGCGGAAACATTGACTTGGATTTGATTGCGAGGGACGTAGGCGAACGTGATGATCTCAGGTAGCAGTGCTCTAGCTCAGAAAGGTCAACGATTTTGCATCTATGGAGCAAAGGACATTCATGTACTTCAGCTCTGCTACTTGAGACATTTCCAAGGGCCTTTCAACCGAGTGAGTCTGAGGATGGAACGCGTGAAAATGGGACTTACTGCTTAGTGACATTCTCTACTGAGGACCGGATAGATGGAAATGTTGTTGCAAGCTGTTTTCTTGACGTGACGAAAGCAAGTACAGTATTTAGAGCCTGAAGACGCGTCCAATTGTGTTCTTCTGTATTTAGATCACGAGTGTAAAAGCATACCTTGTACACCTGACATTATCTCCAATTAGATTATGCCCTAGGTACACGGTACTGAGCGCGTTTTACCTTAAATAGCTACAATACGGTGGTCAGTTGGACGCGCTAGCAGCCACATTAGAGGCTTACCGAGTGAAAATATTGAGGCCAATGATCGTAGCTTCGCTCTTTCTCTTTTCCTTTTGCCTTCGTAGTTCTGGTTTTCTTGATCCTGACTTCCTCTGCATCATCGAGAGCACGTTTCACGATCTCCTTGCGTGAACTTGAGCCAGGATTCCCGCTAACCATGAGGGTGAAGAGTAGATTAGCTCAGTGTAAGTTCCGAGTTACCGAATTTCCGTCGACCAGGAGTCTCACGGTCTAATAGTGTAGAGGTTATCACATGGGATTTTGATGCTATATAACTTCCCATAACCCAGGTTCGAGTCCTGCTTGGACCTCTGAGTGGTTTGGGATTTGATCTTTCTTTTTATTTCATTCGGACGCCTGTTTAAATTTGCACCAGGTAGTCTCTTCATTCACCCAGAATGTTCAGAGCTTGTCTCGCTCAAAGTCGGTATTCTTATACTGCATCTGATTTCCTGAATAGCTCACGCGTCCCCCTCCGTTTAGCTTCTCGAAATTTCGCGTCTCCGAGCACCTCTTACCTCATTCATACCTCCGCTGTCCTGAACGCATCCAAAACTCAAAAACTCACAAGCAAAGCCAAGGCCGAGATTAAAGCAGAAAAATGGCGACGTACCAACGCTAATCGACCTAGTCCTGTATTTGGCACGCGAAAAGGCGAAGAAGGCACATGGGACAATTGTTATTTGGCCAAAATACTCGTTAACGAGGCTGAATTGGCTGCTCCTCCGAAAATGATTCCCATAAAACTTCCTGTCGGCACTGTAAACTTGCCTTCGCAGATGGGCTTCGGTGTGACGGAAACGGACGCAGAGAAACTTTTCCGCCAACTGCCCGAGCTATCTATGAATTCAAGAAGGTTCGATGACAAGAATCCCCAAATGCAGTCTTTTGAGCAGTGGGCGACTAAGGTGCTGGACAAGGAGCATAGGAAGGCAAATACGTTTGCACAGGTCATTGATTTGAGGAATGCGGATGCGGATGGAATTTCCTATGAAAACAAACGGAGGATCATTGTGGCCTTTTCTACTAAGGAGAATCCGTTCGACCCTGGTCGTACTGAGGTTCAAGGTGTGTTATTCGGTATCATAAAGTCGGAACTACGCTAATGCATATCATATCCATTTGCAGCTGCCATTCTCACTTACAGGATCCGAAATCTTGGAAACCATTTAGCAAAGTTCCCCAGAGATTTAGGCAATCGTCTCGGATTAAGAAAGTTGGTACATCACAGGGCAAAGATACTGAGGTATCTAAGGCGGAAGAGTAACGAACGCTACGAAACTGTCTTAGAGCAGCTTGGTCTGAAGCGGGAGAGCGTAGAGGGAGAATTAATTGTCTAGAGTTATTGATAGTGGCATGATAATTTTGTCACTTCCGTTGAGAGCGTGTTATTAGTTGAAGCACATACAGTACGGGATAATATTACAAACGACAGTCCAACCTACGCAGCCTTCTTAGCTTCCTTTCTCGCGGCAGTTTTATCCCGGTCTCTCTTCTGGAATAGTTTATGCCTACTCGCAGCACCCGCAGCCGATTTCGCCAATGTCTTGTTCATCGACTTATTCTGCTCGATATACGACATATGTTGCGCCCCACTCAAAGATGTCAATGAGCTCGTCATTCTCTGTGCCCCAGGGAACCTCGAAGGTTGACCGAAGTCCTTCGATGTTATCGTCCCGGCCAAATCGCCCTCAGACGCGCGCACGTCCGAACCAGGTTCCGCGTCAGCCTCATTGGCGATGAGTACTGATTGCAAAAGCTCAATTTGTTCTTCCCGAGTTCGATAGACGAGGCCGGGGAAATCTTTTTGCCCGTCGAGACTTGTGATAACTTTAAACGCGTATCCTTGATCGATGAGGAATTGTTGGCGTTTGGTAGAGTAGAACATCTCTTGGGTGTCTTTGGATACGAGAGAGTAGAAGAAGGCGTTGAAACCTTCATCATTTCGACGTTTGGCTCGAAGGATACGCCCTAGACGTTGGGCTTCCTGTCGTCGAGAACCAAAGTGGGACGAAATTTGGATGAGGCACGTCGCTTCTGGTAAGTCGATAGAGGTATCTCCGACCTGGCCAAATTCAGCAAAGTTAACTTTCAGCGACAGAAGGTCGAAATTCTACCTTTGATAAAAATATTGTGCTGACGGCTGGATCGTGCTGGAAGTGCTGTAAAACTCGCATGCGTTCCGTCTGCCCTGTACCTCCGTGGATGTAAGGTTTTCCCAACTTTTTCGCATATGCCTACATCGAAGGGGTGGATCGTCAGTAAATCTCGAACGCTGTACTAAAAACCAACACACCTCCAAAGCAAACACGTTATCCGAAAAAACAATGATCTTATCCCCTCGTTCTTCGTGGTAGTTGATTAGGTATTGACATGCTTGAAATTTATTTGGGTTCATGCAGTACAGTAAGGCACGTTTCCGAGACTGTTCGCGCAGATATTCGTGGTAGAATTCCGGCGTCATACTACACCAAACCTCGGCGCACTGGAAAGGGTAAGATAGACCACCATCGAGATTTAATCGGACTATACCTGGACGTTCGCAATGTGGCCTTTGGCAGCAAGATCCCTGATAAGTAGATTGAGAGAAAGTAGCAGATTGGAGTAGATCAACCATACATCCAATTTGCTTCGTAAAGCTTAGGCCCGATCATATAGTTCAAATCCGCAATTTTGTCATCTTCACGAACCAATGTCGCTTTAAAGGACGACTCGTCAGAACCTTACCGGAAATATGTCCCATACGACTCACCCGTGAGCCCAAGCTTCGAATGCGCCTTGATAGTAGTCACCACTCGACGGAACATCGCCGCAGGGACGACATGCACCTCGTCCAAGAGCAAGAACCCCCATTCTCTCGATGTCAAAAACTCCATCATCTTCTTTGACTCGTGGGATCGGTTGTGGGTGTTAGCTACCATGGAGTATGTGGAGACGACGATACCACTTTCGCCCGCGAATTTCTCTTTTTGGTCGGCGGTGAAGACAGCTACTTGGCGGTCGGTGATGTTAGACCATTGCAGGAACTGAGCTCTCCATTGGTAGACGGAGACACTAGGGAGAGAAAATTGATGACGTACGGCGTATAGAGAAAGACTAATGGCCTTACGATGAGGTACAGAGTACTAGACATGATTTCTTGATTGTGCATGCGGCGGTAATCCCGACCAAGGTCTTTCCCGCACCGCATGGAAGGACGATAATTCCAGAACGAGCACGACTGTTGATATGATGTTACCAAGGATGGACTACACAAGGAAGAAGATATGTCGTACCCATTTCCAAACATTTTGCTCAGACTGGTCTCCTGATATGGTCGAATAACAGTGGCGGGTTTCAGGTCGATGTCTAAATTGGCATTGATGGTATCGTTTCTGAAGTCGTATTCTTCTAACATGGGACTGTTGAGCTCGTTACACCTCTTCTTGACGTCCTGTAAAGCGTGTTGACTATATACACTCCATTTCAGGCGGATGGACGTACGTCAATTTTGGCGTCATTAATCTCAAATGAGTGTACGTTATCATCGTCCTCGTCAATTTCATCTAAAGACGTTCGTTAGCGAAGTTTGAACAACCAAGAAGAGGCAACGCACCTCCTTCGACACCAACAACTGAAGTGAAGAGATCCGCATTATCACGTTTCCCTTTGGCTACACCGTCGTTACTCTTGTCAACCTCTTTGTTCGTCCCTGGAATTACCAGGTTGCCTTTCACTGGGGCCTTGGACGTGGTGAAGGTATTACCCTTGATACTATTGTCTGTCTGAACGGATATTACACGCGCGTCCTGGATCACAGCATCGCGCAGCAGCTTTTGTAGAATGTCCGGATGACCAGACTCAACAAAGTACTTGTTATGTTTTAGGACAAGCTTGACTTTGCCATATGTCTCAGTGCATTTCCGTATATGTGATATGATGGGGTCGGGAACAGGGACCTTGCCAAACGATTCGAACAAAATCAAACACAATTTCGCGAGCATTGCATACCTTAGACAGACGGTTGAGAACCTTAGTGACATACGTTAGCACATGAGTGAGCAGAGTGCGAAAGCACACGGACTTCAATTATATCTTCCGTTTGGAGGCCAACGGATACGGCGGCGTACAGAGAGTAAGAGGTAAGTTTGTACTCATGAATAAAGGCCGGTCTGCGATATAGGGAATATGTACCTAGAGAAAGAGCGGCAATTCAAGATCAAAACGCACCTACTGACAGGTTCGCTAATCGCTGTCAGGAAATCTTGGGCTTGTTCAGCAATGGGAGAAAAGGCTTCGAGGATGATGAGACCGTCATCTGGACTAATCCAGAGTGGGCGAGAAGCATGGTCGGGTTTAAGGTGCATGAAAGAGAAATCTTGGTCCATGAAAATGTGCGAGACAAGATTGCTTTGCTGCAGTCGATGAATCTCTAATGGCGACTTATCCGATGTTGCGAAGTCTTCTGCACGTTTTGCTTCTGCTAGCTTGCGTGTGAGAGCGCTGAAGTTAATCGTGGCATTTCGAGGGATGAGGGAATTATCGTCGGGTGGTGAAGGAGGTATTACATCGTCTTCGTCTTGAATTTCGAAATATTCATCCCGATTTGCGGCTCTCTTTGGCCGTTTTGAAGGTTGAGAGCGCGAGGACCCTGAACAAAATTTGGTGGAGAACATTTATATAAGAGGTTGGCGCAACGTACCTTCAGCAGGCCGTTTGTACGACATGATAAGAGAGATGAAGGTCCTTTATGGACGATCTTACTCATCGAAGTGACCTTATACTCGTGGCACGTGAAAGAAATTGTCACGTAGTCACAGTCGTCACCGTGACGCGACGGACGTTTGTTGTTCATCCACTCCCAAGGTTACTGCTTCGGTGAAGTGATACTCTCCGGCTTCATGATGATTCCAATGTCCAACACGAGCACCTATGAGCGCTTCAGACAGGGTCAGGCCCAGAGGCGCTCCATCGTCCGCTCTAATTCATCTTTGCTGGGGAGCATCAAAAATTTTGTGGCCGCGCCATTCGCCAGACTTTTTTCCGGAACCGCCAATGACTTCAACGACCCGAGCGATCTATCTGGGAAGCGAAGGCTGGTCTACAATCAGGATGTCAATAACAATGACATTGTTGAGGACGGACCCGCTCCTGCCAAGCGTATGCGAGTCCAAAGTCCGGAGCCGCCTTCATCACCACGCTCTGCTGGTTACCTTGATCCACCTGGCTCTGCTTTCCATCTTAATAGTAACTTATCCAATAATGCTCCCAGTCGTTCCGCATCGATATCTTTGCCATTCACTACCTTACCAGATTCTACTGTCCATAATGCTCGCTCCACCGTCTCTCCCCTGCGAAACACTTTTTCCCGGAACATGTCTATAGACTCTATTCCTTCCAATCAATCCCGACCTCTATCTCGCGATATATCTATGAAATCGTTCTCATCCATTCCCGTTGAACGCAGCCTCAGTACAAGGGCTGGTTCTCGCGATTCTATGCCACCCTTGACGGCTCACCACTTTCGCTTGCGCGATTCATTGACCCCACAACCGCATCACTCTTTGGGTCGACAGCCCAATCGTGACGTTTCCGAACCGCCGCCAGTGACTGCACTTCACTCCAATCCTGTCTTTGTACGTGGCCCAAGCCAAGTTTCGGAGCCGCAAACTCAGCCAGTCTCGACTTTGGGCACACTTGTGGATTCTCAACGCAATGTATGTCTATCTCGTCGTTCACTGGCTATCTATTCTCTTATCAGGTTTTCTACAGGCAAGATCTCCCAGTCGACAGCGCAGCTTGTTGTTTGGCTCTGCAAAGCCCACTGGTGAGTCTTGTGTTTCTATGTACGAGCACAACATAAACCATCTTCGACTTTGCAGTTAATCCTCAAGCCATCGCAGCTGAAAGAACTTTACATGAATTAGAGTTTTACAAAACGCCTCTAGTTCCGACCCGAATCAGGTCGAGAATGCCATCCAGTCTCGGCGCATCGGCATCGTCCTCTAACATTACAGATATGTTTGTCCGAAAACACTCCCTAATCCTGATGGGAGATCATGATCGTCCAACTAAACGAGACAAGAAAACTAAGGGCAAAGGTAGAAGTAAAGAAACCAATGAAACCAAACCTTATGCCGGAACTACTGGCATAAAGAAGCGATTGGCCAAAGTAAAAGCGCCTAATCATGATGTAAAAGGAAAGTCCGCCTCAAATGAGGTTTCTATTACTGAGCAAGCGGCGGTGTCCAGTCCGCAGGAAGGAATCCTTCCAAAACTTCCAGTACCTCCTCCAAAAGAGAAAGATACCTTCAATGTGGCTGCGTTCCCTCCAAGTACCTCACCTGCTCAACAGTCGTCGCTTCGAGTAGGTCGAGCCGCACGCTCGCACCTCAGTAGACCAATAAAGAAGTTCTCTGCATCATACGATGATGAGGATGATAAGGTCGGCGACGACTCCAAGAAGGACCTGGAGATGCTCACAGAAGCGGCGAAAAAGGTTCCTACATTCGAAGTACCTCCTGGTTTTAGTTTTGCAAAGGAGGTATGTTGCTTGTCTGCTTGTCGAACCTGGTCTTACTAACTAGCTGTCTCAGGTCCCTCCTACGCAACCCGCCGCGGCTGCCAAGGAACCTCCGATATCAATGTTGCCATTTTCCCTCACCAGTTCTGCTGCTTCGCCTACACCTTCAGCGCAGACTTTCTCCGGTGAAATTAATCTTGGGTCTAGTCCCTCTGCAGAATCTCCATACGGCGCGTCTCTTGGCCCCTCCTGCCCTATAGAGGATAATGGCGGTGCGTCGAACTCTGCCGTGGTGGCTGACGCTGCTGTAAAAGTGCCGAACTTCTTTGCAACGAGCAAGGCTCTTGCTTCACAGATTTCCGCATCTCCTGTCCCTTCGCAAATGCCTTCTGCATCGGGCTTGCGCTCTGCATTCGCTTTCGCGCCGAGTACTATCTCCGTTGCCAAAGAAATTGTACCTCCAACTTCTCACGAAGATCGAAAAGGACCGGAAGCTGCGTCTAGCTTGTTTAGCGTTCCTGCCATCTCTCCTCCGTCATCATCTTCTTTTATTTCTCGAGGGGAAAGTACTCCTGCCTTAGCCCCATTATCGGCGCCAGTGACAGACAGGTCCAAAAAAGACGAAACTCAGCCTTTACCGTTATCTTTTGGTCCTCCGGTGATTCCTCCACCCCAAGCTGCGTCTCAATCGTCTGTTTCGTTTGGTAAGCCAGTTGGGAACACTACCAGCTCCGTATCGAACGGCCAGTTTTCTTTCGGCACACTCGCTACTGCCACGTCAGCTGCAGCAACGGGTAGCACCGTCCCCAAAGCAACCCCCTTTTCATTCGGGGCTCCGCCATCAGATGTCACTCCTACGAGTATCTTCAGCACTTCTCACAGTGCTCGCGGAGATGCCAACTCTTCCAAGACTTTTCTCCACGGCGCCTCCAACGATACCACAAAACCCACCGTGTCGCTTTTTGGTGCTTCTAAGGAAACCGTTAGACTTGACTCCCCGTCCCCCTTTGGCTCCTCCGGTGATAACGCAAAAACTACAGGCCTATCCAATTTTACCTTCGGAAAGACCTCTAGAAGTAGTCCAGACTCCCACGGAACGCCTTCCACGCTCTCGTTTGGATCACGGTCTGGTACAATAGAAGCAGACAAACCCACATTTGGAGCTAGTAATGTCAGTCTAAGTAGTCCCTTTTCTTTCGCAGCCCCTACGTCCGAAACGCCCGAGCCACCTAAAGCTCTTTTTGGTGGCGATTCTGCTGGTATGAGTAATAGCAGTGAAGCAACCGGATTTACGTTTGGTTCCTCTTCTGCACCTTCCACGTCCGCTGGAGTTGGGTCTACCAAATCACCTTTCACATTCGGAAGTGGTGTGAGCAGTACGAATGTCACATCTTCAGCCCCTTTTACCTTTGGTGTCACTCCTGCTCGCCCTGTCACGCCTCCAAACCAAGACCGTGAGGTGAGTATGGAGGAAAGTCCCACTAGGGATGTCCAGGTGAACAAGCCGGCTGAGACCCGGCCCTCATTGAGTGGATTTCCATTCAGCTCTGCTCCAGTAACTTCGTCTTTGTTTAGTCAAAGTAATGCTGCTCCTGTCTCGAGTGGGTTTACTTTTGGGCAATCATCAGATGCCCTCAATCCCTTCAGTAGCAAACCAGTAGAGAACAAACCATTTGGTCTGAGCACAACTCAGGGTGGTAACGCTACATCCTCGTCCTTCTCATTCGGTAGCACACCCGAAAACGAACCACCAAGACCATCTACGACAGGTTCCTTCTCATTCGGAACTTCTGCTTCTTCAGGTACAGGTACAGGACCTGGACCCACCTTCTCTTTTGGAGCTCCTTCAAACAATTCCGCTCAGTCAAATCCGTTCAGTGCAGTTCAGGGTAGCTCTACTCCTATCAGTCCTTCCACGTTTGGCCCGTCTTCGTCATTTCCATTTGGTTCCACACCTAATACAGGCTCGAGTAGTGCAAATCTGTTTTCATTCGGGTCTCAGCCAGCATCTCCTGCTACACCAAGTGCAGGAATACCGTCGTCTGGGTTTGGTGCGATGAACTCCAATTCTTTTGGTACCCCGACTTCTGGTTCAGGATTTGGTGCTCCTGCGCCTCCATCCTCAGGTGGAAGTTTATTCACTATCGGTGCAGCTCCTTCAGACTCCAATCGGCAAATTAAAAGGTTGCCCAACAGGAAAAAGCGGTGAAATAGCTTAAACTCCCAGCGTATCTCTGTGTTGTTCTTCATTATGTTCTACTTTTTCTTTCTGTTGCAGTCAACTAGGCGAACTATAGCTTCTGTTATCTATGGCTCAAGGCCACTCGTATCAATCAGGACCATGTCACATCTTCCATATGACACACTCTCCTCCTCAACTGTCCGTTTACTCACAATCATCTGCTCGTCTACACATTCGCCATCTTCTGCTACTGTTTATCTGTCTCACGTCCTATTTCTGGAGCTGTCCATTCAATCTTCTTCAAACACCACTGTATCGATTTAGGATTTCCTCATCATACCTGTAGGCTCAAGGCTTACTTCCGCATTTTTACTGCACACGCATCCATCTTGCATATCCACCTACGAGGCTCAAGGCCATGTTCTCTGTTATATCCCCATGTCATTGCATGTATATGAATAGTTGCACAAGCATGCTGTTGAAGGTCACTTTAGAAATGAAATTGGAAATTGCTTCCCAAACCCAGTCAAACATATTGTGGAATGTTTCCGTTTAGACCTTCACAACCCTACCTATGTAGTTGCAAGCTCCATTCTTGCCTGATTCTTGCTATCAAAAGTGATTATGACAATTGAATGATTATTGATTCATATGCATCTACTTGTAGGACTAGGTGGACTAGTTGAGGACAGTCCATCTATGTGTGAATTGGGGAGGGGTTGTTTCTGGTCGTTTATTGTCCGGATTTATCTTGCTGGTTAAGTAAAGAGACTAGGTGCTGAAATATTGTTAGCTTTCGCAGTTCAGCAAGAAATATGAATGCATTGGCTCTAAGTACGAACCTTAGGCCCACTCAAGACACAATCTTTAACCTCTACCAACACCTTTTTATTGTCATCCGCATCGCGTATATCACCGGAAATCCTCCGTCCATCACTGTCCCAAGAAATTGTACCCAAATAATACTTCTCCTCGTGCTCCTGTTCAATGGGAGGCAGCATAATCCAAAACTCTTGTTCATAATGATATCGTGCTCCTCCCTTTGCATTAGGCTGAGCTTTCCCCTTCGCCGTTTCGGACCGAATCGCGGTCTCGCTGGGATCAGGGACCCCCTCCCAGTCCGACGGTTTGATACGAATGGAGGATACACTTTCGGATTTGTCTAATCCAGGCAGTACGACTTTTAAGAGCATATGAATCGCATTTTTGACTTTCTGTGGTTTCTGTGGTAGTCGATGTTCTGAACCTGTCTTGTGATTAGGGATAAAGGTCACTTTCGCGTGCCAGAGGACCTTTTTTGGGCCTCGGGAATTGAGTACTTGCGAATTGAGGTTACGAATGTCCACGTCGACTGGTTTCTAGGAGATTGTGAGGCGTAGCTTTCAATTCAAGTGTTCACACTCACGAGTGGCGCAGCCACCGACAGTAGGAGAAGACTAAAGAAAAAAATAAGACATGAGTTCTGAGCACAACCGAGCATGCTTGAAAGAGCTGTGTTGAACTGATTGGTCCTTTAGTTGGCATTAGAACCAGACACAGAAGTCAAAGAAGACGAAGATAGACAAACTTTTATGAGGGAGTCAATGGATTTTTTGTGCCAGCACCGTCAAACGAGCCACCGACCAGCGAATGGGAATAATAAAAACGAAGTGAAAGCCAATTCGACGTGCGTGGTAAACAGAGCCATTTCAGCGCTCACTGATGCTCAATGATCTGGTGTTAATATGATATAATTCTTGAGATGGCAGAAAGGTGCAGAACCATCTAGGGAGGAGTCCGGAATCGCAGAGCTACTGGTACACCTTACTGTACATGTCTTTCTATGTCTTTGTGAATACAGTAATACCACGATTAGTCCTCACTAGTCCTCAGCACCTTGGCATCGGCATCGTGCCTTTCAATCCGGAGCTCCTCACGATCAGACCTCCTCAGAGGTTTACTATCATATCTAAAGACCAGCTAGATCATTAACTATATATGTATACTTATTTTTAGAGATCTTCCTCGTCTGTGAGTTCTTCTCCCATCCGAATTCCACGATGGCGCGATAGTCCCTCGCGGCGAGCCCATGAACGCCCATCTGTATATGGCAGAATACGGAAAGGAAAAAGTAGAGTATAGAAGGGGCTAAAGTTGGATTGCGCGTTCAGGATCAGCACAGTAAAAGATGGAAACAAACGCACTATCCGCCTCGTCCGAGATTGAAAAAGAGCCGAAGGTTTCTTGATATTCTGGATCATTATAATGTGAATCGATTGCCCAGATACTTCATTATTTACATAAGACACATACCCAAGATCATAAGAATTTACGAAGGCCTGAAGGAAGAGACAAGATTAACATATGACATATCATGGACAGACATACATGGGACTTGGCGTACCTCGCCTCTGTTTTTCGCCATTCGACTATAAAATTCATTGTCCTGTGACTCTACTGACGTCTCGCCATGGCCTATTGACCATAGGTGGAACATGAGCATAATCCCGACTGCGAAACATAGTACGCCGGATAAAATGAATTCGATGATGTACATCAAAACTGGTACATGATGCGGCCAAGGGTCTCGCTTTAAAAGTGAGTTAGAAACGGATGGGAGATTGGGGAAAGCATGGCTGACCTTGAACGTTAGTCCTAATGCATCGAAAAACTGTGGGTATCCCAGTACACAGAAACAAAAGGTGGAGATACAGAGGTATGCCCTGTAGCATGGTCAGAGGTTATCGAAAGCAACGGTTTATGCGTACATGAACAGAACAAAATGTCGCTCATTGTAAAGACCGACACATTGGTTAATCCCTTCATACGGTCAAAAGATTATGAGGATTGAGTTCGGAATTGAAGAAGGCGTACACTGAAGGTCGACTCAATCACAGCAATAAGCACCTGTGGTAAAATAATACACGCACTGGACAATGATGATCGTACTTCAGGACGCAACGATTGCATATCCGACAATGGTGGGACCTCTCCGTTGTCACACATAAGCGTCAGCTTGAGATATCGAACAAGGGAAGATTACTCACCTCTGGTTTTTGCTGTCCACACTTTCTACATTTGGTCAACTCGGCTTTTGTAACATTCAGTTCCGTCGACCATCGTACGCCTTCCGTCAAAGGCCTTTCCTTCAACATATTCCTTGGTGTTGCCCACAGGAATCCTCTTCCATCTACTCGCGGTAGATCTTCCACAAATCCCGGGTTCGTTGTCACCACGAGGTAATAATGCACAAGCAAGTTGAAAGCGATCAGGAGGCAGATAGGTCCGCCAAGCCATGGGTAAGCCAGCGAAGGCATGACAACGTCAACTGTGGAATGAGAGAACTGTCAATGCAATGGTTTGTGAAGGTTGAAATATTGTTCAATTTTACAAAAGCATATTGTACCAGCTGATATCAAGATAACAGCAAGTCCAGCAAAAAAAGGACCAGCAGCACCTGTTACTCGGTCTCCTAATCGCTCGAGAGTTTTGAAGCAACGAAATACTGTTTTAGAACAGAACATAGTACCTCGTGAATACGGAACGTAACGGGCGCTAAAGCTTACAGTTCCGGAGGTGCTGACGTTAGCTGCTAAATTACCCCACTCATCATTGACAACGTGCAAGTTGCAAGAAGAATGAGCTCCCATCATCACCACGAAAGCTCATCAGGACACTATTCAGAACTTAATTACAGTCCCGGCGCAAAATGGATTAAAGGCCTAACGCAAAATAGGCTTGGAACATTCCTTGGTGGTCACTTCTCTGATGTGAATCTCAGCTCTGTGCTTTTCACTCACCGACTGGACAATGCAAAGCACGTTAAGCTCGAAGTGTGAGGATGTTAGTCCACTACAGCGACTCGTCTGCTCAATTTTGTGTAGGTGGAGTGCCCCAGGCCTCACGAAACCAACATTTGAGGAGGCTATGGAACAGAAATTTAAACTAGCAAAGAAGGGTGATTCTTTTGGGCCATCCTGTGAGTGCTGATCCTAGCTGCCAGCGAGGACAATGTTTGATGAATAATTGTAGGGGTAGGATTCCAGATACACGTGTACAAGAGAAATACTTATGACATTCCAGACGAACCATTGGTGGAAGGTCTCTGTCACCATTCCGGAGTATTGGGAGCAGTATGAACGGGTCCAGTGTAAGTCCGACGGTAGAACGGTTAGCTCGGAGCTCAAGTATGGTGGACAGTTGAATTTGATCCTGGATGCGAAGCAATGATATATAACGTCGACGGAACTCCTTTACAAGGCATCACTGGTGGTTTCGGAGGCGACCGTCGTGTTGAATATATAATTCCTATCGAAGACAGAATGAAGGGAACCCATGAATTTATCATTGAATCTAGCTGCAACGGAATGTTCGGCGTACCATGGAATGGAGACACCATTGCCCCTCCTGATGTATCGTTTGCTCTCTGTTATTAATTTGATTTTGCTGCTCACTATAATGGTACAGATGAACAGATATTTTGCTCTTTCATCTGCAGATTTGGTCGTACCTAATCAGGAAGCGTGGCATCTGCTTTGGGACTTCTCTACCCTTCGGGAAATCATAGACTCATTACCAGGAAACTCATCGTATGTACTACACGGTTCAAACAATTTGATTTGGTGTTATTCATGAGGTCTAGACTACAAAACAAGGCACTGGTCGTGGCGAATGAAATCATGAACACTTTCAGGAATGGAGATGCTTCTGACATCCGTCGTTGTCGTAAATTGGCAGAAAAAGTTTTCGGTGAAAACTGGCAGGACAAGGGTGAAGCCATCTACGAGGGGGATAAACAAGCACAGATATGGGGGATTGGACAGTATGTCTTCTACGGTTCAAAGTTAAAGTTCAGACGTTAACGATTTACTTGTAGTTGTCACATCGATACGGCGTGGCTTTGGCCGTACCGCGTCACACAGCAAAAAGTAGCCAGGTCCTGGGCAACCCAGATTGACCTCATGGAACGTTATCCCGAGCATCGCTTCTCTTGTTCCCAGGCGCAACAATACAAGTGGCTGAAGGAACTATATCCTCCCCTCTTCGATCGTGTAAAAGACCAAGTATTAGCTCGTAAATTTCATCCTGTCGGGGGTAGTTGGGTTGAAAATGACAGCAATATGCCGAGCGGTGAGGCCCTAGTGAGACAGTTTGTATTTGGTCAAAAGTTTTTCATGGAGAATTTCGGGATCCGCTGCGAGACGGCGTGGTTGCCTGATTCTTTTGGTTTAACTGGAGCATACCCGCAACTGATTCGGGGAGCGGGAATGAAATACTTCTTTACTCAGAAGTTAAGCTGGTCGGTCTCCTCAAACTTTTTCTCTACTGTTCTTGATTCCTTGAATTTTGCTCCTCAGGAACAACATGTGACGAGATTCTCTGTATTCCTCTGCCTTTAGGCTCACATATGTCTTCTAGCAATGTATTTCCCCACTCTTCATTCAACTGGGTCGGTATAGATGGAACTCAAGTCCTCTGTCATATGACTCCTGGTACGTTCAGAACTCGATTTTCGTCTCACACATCGAGCTGATTACCAATGTCACAGTTGATACTTACACTGCTCAAGCTTCCGTTGGAGACATTCAGAAGGGTCTCACTAATCATAAGAACTTGGAATCCTCTGATACTTCCCTTTTGGTCTTTGGTAATGGCGATGGAGGTGCGAATTGTTATTCTCAGTTGACTTATGGAACTATTCATGATTCTATCGCAGGAGGCGGGCCCTTGGCGAAGATGTTGGAAAATGTTAGCCTTGACCAATTTCATTTAAAATTTCAATTGACGCTTGTTTAGCTTCGTCGTATACGAGCGACGAATAATCATTCCAGGGATCTACCGCCCATCAACATGGGTCACTCAGTTGATGAGTTTTTCGAACATCTAATGGAAAGTACTGCTGCGGGCAAAAAGCTGCCTAATTGGTTTGTCCAAATGTGTCTCTATCATGCTAGTGTTCTCATATTACATTCTCTTCGTTAGGCATGGCGAGCTATATCTAGAGGTAGCTAGTAACTAAGATATCGATAGGCTCTTGTTTTGACTAGACTTCACAGTTCCACAGAGGAACTTACACATCTCATGGTAAACCGCTTGGTCTTCATTTAAGGGCAAAACCGATTTCTTTCCCTCAGGCTCCATCAAGAAAGGCAATCGTCATTCGGAAATCTTGCTTCGTGACGTCGAGGTGTGTACAACTGTGTATACATAGAGCTGTTCGCTCATCCATATAAATTCTAGCATGTTGCCACGTTGGCATCGATCGCCAAATCTACCGAGTATACTTACCCGAAAGGAAAGATTGACGAATGTTGGGAAAAGGTTTTACTCAATCAGTGTATGGGAATTCAAAGTTTTGTATGAAGTGGGCACTGATTCATTCTGCTACGACCATATAGTTCATGATGGTAAGATGCTTCATTTTCGCTTTGCAGTAAACTGATTCGAACAATCGTAGTACTTCCTGGTTCCGCGATGTAAGGATCTTTCTTCCTAGCCACTCATTTTCTTCTGATCATTCAATTTTGCAGCGGCATGGTTTACGAGGATGCCGAAAAGCTCTATGCCGAGGTTGCCAAAGATGGAAAAAGCCTGATAGAAGAAGCCTTCCAAGTCCTCTTTCCCAACTCTGTTCTCCTGACTCCGGAGACTAGATTGCAACCCAACACCTCACTGAACCAAATCATCGGCTACAATACGACCTTCCTTGATCGTCGAGAAATCGTCAAAATTCCGTTGGACGGCGCATCGGCCGGATTGAAGACGGCAGTGGCGCAAGTCGGCAACAACAACAATGAAGTTGGGTATGCGATTATGGATAACGGCGTTCTCGACGCGTCTATTGCTAATGGTCTGGACTTACATGCGTCCGGTGAGTTTACCGTATGTTCCTTGATGCTTATGATAAGCTTAGTTCACCAATCACAAAGCATACACCAACGGCTCTAATCATTTCGTGTTGAGGAACTCCAGCGTGCAATTGACCATCTCCAACGGCAGAATCACAAGTTTGGTCGATGTCCAGCTTCAGTAGGCATATCACCACAGACTATGTTACAACACTCATATGTAAATCTCCAAGTCGTGAACTGATAGCAGATGGTGCCACCGGTGGGTTAGTCATCTTCGAAGACCGACCCAACTATTGGGATGCTTGGGGTGCGTATTACTGCTAGTCAAAATTTGAAAATCTCTGATTGTGCCATTGGTAGACGTCGAGATCCACCATCTGGAAACTCCAACTGCATTGGAATTCACAAATATTTCGGTGGTAGCGCATGGGCCGCTGCGTGCCTCTGTTCAAGCTCAGGTCAAGTACGGCAAAAGCACGATCAAAGTCTTGGTGAGATCTTTCTCGTGAGTAGTAATAATCCTTGAAATAAGATCTTTTTAGATTTCTTTGGATGCAGTTGGTGGTAAGACGACATAACGTATGATTTCTTTTTTGATTCAATAACATATCCTCCAGCGACCGTCAAGCCTGGATCTCGGTCCATGTTCAGATTCGATGCGGATGTAGACTGGCGAGAACGACATCAGTTCCTCAAGTGTAAGTGGATTGTCGAAATCTTGATTTCGAATATTGTCCATTCATCCAAACCGCAGTCGAACTTCCTCTCAATATCCACAATGACAACGCTTATTACGAAACACAATTTGGGTATGTACAGCGCCCCACGCACAAAAATACTACTTGGGACATGGCTAAGGTAAATGAATATTTCTTGACATTTTATCGTATACTGATTCTTTCTCATCTAGTTCGAAGTCTGCGGGCACAAGGTACTTCAAACAGTTACTTCATTCCCAGTTGGATGTCACTAAATTGATCCTATAGTACGCTGATTTGAGCGAGTATGGATACGGCCTCGCAATATTGTCAGAATCGAAATATGGGTTTTCCTGTCAGGGTAATGTCTTGCGCATTTCTCTACTTCGAGCCGCCACTGCTCCAGATGCCGAGCAAGACCAGGGTCCGTCTTAACATCCATTCTGTTTGCTTTCGGAGAAATATGTATTCCTTTCATATCACAGGTGAACACAAATTTTCCTGGGCTGTCATGCCACACAAAGGGCATTTCCTAGAATCGGATGTACCAATGGCGGCGTATCTGTTCAACTCACCTCTACATGGTCTGTCTCTAGCACGTACTCAATTGATTTTTACATCGAGTGATAGCTCTTTTTTCTAGTACGTTATCTTCCTGGCGACAAAGACGCTATTGCAGCCTCTTTCACAAACCATCCTTCATTCGCAATTCGAGGAGCCCCGAACGTCTTCCTGGAAACCATCAAGCGTGGGGAATACGATGATTTTGATACATCATCCTCCAACGTAGATTCTTCTACAACCATTATCGCACGATTGTACGAAGCCTTTGGAGGACATGCGCGCGCGACTGTAGCCATCGGCGACCATTTTTCCGGTCGAGTTGTGAAAGCTGTCGTTACTAACTTGCTCGAGGACGAGGAAGAGGACGAAGAAGTACAGATTCTGGATGAGAATGATCTTGGACCGGTCTTGCAGTTGGACTTCCGTGGCTTTGAGGTGAAGACGTTGAAGTTGACGCTGCAGGAAAAGACGTCGATTCGGACACGACACACCAGTCCAAAGACGAAGAAAGTGTGAGTGCAATCATAGTTGACGTTGGGCTACTTTGAAGTTTATAATGCTGTTATTTTACAGGACAAGAAGAAGCAGTTGGGTAGATATCGACGGTTCTCGACTAGTTGCGAGAGAAGATTAGGTCGTTTTGGACTTTGGAGGCTGGCATATTTAGGCTACAGCAGTTCTACGTGTGTATACTTTGGCGACATTATAGTAAAGCTTCAGAAAAAAACGACCAATTTACGTCATAAGTATGTAGTGCTGGGTCACATCTATGCATGTATCCAGTGACAGGCTTTCTTCACCTATCTTGTTCGTGAACTACTGATACAGTCTACTATACGGCTAGCCAGGTAACATACATGTTCACTCTTCAACCCGCAGTTCAATCGTGCAAGTATTAGCCAGCCGAGATTCTAGTTGACTGACAAAGAAAGGAAATTTGACTGCTGTTGACGATCCTGAATTCCTCAAAAAGGCCATGCCCAAACCCACTAAACTTGTACGTCAACTTGCCTCTGTCTTCCAGATACACTCATATGTTTCACAGCCCAAGCATGTTACGTCGTCGCTGCGAAAAGGACCTCCAACTGTTTTGCCACTTCCATCAGGAAAACTTCTATCTCCGTGCAACCGTGCTCTCGAGTCCTTCGATACTCTCATAAACGCTCTTCCTGATAGCATTCCCATTATCACCGACAATGCTTCACCCATTACTCGCTGGATAAAATACTTCCTCCGTGTTGCCGCCATGTCTATTGAACAAAACGTTTATCCAAATATATTCGGCAATCTAGCACTTTCGCTCAAAGCAACCTTCCGATTACTCGTCTGTCTTTTGGATTCTGAATCCCAACCTGAAAATGCACTGTTCGTGTCAGAGATCAAAGAAACTCGTTCTATAACCGAATATGCCCGGATCTTTGCCTCTCTCTGGTTTTTTTGCTTGACAAAAGCAGACAATGATGTCTTTCGTGATGCGCATCTGACACAAAGGACACTTATTGCTCCTTTGGGTGAGGAGTTCCACGTTCAATTTGTATCCGCTCTTCCTCTGGAAACCATCCCTACTTGTCTTTCGAATCTTACTCGAGTTCTTGCGTCGTCCCCGACCCAAACCATATATGATCTGGGCGTAGATCTGTACTACGTCAATGACCTTACAGAATATGTCTGCCTAGTCGCATCCGACTTCATGGGTAAACATGCACCGGTGGCTCGGAATACGGCAATTATACCTTTGATCTCAGCCCTCAAATTCCTTGAGTCCCCTTCTTCATCGCACCCCCTAAAGGTGTCGAAACTAGGAGCGAGAATGAAGAAAGCTTATCTGGAGAGTATCAAGTGGTGTTTGATCGCAATTGCAGACACCCTTGATGGAGATTCGGCAGGCGCATATGCACAAGCCCTGAAACACAGTGTATTAGTGGTGGTCTTGCATGGATACCAAATTTTGGTTTCCAACCATGAGTATTGGTCTAATGTACATGACAGCCTCATAGATCTGCCGGTCGCTATGCTGGAGAAGATGAATCGATTTTCGATACATCGCTCAGTTGGCAGAGGTATCGTGAAAGGAGTGGAGGAGGTTTTGAAGGAAGGAATTGATGTACCCCGTGAGCTCGGCATGCGTGATCATTGGGTGAAACTGCAAGAGCTTGCAGAGAGTGGTGTATTCAAAGAAAGAGAAAAGATTTTCAAGGATTCATTGAGAGTTTATTCCTTGTGCAGAAACGAAAAGGTCAGAGGCTAGATGATGCCTTGACAACCGCGAAGTACTGATCGACGAATGGCACGCCCTTTTTTAGTGTCCAAAGAACAGAGGGAACATACCAATGCTCTGTTCAAGATGTCAGCTAGCTTGTTACTGTTCCGCAAAGTGCCAGAAAGCTCATTGGCCGGAGCATAAAGACTTGTGTCGATCTACAAGTCAAGTCCTCAAAGGTACTTCAGTTTGAACTATCATAGCTTTTATTAATGGTGTGATGTGAACCATATTTACTCTCTTTCCAGATTCCACCCGACCTCTTACTTCCGCGACCGTCATTGACCAAGAATATTTTGGCGCAGTCATCGAACAAGACAGTGTCCTCTTAAAAGATGAACTCAAAGACGCATTAAGTGCCTATCTATTTGCAAACCCTGAGCTCTTGCCAACTTTCGAACGACTGACAGTGGAACTTAAATATGATCAGACGCCACCGTCAATAAACATTAGAAGAAGGAATGAAAGCGACCATACGTGCATAGGTGGTGAAGGAGGTGAGTCTCTGAGAGATGCTCCGTACATCTTGAAGGGTATCATACCAGTGGGGAGTATGTATAGAGATATGGAGATGGTATTTCGAATGTATTTTGGTGAGTCCTTACTGACGGGCAGTCCTTTTTTTATTGAAGAGACAAACAATATCGTAGAATTTCCGCAAGGCAGAACTATGTAACGAAACCATTCAGCTGGACCAGGCTGAGGTTCGTCACGAGAAACATGTCCCAATCCAGCCATATTCATTTTTTTTCGCAAGAAATCGCAACGAAACCTCTTGTGCTTAAAATTTATTGAATACTATACATATATGTAGATGATATTTCGTTGGTGTAAGATCATGTATGTTTTCGGAAACGAGTTGTATATTCGTCCGTTCGACGTTTCTGAGAGGGAACCCATTTTCCCTTCAGAATCAAGAGAGTTTGAATAATCGACATTCGAAAATATAGTTCAAAAAGTCGGGTGGGAAAACAGCTCGACTGTACTAAAACGCGACGTTAAGTTCCAGTCGGCTTACCAGTCCGTCTCTTGAGATCGAGTCTACCTAGCGAGAGGCAACTTACAACTTCGCGGTTGTCAGGTCTCATAGGGTCTCATCAGGTTTACTGATAGATAACTGTATCATTGGACACCCGCCGCATCTCTTGTTGAAACAAACATCTCAGGTCGCCAAAGTAAGCGAGTCTTCCGGGTTCAGGCCAAACACCAGACAGGCGAACCTAGTTTAAAACTAGTTTAAATAACGAACAATCAGGCTTGTAGAAGAAGGCAATTTCTTTTCCGTTCTCTCCTGTTCTCACTTTGCTGGTCAGAAACTGAACTATCTCAAAGCTTCTGCAATTCTTGTCTCTCAGATCCTTTCATCCACGCTGGACAACTGCAGTTAGCCACCTCTGAAAACGACACGAGCTCTTCTCATTCCTCTTGTATCTGTTCATCGCTCATTGCTCTTGGCAATCTCTCTGAACCCTTCTTCCCTGAAGATTTTCTGATTTCTTTCACTTGCGCATGCAATCAGCCATCATGCGGCCTACTTTGAAAATTATTTCCTTTCTGGTCCTTTTCCTCATCGTATTCACAATACACACCACTGATGCTGCACCCACTCCTGCTCCAAACTCAGAGAAGATACAAAGATTGGGTCCACCTGGAGGAGAGCGCAATGTAAAATTTTCTTCATTAGATCCATCACCGTAACTCAAATGTTGAACAGCCTGATTGGGTTCTGGGCTTCTACGGGGAAGATGAATACCTTGACGGAGATGACAATAAAGTCTTTGGTGAGTTCAGTGATGATCATGGTCTTTTACCAGTCCACAGTCTCAATGACAACATGTATCATGTACTAGAAAAAAACCTGAACCACTTGGTAGTTGGTGATGTCCTATACATGCATATGGGTGCGTACAACAAAGGCATCTATCACCTACTTGAAGATTACGAAGGTTAAGGGTGTGAAACATGGCAAAGACACACTTATTATCAAAGTCATTGGAGGCCTACGGAACCCAAAAAGCATAGTGGATAACAAAGTTTGGGATGAAGTGAAAGCCTTGAAAGATGTTGGTCTTTACGTCGACTCGGGGATGGCTAATGTTGATAATGGGAAGTATCCTGTTATTGTGATGAAGCTGGTCGAGGGGGTGATGATCAAGGATACCACGGAGTATATAAATGCCAACTTGGACCTCAAATTGAAGTGGTTGGAAGAAGCCAAACCACTGGTAGAAGAGGAAGTCGTGAACATTGCAGTTGAGAAGGGGATCCTTCAAACGTGAGCAAGTTTTTGCCGTACTATCCAAAATGTATATCTTCACTAATTCATGTAGTGATTTTCATCCGGACAACTATCTTGTTGGCGGGAAAAAAACTCCTGGGGGTCTGGCTCTGGCTATCCCCATAACTGAAGCTCGACTTGTGGATTGGGGATATCCCGGAGTTTTCAAAGTGAAAAAAGATGTCACGAAGGAGGAAGTAGTAAGTTCAGTTGTGATCATTTGTCCGTTCTTGTAAAGCTGAAAGTTGCAATTCAGAGAGCATGGTTTAAGGCGCAGTGGAAAATGAAGAGTACATTGTAGTGGTGGACAGACTATGAAAATGTCTCCTTCATTGAATTAAATGAAATACAATCCATGCATACATATGTACTGGTATGGTATCGCAGATACCAATATGTCCATCTCTGAAGTTCTAGTAAGGCTTGTTTGCGAGAATTGTATAAAAACTCGTGAACAATCCTTTCGACTCATTCCATTCCCGTACCGAATCCCGTACAAGCACATCAAACTCCTCTTCCGTGTTAACCACCCCATATCCCCCACCCTTCACTACAGGTACCTTTATACCCATCCACCCTTCGCCCCATTGCTCACCAGTATATCCAGCCCCGCTCTGGACGACACATTGCCTTCCTCCAACCGGTACATCCCTAACTTCACACCTTACATTGACGAATCCGATTTCCTCAAGCAGAGGACATAGATACATCGATACGCCTTGGATAATCCCTTTCTCCGCAAACAACTCATCCACCAACGAGCATAACTTGTTGGACGAGGGACCGACACCACAATGGAACCGCTTCGTTTCGAACTCGACTAGCTCGAGGTAACCTCCTGGTCGGAGTACACGGTATAGCTCGGCGATGGCTTGGCGCCATAAGGAATCGTTGAGAGCGAGAACGATAAGGCGTTGGTGCGCGTAAGCAAAGGTATTAGTCCATGAGAGAGGAAGGGAGATGATAGAGTGGATAGAGAAGTTGATATTGGAAGGGTAGGTGCCAGTGGGAGGGAACTGTTTGGAGGAAAGGTCGATACATTCTATGTCCACCTTGACGCCGTTTGCATGGTTCTCGGCGGAGAATTCGAGTGCCCAGATTCCTTCAAGGGAATAGTAAGGACCAGTATTGTGAGTGAGCGAGGATAGCCGTACCGCTTCCTGCTGCGCTTTCGAGCACTTTATCACCAGCGGCAAGATTCAACGGTGCTAGAGACAGCCGATTTTCGAATGCCTTGACGATGATCAGATGCTGAGCATCCAATCTGTGGTACATCGTTGGCAAGTAGGTAAAACATTAATTGTTACAGACAGACCTAGCGGTTTCCTCTCGGTCAGCAGGGAGCAAATATTGCACAGAAGGATAATATCTCTGAGAAGTCACAGAAGTCACTTTGTCTGGGGCATTCTCGTCCATTTTGAAGTGATCCAAATTCCTAGCGACCGGTGGAAAATATTTCGAGAGAGGGCAGTGAATGGGAGTGAAGTTTTTGCGGTGGTTTAAATGCGGGCTCATTATCGGGTCCGACGGTTAGTTCGCCTCAATTTTGTTCTTCTTTGCTTTTTCTCCTTGAAACCATGAAAGGCTGACGCTAAAAGACCCTAAACGATTCAACTTTGAATCTCGATGCCAGTCATCCGTCGGCTCCATTCAGGTCTATTTGGGTCCTTTGGCCTTCACAAGCCTTCACAGGCTTGATTAGAAAAGTAGAAACCCGAAATGTGGTAGCCAGAATCGAAGAACTTGAGATTTTCATCGATGATTTACAGCACTCTGCGACGAAAAACGACCGTAAACCCTTCAATCAATCACCCTCATGACTGTCGAACGTTGAAGAGCCTTCCACATACAGACGATGGCTTTTACAAGAGGGTTTTCAATGTCGCGTCAGGTCGCGTCCTGCTTGGAAAGGACGAGGACGAGGAGGAGCGATGCTAGCAGCGGCAAGACTTTCGAAGCCGAATTCAATACTCGTTTTCCTTACATAATACCAACGCCGCGACGAATCTCTTTATCTCTATAAACATACCCCAATAAGAAGACGATAACAAAAGTCTACAATTCTCGCTGACGTAGCGCCACATACTGGCTATAATATAATCGCTTTTCAAAATCCGCAGGAAAACCACCTCTCAGACCTTTCGCGAGATAGATAATTATTGATTCTGTTGACGGACAATACATCGATCGCTTCCTTTTGCCTGGAGCCCGAAAAGGCCCGAAAACGAGAATCTGCATTTACGTCGAACGCTTCTGAGAGGCGACAGCGAACGAAAGAGAGAGCTAAAGAGAGCTATTTCGATTCTGGTATGTTCGAGTTGTCAAGCCAGGCAGTGTCGCGATCCAGGGTCGCGAGCGTATCGAAAACACATGATAAATTCCTCAAATTTCACATGAAAGTGTCGTTGAATAAATGTGGCGAAACAGATAACATTTTTTTTTGTTAACCACCATGTCTTCCACTCAAACAGAAACTTCCAGCGTTCCAATGCCTTCTTCGTACCCCTCTACCCAGCCTCCAGAACTCACAGTGATCTCCCGAATAAGTTCTATCCCTCTTATCTCATCCTCGCTCGGAATAGTCAATGACACCTTATCTACAAACACATACACACGTTCACCGTACTCTACAGCTTTGGGATTGTCCAATTCGGCCTATAAACTTGCGGAGCCGCTCCAAACTCATTTGGCGCCACTCATCGTCCGTGCGGACTCTTACGCCAATCTAGCTGTAGATGTAGTACAGAAGAGGTATCCTAGTGCGTTCACTACGACACCAGAGGATGTGATGGGATATGTTCAGAACAGGCAGAAAGATGTAGGCGAATATGTCAGGGAAAGACGGGAAAGTGCCGGTGTTATCGCTCATGATATTGATAAGGTTAGTTCTCTCTATTGCCAATTGTTTCAGAACCTTATCGCTGACGGTTTTGCAGAGATTCGCTCCGATTGTGGATTATCTGGAGGTCGCCGTTAACCGGATTGACTCTAGTACCCAGGAAAATGGTACCCCAGCCGCCAAGGAAGCTCATGTTTCGCAGTATTCGCGTGCGCTCGAGCTCTCCGTTCGTCTCAGAGACCAGCTCCAATCGTATTCCAACGAACAAATGACACAACTTCAGGCTCACTCTGTTCTTGTGTATGTCATTTGATGCTATCGTTTTCTTACATTATTTATATTTATCACAACGTTTCATAGCCAACGCGCTACGGAGACTGCTCGTAGTCTCAGTGCCACAGCTTCATCATCCCTCTCGAATGTCCAAGCTAAATTGCACGCCGTCTCGGAAAACATGATTGCTGAGCTTGGAAAACTTCAATCCCAAGCCACTTCTCTCTCTGCCTCTCTGCAAGCCTCGGCCTCCAAAACCCTGAAAGATCCAACCGCTCAACTCCCTCCGCAGGTTCAACAGAGATATGCAGAACTATCCTCTGTGCTCCAGGCTCAAGCTTCATCAGCCTCTGCTACCTACGCAGAATTGTCGAATCACCTTGCCTCGACAGTATCCGAGCTACGGAGCATTATGACAGCGGAGAATGTGTCGATACAGGAGAAGGCGACGAAAGTGACTCATGAGGTTTCGGTAAGGGTTCAGCCATTGCTGGAAGTGCTTAGTAGGAATGCCCAGCAGGCCATAGGTGCACGCGATGAATCGCAGTCGCCTACAATGAATGGTGTGAACGGACACGCCAATTAGGGGTTATTTCTGATCTTTTATAATTTCCTTTTGCTTTTGAGAAACTCATAGACGGTTTTGTGCTTCTTGTATGTCTAGATAGAATAAGATAGTTGGATTGATTGTTACATATCCAGGCCAGGTTCGGACTCTCCCTGCAAAACCCCACCCCTCTGCAGCTGATTGGGGCGAGTACGACAATTTTTTAGCTTTTTAGTACATGCGCTATATATGCAACGTGTGAAACGTCAATGAGGCAACAGTGGTCTAACGGTTATGATCCGGTCTTCCCATAGATGCTATTAACTGGCCGGGAAAGGGGTTCGACTCCCCTCTGTTGCATTCTTTTTCTACCAATCTTCGGTGGCTCATGAAAGTATGAATTTTTTGAAAAATCTATAGAATGTAGCTCCCCTTTCTGCTATGGTGAAATGGATTGCGAGAATTTTAGATCAATGTACGACCGTATGAGATTGATGAAATTGCTCAGAGTCGGGGATTTGCCGTGCAAGCGCGGTCTTAAGCAATAACAGAAACCCTGATTTGTGGGGTCAAGGTATTTCAGAAAGTTCGTCTTCAATGGGGCGCTGTAATACCTGATACAGTCGGGGATTGCTGCGCGAACAGCACTAGGGATAGATCATAGGTATGCGACTCTGTCCGAACACGGGTCCCACAATTGGAACAACTGGGCAGAAAATTAGAAGGAGAGTATGGAAATGATGTCGGTCCCTCGATACCTCATTTACTACCAACCATACCTCCAGAGTACTACATAAATAGATCGTCTGAAGTCACATTTGCCACGAAAGCAAAGCAGGATAAAAAATTATGGAAGCCTATAAAGTGGGATCTTTGGACATTCATGTCCTCCCCAAGACCATCCAGAATTGACATTCGTCGGCATCCGAAGCACGACCACGTCAGTTATTCCTTTGAAGGAAAACCAAGGTACAGGTCAAACCACTCTCGAAGCCATTGGTAGGCAACCCCCGCTACAGTGTGGCCCCAAGGACCTCGAACCACAACCGTCCACTCGCTCCTGCTCCTATGTAGTCCCTACCAGTCGAAACAACTGGTAGGTTTCCAACCACACTCGCAACTTGAGAATCATCAACCAACGATCGTCCTTACTCTCGAAGAGCAGTGAAGGGATGTATGAAACTGGCACAGCTTTACCAAAGTAGATTCATGCAGAGATGTTTCGTGAATCACGCAATTCCTCGTCTTCGAAAAGACGTCCAGTCAACTGCTCTCCGACAAAGAGTTCTTGCCACTTTCACAGTCACTCGTCTTCTTGTACGGGCATAAACTAGATGCATCACATCTACAACGGAACCAAAAAGAAATGGAGTCTTCCCCAGCGAAGAGGTAACCAAGCTGTGAACCACCGACACACCAGAGTGCTGAACCAAAACTATAGATCCCAACGAACTATCGGACGACTGACATCTGCCAACTGCACTCGAGGCTGGAAGAACCTCTATTACTACATCCCAAAGGAGTTGTAATTCACAAACGGAGACGGCCGTCCGACGAGTCCATATGAAACCTTTCATTCTAGCAGTAAACTTCTAGGTTTGGTAGAAACACGGAACAAGGTGCACAACATATGCTGGATCATAAGAAGCCATACCCTGGACCGGAGGAAGTAAACGCGTTCAAGAACAAACTAGCGCGACGAAGAACAATCGAAAGGAATGCGACAAAAGCCCCTAGCAGGTCTTTGCAGTGTGAGACTGAGAAGGATGCAGAACACCTACTCCGGCATGAGTCGAATCCTTGATCAGCACCAAAGCTTGCCAAAGAGTCACGTCCCAACACGAACGATGTTGTCCGAAACCTCGTTGAACGAAGTGGGAACGAGCTACTCGGATTGTGGCGAATAACACCGCAGTCGGTCTTTCTGTCATGAAAAGACGCGAAGTTGGGGGCGGATAAACCTGCCGAAGTAAACCAAGGACATTAAACGATAGTCGTACTCACGAAGACCGCGCTCAGAAAGCCAATTGCTGGATGTACCGCTACATCGAGCTTGTGCAGGAGCTAAAGACCCATCAAACAAGCATCGTCATCTGTCAAGTGGTTCCTCCAAGTGTACTTTTCTGTTCGTGACCCTTCATGTCCATGTCAGCCCAATCCACGTCCTATGATCCCCTGGTAGCTGATCACCCCTGTAGCCAACCGGGTTTCCGATGCGCGCCGACTTCTGGGACCTCTCCTCCGACCATTTGCTATGACAGGACACAGACTGAGAGCAAAGAAAGATCGAAGTGGCCCACGGCAGAGGAAAGACGGTCGAACTGCTGCCGGGGTTTGGACTATGACTTGTTTGACAAAATATCGAGCAAGCTGAGTCCAGCGAAAGGTCAGGGAGACCTAGACTGCTGATATCCTGTGCGTGTGCTTGTCTGAGTTCGTGTTACGCCGAGAGGATAGCGTAGAACCAACCAGACAGATTGCCTGGCGCCGAAAACATCCTTGCTGGAGTAAGATGACCAATTGTAACATCAAAGATGTCTGTACGAGAGCCACTGAGCCAGACAAGTAAGGTTCGATCCAAGTTCGTGATGTACGTGACCATGCTCCTCCTCTCACTTGTTATCCGCAAGGTCCCGCGACGCCCTCTAGTGCTCAACACGTGTGTCTGACATGACGCGAGTGCAAGTACAAGCATTTCCGGCATCGTCTTCCCTTTTGACCACCGCTCTCGCATGAAAGAACACCCACCAAAGGCAGCGTTCTGTACGGGGACGAGAGAAGGAAAAAGGGGTCCCGAAACGACACAGGCCAGACTCTGTGCGAGAAGTCGGTGGTAGAGCCAACGCGAGATAGAACACATTCCGGAGAGGCGATATGGGATGGTGAAAGGAATTATTGCAGGCAAGTGTTTCGGTGTACTTGGAGTACCAAATTCGCGCAAGAGCCAAAGCGAAGGATGTTCGGCGTGAAGATTCTATACACGACCTCTGGAGCTGTTACTCTACAGTTGGGTTGGCGTACAAACATAGTAAGGAGAGAATATAAGAATATGCAGCAGCCTGAAAGAACTTAGGGTTAGATATCACTTCTGGTTAGGACGAGAAGTGCATCGTGCGGCTGGAGGAGATGAAGAACCAGGGTAAGACAGGTTCAGGGCGACAAAGACGGGTATCTGGAGCGTTAAAGATAGAAAAGATACAGCGTAGAGGCTTGTGAAATGGCGAGGGGGTGTTGTTGAAGGTACACCGATGGTGGTAGACTGCAAAAGACTGCAAAGAAAGTTCGCGACGATAAGTCACGCATTATGTAATGCCACGATGGTGACTTTGCCAACAATCTAACGGAGCTCTAACGGTCCAATCGATATCATGTCTCCCGACCTATCCTCCAGACATATTCTTCCCAATGCGCTCCCAGTTCCAGCAATAAAGAAACTTGCAGGAAAACGGATTGTTCTTGCCTCGAACAGCCCCAGGAGACGGGACATTCTGAGAATCATTGTGGGTGCAGACATTAATCATTTCTTGGTTAGCATCGACGTTCAATCTTTCGTCAGTAGGGACTTGCGCCAGATATAGTTCCCTCCACTTTCAAAGAAAATCTTTCGCCCGCATCTTTTGCGGATATACATGAATATCCTGTTGCTACGGCGAGCCATAAAGCGGTCGAAGTCTATGAACGGCTAGTGGTGCGTATACTTGGGTGTCAATTCAACTATATTGACGATTTTATACCAGGCTGAAGATCCAGATAATGCTCCAGATCTTGTCATCGCAGCCGATACAGTAGTTCTCACTCATGCTCAGCCATCCACATCGCAGACTGATTACACTCTACTTCCTTCGGTTGGTCAAGAGTTGCTTGAGAAACCCAAGGACAAGGCAGACAACCTGCGAATGCTCATGGATCTCAACGGACAAGTTTGTGAAGTCGTCACTGGAGTGACTTTGGCATACCCAATCCTCACTGCCCCTGGATACGGGATCCATTCGATTGACGAGCGCTCTTTGGTGTACTTTGCCGATAACCCACAGCACTTCCTTCAAGCTTATGCAGACTCTGGTGAAGGACTGGACCGTGCGGGTGGATTTGCCGTCCAGGGAATGGGTGGTGTTTTAGTCAGAAAAGTAGAAGGAGATTATCAAAACGTTGTTGGCTTTCCGATGGCGAGTTTCTTCAAGTTGTTAGATGTTTTGGTTGAGGAGGAGGATGACTTTTTGGAAATGTAAGAACAATTGTATACCCAATACCAATTATCTACACCCTTGCGGACTTGGCTGCGAAACAAGGTAGCCATTCATCTAATGCCAGCTGGAAAAGTCCAAGTCCTGTATAAAAAGGTGCCTGTGACACTGGACTGTAAAATCCAATCGTCTTGAAATCCGTGTGGTTCGAGTCTGGAATCAAAAGCACTCGCATATCCGAAACGTGGACCATGTTGTCATACGTTATGCCAAAGAATGTCGTTGCATTTGAGGGGACATCACACCCTGGAACAATGACTGAAGGTTCTCTCTGAGGAGCATTTGATTCAATGGATGCGAGACCCATCGTTCGCCAAGGGTCGACTTCCGAGAGAACGGAGTGAGCATAGAGCAACCTTGTAAGAGTTGTAGGAGAATGTAAACTTACATTCGCCATTCGCAAACATGATGTTCGAAGGCTGCATATCCCACCCGCCGTATTTGTTAATATTCCCTACTTGAGGCCAGGTCGAAAAATGATCAGAGAAGGCTTCGTTACACTGTTGCTGGAACAGTTCCAAAGACTGGAAAGAAGTCTCAATGGATAATGGGTTATCGGGGTCGCCACGTTGGTAAAAACCTAGACATACATTAACGCAACACACACGAGAACAGGCGTATCATATTGTTTACGGACCGTATTCAGAGCAGTACTGCCTCATCCAAGACATGTCCGCTACAGGGTCATCTGGAGACCCAGGGATAGAATCATAATCAAGCTCTGAAAGAGCAGTGAGGAAAGCCTGTAAGGCATCTTCGACTCCTGAAATCGACACGATACCGTTCTCCGCAGGGGCTGCGGTGAAGTTTTTGGTCTCGAGGAGGTTGCAGAAAGGTAAAATCGAGTCGACGAAGCCGTAGTACTGCAATCATTATGAATTTCAGCTGCAAGAAACACTGGTTGATCTGAAATACCTGATAAAAGTCGAGGGGGTCCATCAGGATCGAGGCAGCATCCACATCACTGGTTTTATTCGCCTGCTGTTTTGTCAAGCCATCGGCACCGCTGGTATTTCCTCCAGGACCACTTAGTCGAGCTTTGAGCAAGTCAAATTTCAGATCCTCTATAAGGGTTGCATTTGTTCCTCGCAGTACATTATCAACGTAGCTTTAATGGAAAATATCAATGGGCTACACTGAAGAGAAGCCTCCCAACGAACAAACCCACCTAGTAACAGCTACCCAATCCGCTGAGCAATTTGTTGTCAAGCTTCGCTGAGCAGCGGCATAGTAGGCCCACATGTCTACTTGAGCGTGTACAGGTGCTGATGAGGCCCATGTTGCGAAAATTGTTTCCGGGTTGCGTTGACGCAAAAGTGCACCACGGACTCCGGGATAAGAACCGCCAAGCCACACCCAGGGAGTCACTGAGGGATGTAGAGGTAGACTTTGTAAATCGATACCAGCAGTGGAATTGGCAGTAGCGGAGCTCATCAAAATTTCTGAAGCTGAGCTGCTATTTTTGCTGAAAGAGTCCGCGAAGAATACAACGTCCTCTAGGGCCTGCTCGGTAGTCAGAAATTGCCATTGCTGAGCTGTGGTATTCTCCTTTATAAAGGCATGTCAAAAGAACGTATAATGTAAAAGGAGTCATACATTTATAGGGAAGGGTAGCGAATCTCCGTAAAAACGATGTTCCCAAAGGATCGCAAGACCATTGTATCGTTTGGCAAGACGGATAGTCGCCGAAAGTCCATGATATTCCTATGATATTTTTTTGGCATGACCACGGGCAGAACTTCGGATAGAGTACCCCACCTGCAGATAATATGGAACCAAGGGAGCAGCATCTTGTTCGCCAGAATCGAAGACTGTACAGATGAGTAACTATGTTCGGCCTCGAAGTGCAAGAATCCTACTGAACACTGGTCCGCCAGGCTCGTAGTACGTCGCATTTAGCCAATAGCGATTTTTGAAAGTAGTGACACCGTCGACAGTCGAATTTGCGAAATGGTCCAAAGGCATCTAAATAAATCAAATATACAATATACCAGATGAATAGGCAAACGACAAAACGACCAACGTCAATAAAAAGTGGTTCGTTGGATCCAGGAAGAGCATCGTTGAGGTTCAGCGGAAGGTCGAAAGATTCGATGATGCTCATTCTAGGGCGTCTCCATGCTGATCGGTGAAGCCTTGCAGAAGAGCTGAAGGTGTTCGTTAGTAGCAGGAGGGTATACACTACGCTTAGACGGTTCAAGGAATGCAGTTTCATGGGGCAAAGCTGCTTGTGTGCCTTCAACTTCAGGCAAATGTGGTTTAAACGGTACATTTCAAGATAGTAAGGGAATCTTATTGCATATCAGTCGAGAAGACCACATTCGAATGCGGTCAAGAGATCCTAGCACGTAAGGATATATGATGATATGGAGTATATGAGCCGAGCTTTTTCCGTTCAGGTTGAAACATTCTTATCGATATAGTTTTGGAGGAAGAGGGAGGAAATTCAAGGTTCAAGGGGAGAGCTTTGCGCCTATTGCTGGGCTACATATTTAGAGAGTCCAGGGCTGGTCGTTAGCTTGAATTTTTCGAATTCAAAAGATATGTACAAACTTGTACCAGCCACCATCTCCTGTTGGATCCCTAATTATGATCACTGTTCTCCGTCATATCATTCCCTTTCAATGTTCTCATCAGGTTGATCAAGAGTGGGATTTCGTGAGCTGCCATGCCAGTGGTGTACTTGAGTAATGAGGCAGCTATTCTTCCGTAAACTTGACTCGGAATTCGGAACAAAGCAAGACGCCAAAGTAATTTAGCGCCTAACAATTCTAATCTTTTCTGCCTACTCCGTAACTCTGAAGTCATGTCAGATGGGCCGGCTACTCATCTGTTATCACTGAAGGTAATGCGGGTCTCTGTGAGTTTTTGCAGATAATTCTTTTTCGAATAAACTTATGAGCTATAGAGGCCCGCATTAGCTAGCGCATGGCAGCCATTCTACTCGTCATCCCCCTCATTCTCAGCACATTCCACTTCTTCAATCTTGTCTTTACAAGGAACAAACCCGCTTCCCGGCTATCCAAAGACTCTTCGAGATCTCACACAAGCATCGGAGCTCCTGACTTTGCCTTCTTCATTTGGTTCAATTCAATTAGGAGAAACTTTTTCTAGTTGTCTGTCCGTAAATAATGAGGCAACCACAGAAATAGACTCTGTCGCTTTGAAAGTGGAAATGCAAACAGCGACGTCGAAACTGATCCTGGCGGACATCGGAGGGACCGATACAAGTCTATCCCCAGGAGACACGCTAGAGAACGTCGTCCATCATGAAATCAAAGAATTGGGTCAACATGTTCTTGCATGCACCGTTTCCTATCGCTTTAATCCACAGAGCTCTCGCACTGCGCCTACGTCTGAAGAAACTTCTGATTCCAATATTCTCACGTTTAGGAAGTTCTATAAATTCGTCGTGAGTTTCTAACGCTTCGCAAGATTTTTCAGTGCATTTGACTCCCTCCACGTTCAGGTTACAAATCCTCTCTCTGTCAAGACCAAAGTACACACTCCCAGATCCCCTTCAGCCCTAATGGTGCCTTCCGAACGTGATAAGGTTTTTCTGGAAGTCCATATTCAAAATCTCACTCCGGAGTCAATTTGGTTTGAGCGGATGCATTTTGAGGCTGCGGAGGGCTGGGATGCACGCGATGCGAATCTAGTCAACGTTAACGGCGAACAACAATCTCTGTACATGGGATCGACAGCGTTGATGCAACCACAGGACATGCGACAGTACATCTACATTCTCAGCCCGAAATCTGTCCACCTCGAACCAGTAGTGTACTCCCCAGGTGCCGTCATCCCACTAGGCCGGCTGGATATTTCATGGAGATCATCGTACGGCGAACCAGGGCGTCTTCTCACATCTATGCTGACTCGACGAATACCCCTTGTACCTCAGCCTGTCCAGCCTCAACCTGCTTCCGCTCTTCCACCTTATTTGAAAAGGCAAAGTACATCTGCAACTCCTCCAGCACGACCTAGGTCACCACAACTCGTTCAGTCTCGTCCCAGTTCTCCAACGCCACGATCCAGTTCTCCTGTACCATATAGAGCTCGTGCGTCTTCCGTGGTTTCGGGATTTTCGCAGATTCCTCTTTCACCGCAACCACCCGCTAGCGTCATCCCCACTACTACTACTACTATTGAAGCGCATCTACTCGTCAGAGATATCGCTCACAGTTCTATCGCTGTCGGAAAAAATTTTAAAGTTGCGCTTAGCCTCGTTCTATCTTCCCTACTAGCATCAGATAGGCAACGACAAAAATTACAATTGTCTTTAGTAATACAGCATATAGGGTTTCCTCCGACGTCAGGTTTTGCTGGTTTTTCCGTCCCCAAACCCGCACAATTACCACCGCCCGACTCTTCATCGTTGAGCCCTCGTTCTCTATCTTCCCCGGGCTTCTCTTCCCCATCCCCAACCTACACTACATTCAACTACCCACTTGCACATCAGAAGCTCCTCGAAGCGTCCCAAGTACGATCGGCAACCAGAGAATCCTTAATAGATGGACCTCTCAAACTTTCCGAGAATATGAAATCTTTACCTCCACCTTATTTTGAAAAGGTGGACGAGTCAAAGAGGCTTAAGATGACTATGGTGACGTTCAGTGGTCCATCAGCCATTGTCTTACCTCCTATCGAGCTGGTACCTTCATCCAAATCCTATACTGGTGAATCATCGGATTCACAGCCAGGGGGATTGCGCCCAACGTCGAAACATCAGGCAACGCTTGATTTCGAATTGGATTATGTTGCGCTGCGGAGAGGATTCGCGATGGTGGGAGGTTTGAGGCTGTTGTTAGTCGGTGAAACGTTTGTTGATAATGATGCGGACAAGGAGGATGATGATGGGCAGAGCCTTGTTCCAAAAATCCTAGAGATCAGATCGTTAAAGGAGTGGAATGTTGTTGCTGAGGTGTTGGTATCTTAACTCGTTCTGTTCTATTGAGGCAGTTCATAGAACTCCTCTTGGGAACTCTCGGTCCACTGCAATCTAAATACCTAGGGAATCAATCGTCTGCACCGCCTGCCCGGTGAGTCTATGTCATATTGCAAACTAGAGTAGGTATGCTCAACGATGAACTAAAGGAATACATGTCTAAATAATAACGAGCTTCGATAGACCATCGTTCTTTGTTTGCACTCTCCGTCACTCGTTACATGAAGTCAAAAAGCTCCCGCAAAATTCTAAGAGTAACTCGAAGCTCTCTGTGAATACTATCGAATAATAGGAAGGTACTACGTTACAATCGATAAGGTATTCGAAAGGGAACGATCCACGAGGAAAAAAAGTCAAGAATGCTTGATGCATACATCGATACAACTTGCAAACATGCCTCCCGTTCTACAACTTCACAACATTTCAACCGGAGAATTTACAAAAAGTTCTTTGACCCTTCTCTTTGCTTCAGCCTGTCCGTCCTGACTGAGACGACCATCGACGCCTGCTTCCGCCAGATCTGCAAAAAGCCAGTTCAATATTCCGGCTAATCGGATGCCTCCCTGCGCCATCAATTTGTGGAGAATATGATGCTCTGCGATGTAACCCCAATATTCAGGCGCGTCCAGCTCGAGTAAAGGTGATTTGGGACGCGGGGTGAGGGAGTCAGAGTCAGAACCGAAGGCGCGGAGGTGACTGTAAGGTGGTTCGTCCAGAGCTTTCGGCCAGACAAAATCACAATTCATAGCATGAATGGGTTGAGCCCAGAAGTGCGGACAGACAGTGGAATCGTCGGTTGAAGCGGAACTAGAGGCAAATGCTGGGGAAATGTAGCCCAAGTATTGAGTCACATAATCGTAAATAATGGACGGGAGATATTGATATTCCTTCGGGAAGGACAATGACGGTGGTGGTGCACCTTTCTCTGAAGGACATACAAGCCATTCCGGAACCTGGTCTTTCCAGTCATGCAGAATGCCTTCCCACATTATTTGGCGGATGAATCCATCGTAAATTGCACCTCGTAGATTCCTTTCGAGCGAAGGTATCGGGAGTGGATGATCATACTTTCTCGGTATGTTCCGCAGGGTCTTTGCGATTAGCAACCCATCCCATGCCGAATGTAGATTAGTCTGTCGACCATCAAAGCGCACCTTGACTGAATTGCCACCTCTATCTCTACCCGTAAGATGAAGTGGCATATGAAGGTCACCTACAAAATGTATAAGGAATTTGAGAGCCTCCTCTGCCGTATCATCAGAGCTAGATCCTTCGACCCAAGCATCTAGTAACGAAGTGACATTCATAATTCCGGCAAGGACGTTGATATTCCTACTTCCCGCCCAGCCACGTTCACCGGGAAACACGCACGTTTCTGAAGGATAGTCATCCTTAGCACCGACATAATGCAACGGCGCTGACCACCGCATACGGTATTTGAATCGGTCCGCCCAAGTGGATACGGGCGCAAGACGACATGGAGGCTCATCTGGACTAGTGGACGTGTAGTTGAGGATATCGCAGATGACAGGAAGGACGCTGGGGTGAAGATGAATCTGGGCAATGGTCGCGATGATTTCGTGTCCAGCGGCTCCCCAGCCCAGAACTCTGGGGATAAAGAGGCCAAGTGAGAGAAATTTGAGTTTCATCATGTAAGTTGCAAGGAGAAATCAGTAGTACAGTAACCAACCTCTGTACGACCTTTATAGTTGAAGGTAGAACAAAGAGGGTTGCCAACGCGCCTGACTCTTCCGAAATGAGATAGTAAGCGCCGCGAAAGGATGTTTCCGGCAGGCACTTGCAATTTTGTTTTCTAGTCAAATTGAAACTGGCTCGTCCAATGAGTGTTCTCGTTCAGGCTGCATTATTCGCTGCTGGTGCCATAGTGGGTGGCGGCGTTACAGCCACTGTATTTACCAAAAGGCAGGCTCAACGCCCAGTCGTTGCTCCGACGGTAGATGGAACTATCGTTTCTCCTGCTGTCGCTACGGTTTCTCCTCCTGTAATCGGCTTGGGAGCAAATGGAAACGCGCAAATAAGCAGCTTGGCTAGTGCCACCTCATTATCTTCATCTGCTGTACTAAAATATGGGAATCCAGGTCCGTGTATACTATATATGATTGCGTTTCTTCACTGAAATCTTGCCCAGGTCCAATTGCCGATCCTATAGTAAGGCAAGCCTATGTTGCAGCTTACGATCGTAGACTTAGGCATCCCGCTTGGGTGGGTGTATCTGCTATCCTGCAATTCATCTTTTTGTTAACCACTGCTCATAATCAAGACCGCAGAGCACCTGACATTGGCTTCTCTGGGTAAATCGCCTTTGGTTGCGCCTTCGGATGCAACTGGAGATAGGTCAAAGAGTATATTCATGGAAGACGATACTATCCCAGTCCCATTCCGAGCTCGGTTGACAGATTACCTGAGAAGTGGGTATGACCGTGGACACATGTGCGTCTTCCACATTCGCGTTTATTCCCTTACTGAAGTCGGTGATTCATGTTAGGGTTCCTGCAGCAGATGCCAAATTTTCCCAGGTGCGTCGAGAAATTGGTAAATACTGCGCTCAAAATTGAAACTGCTATATGTCGTAGGAAGCTATGAACGAGACCTTCTATCTATCGAATATGGCTCCTCAGGTTGGCGAAGGTTTCAACCGACATTATTGGGCATACTTGGAAGATTGGTGCCGTCGTCTTACAGGATCCTTCTCTGATGTCTACGTCTTCACGGTTCCGCTCTATCTTCCCCGCCGAGACTCAGACGGGAAGTGGCGTATCGTACGTTTTCTCTGTCGGAAACGCGTTTTTTCTAATTTCTCAACCTCACTTGGCAGACTCACGAAGTGATCGGTTCTCCACCGAACGTTTCCGTCCCAACACATTTTGCAAAAGTTGTGCTTACTTCGAAGCCTGCCTCACCGTCGACTCCGAATATTCTTGAGCTCGCTATGGGCGCTTTTGTTCTACCTAATGCACCTATCGCTGACGACACGCCATTGGAAAAGTTTGTTATGCCGGGTAAGGCTTCATCGTTTCGTTTTCTGAACTGTCTCAAGATTTGACGTGTTTCCTGTTTCAAACAGTGGAAGCTGTGGAACGCGCAGCTGGACTAGCTCTCTTCTCGGACGCAGTCAAGTCTACGTCCAAACATATTTGCCATTCCACAAAATGCGAGGTCATCGTCAGAAAATTCGATGATGCGCGCAAGAGACCAGACATGAGGAGAACGATTTCTGCCCCTAACTAGCTGTTTTTTGTTGAGTGGACGAAAAGTGCGTCAATCAAATGAAGATAGCCAAACGGATGATTTATTTTATGTTCGATAATCAAAATGCACTAGAATCTACGGGTTCTATCAATGTCATCTTCACCTTACCCCTCTGTGTGTTCTTGTCCTTATCTACCTCAATCCGAACTACGACCTTATCAAACACAGATATTTTCACCTCTTCCTTTGCTCCAGGAACAGTAATCGTGTAATTTTCCGCGTCAAATTGTGTATCACGTTTGAATGTAACGAGGCCTTCGATTCCGAGTCTGCAGACCCTTGATTAATTAGATTGTTCCTGTGCAGCCGAAAGGTTACTCACTTCGAGACGAAAACACCAACACCATTTCTAAATGTTCGAATGACATATGCATCCTCCCTGACATCAGGCTCGCCTCGAGCCCTTGCTTGTTCACCTCTAGCTTTCAATGCCAAACCGACATAAAATTCAACACTCGCGCGTCCTGCCATCTGAGCCATCCGATGCCGGCGGTTAACAACATCCAATACACGTTCAACGTGAGATTTAGAATGAAGCGTGGCATGAAGAGGTGTAGATCCAATGGCAGCAGATAATTGTCGGTGAACTAAGACATCTGTACATGCAAATGTCGCTGAGCATGACCGACAAGAAATAGAGTAAACTTACCAGCGTATCTACGGATGGGACTCGTGAAGTGTGTATAGATCTCGCTAGCAAGTCCATAGTGACCAAAGGTATCCTTCGCCACACTTCCCGAGGAAAAATACTCAGCAGAAAGCATACAGCGAGTAGCCATGATGCGAACAAGGGTGTTAAACGCAGGTTCTCTGGCATCCTAAGTCATTAATATCGTCAGTAGATGTAAGTACAACCGCTAGTATGAAAAACATACAACACATTCGTCTAGTGAAGCTGCGAGAGCCCCAGAGCTGCTTACATCCAAAGAGAAACCCTTAGTCTTGCGCAAGATGTCTTGTAGCTTCTCAAAGTTCGTTTTAGGGGGAGGTAAATGTCGGCTGCGCGGAAAGTAAGCTTAGTCGCCCGAGCAATGATAAAGTGTACGGACCGTAGAACGGCGGTCTGCGGAAAACTCTCTTCGATTTTCCTAGCCACACTAATGTTCGCTAACAACATGAACTCTTCAACTAGACTATTTGTCTGCCGTAGCTCTTTCTGTTCAACGTCGATTGGGTCGGAAGATTCGGCGCTGTCGAGGTGGATCTTCACTTCCGGTGAGGCCAAATTCAAAGCGCCTGCTGCCATTCGCTTTGCTTTCAGCTTGATGGCAAGGGAGTTGAGTAGCCGAATAGAATTTGTCAACTCGTCGTGTAAGTTACTGGAAATACTCCGGTTAAAACTGCTACTGTGAGTCAAACCATGGGTGGGCATACGGGTCATCTTTCCTGATCTGCGCCTCTTCATACGTAAAAGCTGCTTTCGATTTGATAACAGACTTGGTGAATCGCACACTAACAATTTCAGCATCTGCTGTTAATTCCTAACAGAAGAGGAGCGTTATCGCCAGCATTGTCAAAACCAAGTCAAACGTACCCAAATTGACGAGAAAGCTAGTCGTTCTACGAAGGGTCGCAGAGAACACAAGTTTGTCCCAAGGAGTGAGGGTAACATATCAATTCGATTGTCAACTAAATATACCGTGGTGCCCCTTGCAGCAGCCTCACTGTCCATGGGATTGTCAGGGAGGACAAAATGGGAAACGTCCGCAATATCTTGAGGACTGTATCAGTGAAAGCTAAGCACAGGAGGGATTGAGAAAGACTGACGAACTCCAGCTTCAATATTACCATTGGGCAACAGTTTTGCGTGAAGAGCGTCGTCAATATCCTGACAACCTGAAGCAATATTAGTACGATTTCCCAACAATATTCAAACATACCTGGAGGATCGATGCTGCAAACGATCACGTCTCTTAAATCATCGCGATCTCTCCAAATGTTTTGAAGGTCGAACTCTCCTTTAGGAGGAACAACCCATTGCTCTCCTTCCGGTGGCAAGCAATCCATAATCGCCTTGCCAAATGGTCTATATGGCACCTCAAACTCCAAAAGCAGACTTTCCTGCTCAGCCTCTTTACTCTCTACTTGGCCTAGGGCCCTCACGAAGTGTCCTTCGGGATACCGAGAAGCGGAGTCCCATCGATCAATCGTAACTAAAATTTTCTGATTCAAAAGATTTGGCGCCTGACGCGTCCGTAAGCGAATTCTAGGGAGCAGGCGAGATACGGGAGTGGCAAACACAGTTTGAGTGGAGAGGGATGTGGTGAGAGTGGATGTTAAAGAGGTGCTGTCGATGTGGCACACATAAGCTCGCCAGTTTCGTTTGATAATGCCAACGATACGGCCAGTGGGCTGACGTTCAGAAGGTGGCTTTTGACTGGAGTTGCCAGAGAGGACGCGGGATTCTTTTGCAATTACATCTTCATCATTCTCATCTCCCTCCTCGCCAGAGTCCTCAGCATCATCGTTCTTTTGCACAGCTATGATAGCGTATGAGTGTCTTTTGATGAATGTCTAAGGCATATATGGCAGCGTACCTTCCTGATCGACGACTTCATCAGCAGGAGCCTTCCAATCTTTTTCGGGGAAAACTTCAATAACGACAATATCTCCTTGGACTGCTCGATTCATATTCTCGCGTCCGACTAGTAGGATTGGTTTGTCAAATGCTGGAACCGGGACGCTGCCCTCCAAGTAATTATACTGGTTCGCATTGAAATGTCCTTGGTGTAATTCACCAGCTTTGACACCAGCGATTAGTGTTGGGGTGGGTAAGTACTGGAAAAATGTATCGGTACAGGAACAGAGGTTTCAAAGGCTACTGACATCAGGATAGAGGGCTTGACGACCGGCAGCAGCTTTGGTGGGCTCTATATTGTGGGGCCCCTCAGCGGAGAGGAGATCGAGTAGAACATTCGCGTCTTTCATTGCCTCGACGTACCTGCGGACTGACCATTTCGAATCAGACGAAGTGAGACATGAATCCAAAAGTAATCCAGACCAGAAACGGACACTATCCCAGATTGTTCGGCTTTTTGGCGATTCGCCGCGTCTTCGGTTATTAAAACGACTGTCGGATGAGGCATCTGTTTTTGACCACGGACTGGCGTGTGTGTGAGGGAGATATGAGTATTATACCACGATGTGGCGGTTCTGATACCTGTTGAAGAGTTGGATTGAGCGATTAGATGCAAAATAAGACGTACCCCGGTCGTTGCGATCATTGGGAGTCTCATTTTCTTCACGAACTATGGCAGTTTCTCTGTCTTGTCAGGATCTGTCAGTGAACAAGTATTGAGGGATAAAAACCACGCACGAGCGATACTCATTATAAAATACCCATATCTGCTTATCCTCCGATTTGGTTAAAGCCTTCAAACGGTTGTACAAAGGTAAAGACCGGTGTCTGACTTCTTCTAAAACAGTTTGTAGAAGTATCATTGGAGGATTGAAGAGACTGGACTCGATGAGGTCCATCTGAGGATGGCTTTAGATCAAGCCTGGAGATACAAGAAAACGAGTGGGTACTTGGGCCAAGAAAACATTGGTATCAGGAAGAATGTAATGTCCATTCTGAAACAGCTGATGGTCTAAGCCCCCTGAAAGAGGAAGAAGCCTAGATGTTTCTGTCGAGCACTCCCTGCAACCTTCGATGCCACAAGCTACATCATCTCGTAGATACCGTTCCCGCAGTACTACATATGAACGATTATCAGTAACGAAAAAGTGCAGGGAGATCAGCACGGACCCTTAACGACTTTGCCTCTAGCAGTCTTCTTGAAGAATCTACGCTGAGTTATAACCGCCTCGGTTCGAGGCCTTTTTCGGATGGTGATTTCCACCATGGGAGGAAGTGCTCGAGTTTTATCACTGGTCAAAGCTGTTTTGGCCAACTTTCCCAGTCTCGGGTTTAGCTACATCTACACTCTATCACGTTTACGCTACCGTCTAAATGCCCCCTACGTACTATTGTAATGCATCTTAATCATGTTCGTGCTCCAGCGTTCCCTCAACATCGATTTGTTTACTTGGCTCTTGGCTTCGCAATTCAAATTCTACTCAATCGCTCGCAGAAAACAGAGAGCTCCAATTACAGTGTCTCTATGGTTGAAACGGCTTATAGGTATGAGAGGCTGTAGGGTAGTCGTAGGGTCTTTAAAGAATTAACCGAGAACGTTGTGCAAGCCCATGATGGACTGTGCTGGACTATAACGAGGAACGTGATATTTTGTCTTCGTGCATCGAAGTGAATATACATGTGTCGAGAATCAATGGTCCGACAAGATGTCCTTAACACCATGCCAATAATGCTCGGAAACTCGAGATTCAAGTTCTTGCTTTGTTAACCAGGCAAAGTCTTTGACCGTCTCCGGGTTAGGGCGCGCTTGACCGGCCAAAACGTGAGCTTTGTAGAAAAACGCGACTTCCTAAACAAAGCTATCAGATTAAAGTATCAGATCCAGTAAATGAGCGCGTACTTCTGGTTGTGATTTCCCTGCCAAAGGTGCTTTTCTCGGGGGCCTATAGTGACCAATAGGGTTACGGCTGACAATCCATGTATCCATATATTCACCGCACTCTGCGAGCAAATCCCTTTGTGCAGCTTGGTGAAGAAGCTCTCCCTTCTTCACATTCCCTTCAGGAAACCGCCATGTGCCCTCATTCTCCTGTAACAACAGATACAAATTTCGCCTGCCCTTCCTATCCAGACTTTTGTAGTCCCTCGCCTCGTCAGAGGGATGAACCCTTGCCATCATCTCCTCACTCTCGCCCTCCTGCTCTGCCAGTTGCTCCACTGCAGCCCTGTTCGCAGCTGCCTTCTCCTTGTCTAGGTCGTCAGCAATCCCGAATTCCCGACCAAATGCTATCCGTTCGCGTTTGCGCTCTTCTAGGGTGAAGCGGGTTTCTAGAATAGACCCTTGTTTGAAGTAAAAGTCGTATGGGAAAGGATTGAATAGCGCGCGTCGGAGGCGGGCTTGGTATGCATAGTAGGCTCGTTCAAAGGGTGTCGGTGTCAGCGTAAGTATCGGTGCACGGTTGAGGATGATGGATGTGTGCAATTTTGGTTTGCTGATTGGCCTTTGGTTAGTATGGTGAGAAATTGGGACTTGGGAAGATGGTATGTAGGTGGTAGAAGTTTCTCTTATGGTAGCCAATGTTCGACGACCAGCCGAGAAGGCTATGAAACTAAATGAATTGGGAGAAAATCTGGGCTGAGAGAGTGTTAAATACCAGATGAGTTCCCTCTACATAATGAGATGAGGGTTTTTGAGGACATGGCCCGGCAAAAGTCGTCTGCAAACTGGATTGTCCACAAGAAATTAATCCAAGGGTGATAATTATTTGTCGGCACGTGTCAGTTATGAGCGATACTTCCATTTCTGCACTTACCTTTCCTCCGTCTTCTTTGATCTCCATCTCCTTGCTATGTCTGTCTCTCTGGTCTCAAACTCCTATCTCGACGATGTGTCCTCGAAGATTAGGTCTAAGCCTGTGCCCTGGGAGGTGCCACGCTTTTGTTGCCCATGTTGTACAGTATCCTCAAAAGTCTTCTAATAGGGCTATCAACGGGCCGACCTCGTTACTTCAGAGGAACTCGCTCTAATTAAGAAAATAGACCGACAATCTAGAGCAAAGACAGAGTCTCTACTTCTCAATGATGGCCAGACATACGCTCTCCTGTACCTGCGGCTCCTCAAGAAACTTCAGCGGTTGGATACGATGCAGTACATCCTTGTGCTTATAGCAGATGCTTTGGCTGGTGCGTCTTCTTGTGGATTAAGATAGACTTCCTTCTGAGGACATATCTCAGATCACGACGAACGAATTCCGCTGTTTACTCGAACCGCAGAGAACGAACCCGAATTACCGTATGGCCCTTTAACGAGGTGCGACCAGCTCGATTGTCTGATTCTTCCCATTGAACGCTGGCGTAGAGTATTAGATATGCAAGATGAATTCATGCAACTCAAAGCCGCACAGATACTCACCGTTCTTCTTTGGTCCGTTCACTGTCATCTTCCATACATTTATTTCCTGCACTCAACCACTACACATGTTTAGTGCTGAACCGCGCCCTTTGGCCCCATCGCAATTGCATCAATTTCTTGGAACATTGGCTACTATGGTACAAAGCAATTCGCCGAACAAGCATGACGTCGGTGTGCAATGTTTAGAAGCATTGCTAGCACGACCAGAATGTCGGCAAGCGGTATGGGCTATTCCAGGGATAATTGCTGGGTGCGGCTTTATCTAATGTTCCTCCGTCGTGGTAGTGCTCATGACGCTGTCTGCATCTAGACTGGTTGAAATTCTGAAACACAAACAAGGACCTCAAATGTGCTATCAAGTTGCGTTCTGTTTCTGGCTGCTAACATTCGAACAAAATATCGCGGAGGAGATCAACAAGTTTGTTCTTCTGCGGACTTTTAATCGATGTGCTGATTAGGAATTTATAGAAAGTTTGACATTACTCCCTTGCTCATTAACGTTGCTCAAAATGCCGTAAAAGAAAAAGTCATCCGTGTCATCGTAGCCACCTTTCGGGTGAGTATGATTTATTCTCATCTGTTCAAGCGATGCTGAAATGAATCATCGTGGGTTTGTAGAATCTAGTATTCAAGGCGCCCAAAGCCAACCTTCCAGCGATGCTGGTAGCCCAATTACTGCCTTACGCTAAGAATCTCTGTGGTCGAAAATGGACGGATGAAGACATTGTCGAGGATGTACAATACCTGCGCGACGAGCTTGCCGCCAACTTCCAAAGCTTGACGTATGCCAATATTCTGTCTGCGATTACATTCGATTTATCATGCCCGGTCCAACAGCACTTACGATGAATACACTTCGGAACTTGCTTCAGGACACTTATCATGGAGTCCGGTACATGAATCGGACGATTTCTGGAAGGAGAACGCGACGAAATTGAATGAGAAGGATTATAGGCAGTTGAAGTATGGTTGATCAATCTCACCTTATCCTTCGCTGTCAGACTGAGGTTTTCACTTCCTTCTTTCTGCTAGGACCTTACTGCAGCTACTAAATGACTCACAAGACCCTATCGTCCTTGCTGTCGCTGTGCACGATATCGGGCAATATGTCAAACATTACGAACGGGGAAAAAAGTATTCTATATCTCTAGCTGCAAAGTAGGTCCTGACAGACTTTCCCATCTTTTCAGAATCATCAACGACTTGGGTGCAAAGCGTCGCGTTATGGAGCTCATGTCACACTCGGATTCAGATGTTCGGTATCGAGCATTGATGTCTGTGCAGCAGCTTGTCAGTCAACCTTGGATAAGTGTATAATTTGATTCGGTCGAAGGAAAATGCCCTTCAAGTCTAAGTTTATGCCAATTTTCCGTCGCCCCCTTGCACGATTGTTATCCTACAAACCCACGTCGGTCTGTAGAAATACGAACAGTAGATGGAGGAATATTCCAGTCGAGCGTAAGAAAGCACGTCTGCCGGACACTTTTATTTGTACACCGTATAATACTCTGCCTAAACTTCCTCCCGTAGGTACTGTAGGAAAGATACGTATGTGTATGTATCATTTTGAAGGATCAAAAGAGGAGCCTGTCGCCATGATTAGGGGGAAAAGTTAACGGGCCTCCACAGATTATATATGTGACATCCTCTTGGATCCTTCAAGTTCCTGATCCTGCTCATCTCCATCGCCATGATAAGGGGGAAAAAACTGACGGGCCTCCACAGCCTATATACATGGCACCTTCCTGGATCCTTCCTGATCCTGCTACATAATCTTTCCTGTTGGTCTCAATTGGACTTTCTTAGATGCGCCCAAAAATAGGTTAAAGTGAATGACGTCATCAATTATCATCTAATTCCACTGTTATATCGAGGATGGGCTCTCATGATAAAAGGCTCACAAATCCACAATCTGTACGCACTCAAACATGGACCCAACCAACAAAGCGAAAGGACCTTCACCTCACTACTCACTGTACCAACGTGAGATATTCAGACAAGGTGGAACTGAAGGAAAGTGTGCGTCTCTGAAAGTCCTCGTGTCATGTACAAGTCCGGCGTGTCTGATCAATTATCCCGAACAGTACCGCATTTCTCTGTACACCCTGATGAGCTCGTCGAATCTACAAAAGAGAAATTAGGTGATAGAGCCTACTTTTATGCAAACTCTAATGCTGGTCTTGGATGGACCGATAGAGCCAATCGGTTTGTAGTACTGCCTTTCTCCATACACTGCATTTGTTATATATTCTACTCAAATTTACTAGAGAGGCGTTCTACTCCTGGCGTATAATTCCGCGAATGCTCGTGGACACCAATGTTCGTGATTTATCTGGTACGAATTGATTACAAGCTTCGAAGCCTGTTAATAACCAAGTCCATTTTGTAGTCGAACTCTTCGGGCACCGCATTCCCGCCCCAATTTTATTCGCTCCCATTGGGATAAACAAACTGTACTCCCCCGAGGGCGAACTGATTCCGTCCAAGATTGCAGGAGAGCTGGGTCTTCCTGTATGCGCCAATTTTGTCTAACTAGTGGGCTTTTCTAATTTCTACATCTCTGTGCTTCAGTATTGTCTCTCCACAGCAGCTTCTAACTCGATTGAGGACGTTGCAGCTGCAAACGATTCAGGTGCTTTGGCAATTGCCAGCGACGGAGGCAATTACTGTCAAATCCGTGCTGGTAGCAATGCAAGATCTCCTCGTTTTTTCCAACTTTACATGGGCCACGACGATGATGTTGTGAGTTTCCTTATTTTCATCACCTTTCTCTTGTTCGTTGCAGGTTACTTTAATTCGTAGACCTTGAGCCTCTTGGAACGCGCTTGGAAGTCCGGATTCGATGTATGCATGTTGACAGTCGATACCTGGCAACTAGGGTGGAGGCCCACCGACATAAATCTCGCGAACTATGTGTAAGTTCTCCAAAGGCCCGGAGTATTTTGACTCAGAATTCTATTTCCTGCGATCATGTAGATTCTACTATCCTCCCGGGACTACTGGCAATGAATTAGGAGCTTCCGATCCTGTATTCATGGGCAAATACGGAGATGAACTGAAGAACGACACTGGAAAATGGATAGATTCTTCTGTCTGGCACGGAAAGGCGCATACATGGGAGAAAATCCCTTGGCTTATCAAACAGGTAGGTGATCTTCAACTTTTGGACTGTATGATACCGATCCTATCTACTTTTCCGTGTTTCCCAGTGGAAAAGGATATCGGGCGGCCGTCCATTTGTGATTAAAGGGATCCAAAGTGCGGAAGACGCTCTGAAGGCATATGAAATTGGATGCGAAGGAATCGTTGTAACAAATCATGCTGGAAGGCAAGTGGATGGAGCTGTAGGGAGCTTGGAAGTTCTACCTGAAATTGTTGACGCCGTTGGAGATAGTAAGGATTTTCTCGTCACTCTAACGAGTCAACGTATCCGTTCCCTCTAACCGTATCGTATAGAGATGAAAATTATTTTTGACTCCGGTATCAGAACGGGCTCAGACGTGTTCAAAGCTATTGCTTTGGGCGCACACGCTGTGCAAGTCGGGAGGCTTTATGTTTGGGGTATGGCTCATGAAGGTGAGGCAGGGTGTAGGCACGTTATGAAGTCGTTGTTGGCGGTAGGTTTACATTTTCTAATTTTTGAATGCGTTCTCACTTGCTATTTATTCACGTCGATCATAGGATCTCGATATCACCATGACCGTTGCTGGATATCCATCCATCACACGAGATGTTAATCGCAAGGCGTTGAAGCGTAATGAGAGTGGGGTTTATCCCAGAGGCGAACATGCGAAATTGTAGATGGAACAATATCATTACAAGAAAGAGCGAAATTTAAACCCTGTTGAGAACTGTTCTTTAGTGTTCTTTAGTTGAGAACGCCGAGCACTCTGCCACAGCGTAGTGGTGAACATATTCGACATCAATCTCGCTTCTTTTCGCGCACTTCCTAGCCACTGTCACTGGAAAGGGGAAGTTGCAGGATTTTCATAGTTGACTTCCACAAAGGTTGACTCGACTATAGCAATGGTGACTTTTTTTGATGCCCTTATCTTTTGTATGTGATCCCGAGATCCCGGTTACCGCTTGATATCAACATGAAGGAAGCACGTAGTAGATGCACACTGTGTACCAACAGCCATCCAGTTACATCGGTGTTCTTGAGAGTTCTGCATTGAAGAAGTGGCTCTGCAGTAGTTGACAGGACTGTCTCCAGGATCACAGAATGCTTTCCTGCAGACGTGTAGTCGACGTTGTGACTGGAAGTAGCTGGAAGTGGCACTGGAACCAGTAACACGTGCGTGGGCACGTGTTTTCGGAAACACGGGTGCATTTATGTTCCCGGTCGAGGCTGGAAACCGTCCCAGTTCCCAGTTTGGGCGTGCCGACCCACGACGATTCTCGAGTTAGACAACTATAAATAGTTGCTACCAGTCTCTGGCGAGCCACCGAGTCTGGCAGATATCTAAGTCTATCCTTTGAGAATTTTAGAATCAATTATCAGATAGCCAAAAACACTCATCCCGAAACTCGCTCACGGCCAGGAAAATCCATGTGCTACCTCTTCTGCTCCGAGTCATAAATATCAAAATGCCCTCGGTCAATGATGATGTCAAGATAATCCCAAAAATTTTACGCGATGCTTTTGCTCTCCGCGTTTGTCTCTGCAGCTTTAGCCCGCCAAATCAGTGCTGCCGTTGTTCCCAGCAAAGCTTCTTCCTTCGCTGGTTCGACGTCTACGTTCCAATTTCCTCCTGCAGATGTGACATCTACGGCTACTCTCATCAATAGCTTCTTTCCGGATGCATCCGAAGTTGGCTTTGCAGGTCCCACACCCAGTATGTGCTTATTCTTGACTGTCGAAAAAAGTCGTAAAGTTCAACATTCCACGCGTAGCTGGTGATGAAGCGGAATCTGTTGCAACCGCTCCTGCTCTTTCTCCGGTCAAAGGTTACTTCCCTTTGGTCAGGCCAGACACGTCCGACAGGAAGGGCAAGGATTTCAATGTCGTTGAATCATGGGCAAACTTATCCCCGATGCAGTCTGTGAAGTCATTTGGTCTTGACAATGCAACGGAGATGATTCCGGAGGGGTGTAAAATCAACCAGGTGTTCCTTCTCCACCGTCATGGTGCGAGGTACCCGACTAGCGGATCATCCCCTTCCACATTTGCTGCTAACGTGCACTCTGCGGCCGGAAATGGCACCTTCATCGCCACGGGACCACTGGAGTTTCTAAACACCTGGACTTACAAGCTGGGTGCCGAACTTCTAAGTGCGTGTTTTAGAAGTCCTTCCACATCCTGTCATACTGACGAACCAAATTTCCTAGCTCCTTTCGGCCGCGAACAATTGTATGTATAGCCATCTATTACTTTCTCATTGTTCACTTGTATCTCCACAAAGGTTCAATCTGGGTGTCGGCTTCCGTGTTAAATACGGTGAGGCTCATATGTTTCATTGGTGGAGGGAGAGTTCGCTCAATGTGATATCTTGGCCAGGGGACTTACTCAAGAACTTTACTGGATTACCTGTCTGGCGTACTACTTCAGAGGGTAAGTCCCTCATTCCAAATTGAAAGACGTCAATTGAAACACTCGAACAGCCCGCATGGTTGATTCTGCGTAAGAGGTTCAGAAATTATCTGCCTGAAATTCAGCTGACATACGTGTCAGCCTTCATTTTGCTGCTGGATTCTTCGGTGTACAGTCATACCAGAGCAGCTACCATCAGGTCATTGAGATTGAAGAGGAAGGATTCAATTCGACTCTTGTTCCCTGGGACCAATGCCCGAACGCCAATAACGACATCTACACACTTGGGGATGACGCCACCAAGGCCTGGAATAATGTCTATCTGGTTGATGCTCAAAAACGTTTCGCTCAGTACCTTCCGGGTTTCAACCTAACCATCGATGATGTAGCTGGTATGCAGGCACTTTGCCCCTACGAGGTATGGTCGCTTTTCATTATCCTCGGATTATCTCTATATGATTTTACTTTTACTAGACTGTCGCCCTCGGATACTCTGCTTTCTGCGATCTCTTTACCGAGGAGGAATGGAAGGGGTTCGCCTACGGTATTGGTAAATGACATTCTGCTATATCCGGGATTCTTCCTAATGGATGTCTAGATTTGAACTTTTGGTATGGCGATGGTCCTGGAAACCCTGCTGTTAGTGCTCAGGGCATTGGCTGGGTGCAAGAGCTAGTGTCCCGCCTAACCAAAACCCGAATCACGACATTCGATTCCACTCTGAACGGGACAATTGTCGGTAACAACGTCACTTTCCCACTCGATCAGCCAATCTACGTTGATGCCTCTCATGACACTGTAATCTCCGCGGGTACTTATATCTTGTTTCAATTTATATCTTGAAGATATCATGTTAACTCTCATATTTTGCTCCAGTCCTTCCCGCAATGAACTTCACCTTCTTCGCTGCTGGAGGCCCTCTTCCTCTCGACCACATCCCTGAGAACCAGGTACAGATTCATCAAGCTCTTTTTCTATCGTCATTGCTCAATTTGACACACCAGACCTACAAAACTCGAGAAATAGCGCCTTTTGCATCCCGTCTTGTTGGACAAGTTCTTTCCTGTCCGGCCTCTGACACCCCAACACACATACGGTGGCTCCTTAATGATGGTGTCCTTCCCTTAACCGGAATTCAAGGCTGTGGGTACGACTCGAATGGTCTATGTGAATTCGATACGTTTGTCGCTGGTATGAAGCAGCGTATCGAGGAAGTCGACTTTGTGTTTGATTGTTTCGCAAACTACTCGTTGTCTCTCGAAAATGACACGATCACTAATGGCCAATTTCCCCAGTGAAAGGCGGAGGAGGAGGAAAACTAGCGCTTCTATGTATTGAAATTTTGAAGGACTCTTCAAAACGTTCGACACAATGACGAAAAATATTATTTATTACCGTGCACGTGTTTTATTCAATAAATTATAATCGGCGTTTGGCTCGCCATCCGGTCGTCATTGATTATCTCCCATTTTCGAGTTTCTTTCGCTAGGAATTCAGAGGATGACATGGAAGTACCCGTTTTCTGGATTCAATCTATTTCCCTCATCACGTTCACGAACATTCACCGAACAGATTATCCTCTATCATGATCAATTATCCATGAGCTGCACTATGCTTTCAACCTGACTTATGCCAATATGGGTAACCACGTTCGATAGCGGCGTCTGGCGTATAAATACAGCGCATGACAGCTTTCAGAAGAGCGCGCGAGCTAAGATGCTCTTGCTCTCTGCCTTCGTCTCTGTAGCCTTGAGCAGTCAAATTGGTTTTGCCCTCGTCCCCGGAAAGGCTTCCAGTTTCGCTGGTTCTACTTCTACGTTTCAATTTCCGCCTGCAGATGTGACAGCTACAGCTTCGCTCATCAACAGCTTCTTCCCGGATGCATCTGAAGTTGGCTTTGCTGGTCCCACACCCAGTACGTATTTTCTCATTCATTTAATCGAGATATCGCAAGCTCAACATCTTTCTGACAACGCAAGCTGGTGATGAGGCTGAATCGATTGCCACTGCTCCTGCTCTTTCTCCAGTCAAAGGTTATTTCCCCTTGATCAGGCCAGAGACATCTGACAAGAAGGGCAAGGCTTTCGATGTCGTTGACTCGTGGGCTAATCTATCCCCGATGCAATCCGTGAAGTCGTTCGGTCTCGACAACGCGACTGAACGGATTCCCGAAGGATGCAAAATCAATCAGGTATTTCTTCTCCACCGTCATGGTGCAAGGTACCCAACCAGCGGATCATCTCCTGCCGCCTTCGCTTCTAGCGTGCACTCAGCAGCTGGAAACGGCACGTTCATTGCCACGGGTCCCTTAGAGTTCCTGAACACTTGGACCTATAAGCTTGGCGCTGAAATTCTGAGTATGTGTTGGATATACTCGAAGATATTGCCACTAACTAACCTCTTTAGCTCCATTTGGCCGCGAGCAACTGTACGTATCTATGCGTACTACTTCAAATCTGCTTTGACAGTTGAATCCACAAGGTTTAATCTGGGTGTTGGGTTCCGCGTCAAATATGGTAAGCCGTCAATTATTGTCGCTCTAGCTGCTCAATAGTAATCTTTCGTCAGGGGATTTGCTCAAGAACTTCACCAGTTTGCCAGTCTGGCGTACCACCTCTGAGGGTGAGCATTGTGTGCCAAATTGGGAGTCGCTGATTCTGATCCTTGACAGAACGTATGGTCGATTCTGCGTGAGTGCCTCTGAGCTATACGTGGTTTCTGCAATTCCCATCTGACGGACGCACAGCCTCCATTTCGCCTCCGGATTTTTTGGTGTACAATCATACCAAAATAGCTACTACCAGGTCATCGAGATCGAACAGGATGGATTTAATAACACTCTTGCTCCTTATGATCAATGCCCGAATGCCAATAACAACATTAGTTCCCTTGGGGGCGAGGCCACTAAGGCTTGGAACAATGTTTACCTTGTTGATGCTCAAAAACGTTTTGCTCAATTTCTCCCCGGCTTCAACCTCACTATCAGTGACGTAGCTGGTATGCAAACACTTTGTCCTTACGAAGTGAGCTCTGCTCTCGAGTCCATTAGTTATTTAAACTGATTTGATCAGACTGTTGCCCTTGGATATTCCGCTTTCTGTGACCTTTTCACTGAGGATGAATGGAAGGGATTCGCATATGGTATCGGTAATTGATTCATTTCTCCGTTAATTTCAGAATCGATGTTGACTTGTCTTCAGATTTAGACTTTTGGTATGGTGACGGTCCCGGAAACCCTGCAGTCAGTGCCCAGGGTATTGGGTGGGTACATGAGCTCGTTTCCCGTCTGACTCAGACCCGAATCACCACATTCGATTCTACTGTCAATGAGACAATTGTCAGTAGCAACATCACTTTTCCACTGAATCAACCAATCTACGTCGATGCCACTCACGACACCGTCATCTCTGCCAGTACGTCTTACTTACTATCATGTTGTTGCAGACTTTAAGCTGAGTTATTTATTGCTGAAGTCCTCCCTGCAATGAACTTCACCTCCCTTTCTGCTGGAGGCCCCCTTCCTCTCGACCACATCCCAGAAAATCGCGTATGTAACTCCAGAGCTCCTCTTCTACATTGTTCATATCTATCTTCTACAGACCTACAAGGTCCAAGAAATATCTCCTTTCGCTTCCCGACTCATTGGCCAAGTTCTTTCTTGCCCGGCATCTGACACTCCGACGCACATTCGGTGGGTCCTGAATGATGGTGTCTTGCCCCAAGCTGGGATAACGGGCTGCGGGGACAACCCGGACGGTTTATGTGAGCTAGATACATTCATCGCTGGTATGAAGCAACGTATCAAGGAAGTCGATTTCGATTTCGATTGCTTCGCGAACTACACGTTTTCTCTCGCCAATGACACAATCACTAATGGTCAATTTCCAAAGTAAGGGGAAAACTTCGATCCTTGTACCTACGTATGGACCTTCCAATAACGTTTTGTTAAGAATAACGAAAAAAAAAAGAATTTCAGCTTGTGCGTTGTGAACAAGTATGAGCATTCGAGGTCTACCTCGACATTGATCAGAGTAGGGAAGTTGACAGGCGTAAAGATAATACATGCGGTTATTTGTGCACATGATCCACTCATTATCATGCAGCACAGGCAATTAGACGTCAGGGGAATTCCAAAAGCATATACTGCATGTTGATAAACGAGCGTGTGGTAAGTAGAATCCCAGAGATAGAACGGTCAATGAGCGGGCACGATTGTATCTGCTACGTAAGATAGAGTGAGAAATTTGAGAAATCGAGTCAGAAATGTCAGTATTTCATGACTGTCCTAGAAGACTGTTCAGTGCCCTTGGCACATCGTATGCGTATTTTTCCAGTGCCCCCACTGCTTGAGCACGACTGAAGCCCATAGCAGTCAGCTGCTTTACACCTTCTACATCATCGCCAACGGCAGGGGTCCCAATCTGCTCTGGTTCCTCAGTAGGGGGTGTCAAAAACTGGGAGGGAGGTGGCGGAGGTACTGCTTCCTGCTTTTTCTTCTTTCCAAAAGGTAATCGAATCTGAGATATTATGGTTAAGTATATAATCATACAAGTAGTGTCAAAGACCTACACTTAATTTGGAGTGGCGCGGTGGAGGAGGATTTTTCTCCTTCTCATGTCCTTCTTTGGAAGATGAAGCCGTGGAAAGTCTGGGTTTAGGAGATCCGGTTCGCAATGGAGGTGATCTCCGATGAGGAGGTGGCGAAATGGACCTGGTGACGCTTGATTGTGAAGGTGAGGTATTCGTAGCCGGGAAAGGTTTCTGGGTAGGGGATCCGGGAGTCTTTGTTGTAGGCACGGGAATAGGCGACGGCGCAGGAATTGGTGCCACTGCTGATGCAGCAGTATTTGGTGTGCCCAGCTGAATTGTAGGGGTTGAGTCAAATCCAGCAAATACTTCGTCGAAACTGGGTCCCGCAGCCACAGGAGGATCCGGGGCTGAAGAAGGGGTGGAGGGCGGCGGTGAAGAAGCAACAACATTTGGTAGGAAACTTGAGACTGGCCGCGCTACCGAAGAAGCTGTGACTCCATTCGAGGGGGGCGTTACAAACAGACTCTCAAAGCCATCCGATTCCTTTACCTTTGCAGGTGATGCTCCATTGGCAGGTGCAGGAGGAAAAGAGGAAGAAGTATCAGCGCCCTTGGCAGATCCAAAGTCAAATGTATCATCAAAAGCATTTTCGAATGAGAACTGGGCAGTATTGTTGGAAGTAGTTGGAGCAATTTTGCCCATCGCTTCGTCGAACGCATTGACGCCCGCTTCAGCGGAAGAAGCAGCATGAGAGGCCGAGGTAGAGCCGAAGGGAGAATTGGACTCAGTCTCAATAGGTATACCAAAAGCGTCCTTAGTCTTAGTAGGGACAGCTTGACCGTTCGAAGAGGGTGCACTAAATATATCATCGAAGGAAGCTGTAGCAGATTGCCCATTTGTCGCTGGAACGATAGCTGATTTTGGCTCACTTTCGAGGCTATCCGTTTTGGCTTTGAGGGTGGCAAGAGGAACCTCGTCTTCATCGTCACTGCTGTCCGAATCTTCCGGCTCAATTTCATTCAGAGACATCCCGAGATCGGTCTCGTGGATGGCTGATGAAGGCTCGCTAAAATGTCCGGGCATGTGATTGAGTGTTGTGTGGGTTTCTACGGTAGCAGAGGAGGGAAGGGCAGACGACGTCGCAACATCGTCGAGGTCAGGGAATTTAGAGCTTATTATATCCTCTGTAGATTTACGCATGGGTTTGAGAATACCATCAGCGGTGGAGGGTGGGGTTGCAAACTCCTCTGTGTGAGCGGTTGTAGGAGTCGCTGGGGACTCTTCATGGTCGTCAAGAGAGATGATGGTAGGCTTAGGGGTTCCGACATTGTCCTCCACAAGGGGAGGAGCTGCTGCTTCAGCAACAACAGGCTCGGAAGCCTCAAATGCCTGCGCAAAACCAAAGGGATCGTCAAGAGAGGCTTCCGCTGTCTGATTTGCATTTCCGTTGAGTACAGAGGGACTAGGTACAGTAGCATTGTTGAATGGTAAGAAAGGTGATTGAGAACGTGGACTAGAAGGATCAGACTTTGCAAGTCGCTCGAATGGATTGTTACTCTTGCCACTAGAGGGAGATCCAATTTCGGGAGTGGAAGGTAATGCGTGAGCGGCAGCAAAAGATAAAGAGTCTTCGGATGTGGTGCGTTCTGCGTGGGGAAATCCGGCAACTACCGGTTCAGCAACAGTGGGCGCGATGGCAGGTGGTAGTTTTGTGACTTTCTCTAGTGCAGCATCAACTTCTTCTTTCTCCTGAGTGGCAACCACAGTGGCGGCCTGGGCTTCCGCGAGCTCCTTCTCAACTTTAACTCGTTCTGCTTCCTTTGAGCTGAGTTGCTTTTTGGCGATAGCTAAAAGACCCTTCTGTTGTTTGGCTTCCTTCTTCGCCTTCTCAATTTCAGCCTTTAGCGTCTCAATCTGATGGCCAGCTTCGAATGCTCTTCGATTGAGATCTCTTACTTCCTCCTTGTCTCTCAGAAACGATCCTTCAATCTCGGCCTTCTCGACACGGATTGCGCTCAAATCGCTCTCAGCAGTGATGAGCTCCGTCCTCGTTTTTTCAATGTCGGCAGTCTGTTTGGAGAAACGCTCTCTAAATGTTTCAAGCAATTTAGTCTCCGTCTCGTACGCGGCTTTAGCAGAAGATAACTGGACTTGGAGAGCAGAAAGCTGGGCGGCCTGATTAGCAAGTGTCTGTTCCATGTTGATGCGTTCATTCTTTGCAGTCGCAAGGGACTTGTTCGTCGAATTGAGTTGATTCTGAGTATTACCGATTTCTGCAGATTGATCTTCTAGAGGATGTGCTGATGCAGTATGATCGTCATCATCACTTAGAAGATCTTTTGGAGCTGCCAAAACATCAGAACATCGTTGTTATGTATTTATTCCATCAATCTTACCTGAAGAAACAAACGGATCCTGCGAAAGAGAACGTGACGCCAACACCGAGGGTGATGCAAAGTTGGATGGGGACACAAACACCGAAGATGATTGTTGTTGTTCACCTGCTGGTTGCATCGGTATATTGAACAGTCCAGCGGACGGGGCTGCAGATGAAGGAGGGGTTTCGTCAAATGAAAACAAGTCCTTCTGGGGTTCGGGAGCGGGGACCTGTTGCATGTGTTGACCGACGGGACTGAAAGGTGATGCTGGAATACTAGCGCTTGCCTGTTGGCGCATAGACGGAGGAATTAAAGAAGGAGGAAGACTAGGAGGAATCTCTCCTCCTGCAAGTTTCTTCTGGATGAGATGCATAGCGACAGCGAAACCGTCCCGAGTAAGACGACCATCGTTATTAAGGTCGGCGAGGTCCCTAGGAACGACATGAGCATTTGTGATACACAGATGCTTGTCAGCTTACCAAACCTGAGCAAGCACATCTCCGGGCAATTTGGACTCAAGCATGAACGGTACAGCAACTTCGCCTTCTATATAGCCCGCTTTCGTAGTATCCAGCGTATCAAAATACCCATCAGAAGATGCTTTTTCTGCGGCTGTCACGTCCCAACGAGCTTGAGCGCTGAACGCACTGTTCCCGATAGCAGATGGATTGGTGATTTTGCGGGCAGGTATTGTGGGAGCAACTAAGGGCTTCCTCGACACAGCACCACCTGTACCTTGAGGTTGGAGCATCTGACCAGTATACTGCGGCTGGATATAGCTTCTGTTTTGCGGGAACGATGTTTGGTTGGCACTGGGACTGTACGAGATACTGGTGCCAGTAGCATGCGACCTGACACTCGGAGTAGCGCCGCCAGAAGCTTGCTGGTACAGTCCTGGCGGTAGCGAAGTAGGTATCACAGATATTTGGCCGGACATTACACCTTGAATAAGATACATTCCAATGGCAAAGTCTGTAGAATCAAGAGCACCGCGGTCTTGGGTATCTGCAAGATTCCTGTGATTTTGAAAATGTTAGGGCATTCCGGAAGAGAATAGGTAAATGGTGAAGAGACTGAACCATATCTGAAGTAACTTGTCATTCGCTAGTCTGGATTTGACAAAAATATCTCGAGCTTGTTCACCTGTGTGTGATCTTTCAGACCGACGCGACAGCGAACAGAAGTAGTACTAACTGCTAAGCAAGCCGTCCTTGGGATTTGACTTCAAGAACATGTTGAGAAACTTGGCTCTGTCTTGTGGAGTGAACGGAGGTAAGTTGGAAATTGGTGGAGGAGATCTCGGTATCGACATTCCAGTGTGATGTGTAGCAATGGAAAAAACTCCTTCAATTACAGCGAGAGGACCGGCTACATTTGCGCGACCAGATATTTAAGCTTAACTTTATCGGCACATTAATAGATACCGTCACTCACGTTTCGAAATCAAGTCGGTGCTGACCGTTTCCCCCTTCTGAGCCCAGCCAATGAGTCTCAAGGCGATAGCTACGCCTTTCTTGGATAACCAGCCATTATTCTCCTCGTCAGAAATGCTCCAAATCTCGCCGAGAGTCGCAGGCTGTAATTTGGCGCCTCCAAACACACGGACAGCGACGTCGCCGGTGAGAATACCAAGCTTCTGGGTATCGTGTTGGTTGAAAATTTGATTAACGAGCGAAAGCTCTGCCTGCGTAGGCGAGAAGCTACTGGAGGACATTGTGGGAGGCGTTCAAGGAGTGGATTTCTGAGTTCAGTACGCATCATTTTCCCACCTGGCCGGCACACGCCGGTGAATGAAAATGTCAAGATTTGACGGAGTACACCGGCAGTACAGTAGCTCTGCTGTTGGAATATGTGCGCGCTTTGGAGTAACTGGAAAAGGGCCTCGTTCCGAGGCACTCACCTTCCTTGCTCAAGGCTTTCTTATTCGGGACTGGAAGCTGGAAGAGTCAGTACACGATGAGATCATAAACTGCTTAAGTCAAAAGTCTCTGAATTATTTCTCAGAGTTTACTGGCTCTAATTACATGGTACCATTCATCTTCAATCAAGTATGCCAGGATACTGTGCAGCATAAATTAAAATCTTCTCATTGAGCCTGATATGGTAATTGGGTTGGTGAGAGGCCGGAAGTGCACGCAAATTGTGGGAAAATCACTAATTTGTTTGTACATGTGTACAAAAGACACCAGGAACTGCTTCAATTGTCGGTGGCAGATAGACCTTGACAAGCAAGGTGACAATGCAAAGGGAAAACTGTACAATAACTTATCATAATGAGTGAGATATCAATTGATGAATCCGTAAAATGGTGAAGTCTGGTGAAGTGATGTTCTGTGCAAGAATATTTTCAGAAGGCGCTTTGAGATGAAGAATGGAATAGCACATGCTTCAACTGATGGAAAAGAGGATCATTTAGATCACAACAATCTCTTGATGAAATTTGTATAGTATAGTGTACAGAGAAGCTTTCCTTGGATTAGACTCATTCTGGAGAAGAAGAGTCATTCTGGAGAAGAAGAGTGTGTAAAAGATCTTCTCATATGATATCAGTACCAGCTATGTTACTGGTTCTACAGTGCTGGTCCTGACACTGCAAAGGTTATAATGATAATGGGCCAGTGATCGAGCACTGAGCTTTGAAGGGTAGTGGTGGTGTCTGTACATTGGGGGAGGTCCTTAGCCTATAAGTTGTAGGGTATTAGGTATCCAGTATCTGGTGGAGTGGAGGGTTCAATTTGGAAGGGGAGTGTTAAGATCATGTACACCGTGTAACCGTGCCAGAGGTCACAGAGTGTCTAAGTGCGGAAGACGAGTGGGACAGTAGTGAAGTTATTAACAACACCGCCGTTACGCCGTTAGTCCCCGGAGATCAAGAGTATAGAAGGGAGGAGCTGAGTAGCAGCCAAGTCGGAGCGGCGGTATCGCCGGTGACGAGGAGCGAACCAAAGAACTTATAAGTCCAAAGGTTATAGAGATAGTACTTCAAGGCAGTGAGCCTGAAGACTTAGAAGAGCACAGAGTTAAGGAGGGAATCTAAGTCGATAATTAAACTGAGGAACTACAGTAGCGTACAGGCAGTATTTATATCTACGGAACGGCGTATCGGTGCGGAGCGCCAGACTAACTACTAGGAGCTATACGTGTAGTACCTGCAGGGTAAAGTAAAAGACAATAAGGAGAGACTAGAACGTAAGGGTATGTGTAGTGAGAAAGAACAATAAGAGAGAGATTACAATAAAAGGCAGATCTTCGGAATACCGAGCGGCGGAATGGAGGCCCGAGGCATGGGCTTGACAGTATCCCCCTCTAAGGCTTGAGTGTCAAGTCCATGCCTCGGCGCCTTGCTCCGCCGTTTGGTATTCCGAGATTCACCCTTTATTGTAATCGTCTCCTTATTGTTCTTTCTCGCTACACATACCCATTCCTTCTAGTCTTCCTTTATTGTCTTTTACTTTACCCTGCAGGTACTACACGTATAGCTCCTAGTAGTTAGTCTGGCGCTCCGCCCTGATGCGCCGATCCGTAGATATAAATACTGCCTGTACGCTACTGTAGTTCCTCAGTTTAATTATCGACTTAGATTCCCTCCTTAACTCTGTGCTCCTCTAAGTCTTCAGGCTCACTGCCTTGAAGTATGTTCTACTCTACCTTAGGACTTATACGTTCTTTGGTTCGCTCCTCGTCACCGGCGATACCGCCGCTCCGACTTGGCTGCTTCTCAGCTCCTCCCTACTATACTCTTGATCTCCGGGGACTAACGGCGTAACGGCGGTGTTGTTAATAACTTCACTACTGTCCCACTCGTCTTCCGCACTTAGACACTCTGTGACCTCTGGCACGGTTACACGGTGTGCATGATCTTAACATTGAGCCCTCGAAAGCCATTAATACCGGCAGTTGATTAGTCACCAAAAGAAAATTTTAAAGGCCGTCAGCATCGGGAATTCGTCCTAGCAGTCAGCAGGAAAAATTTTCGCATGCCGTTGGTACCGGGAATTGTCGTCAGTCATCCGGAAAATTTCGTTGGTTCACCGTAAACCGAGTACAATTCAAAGAAAAATTTTCGCTGGTCCGTGCGCAGTTTTGCCGTATAAAAGGTGGAGAGTTTTGCCGATAAGGCCCAAGTTCCCAAAACTTCTAACTCCTCCCAGATGACCACCAGCCGAACCCAAACTACCACCACCAATTCTTCGACCGCCGGCCCTTCGAGGTTGCGCCCTGTCCCACCTCCGCCCATCGACCTCACTGCCCAAGAGGAGGAAGGTCTGGAGGATGAGGATGAAGATGAAGACGAGATAATCCAGAGGGCACAGGCAAGAGTAGAGAGAGTGAGAGCGCGGAAGGCGGCGGAAGCGGCGAAGAAGGTCGCAGAAGAAAAGGCTGCAAGGGCGGCAGCAGAAAAGAAGAAGAGGGCGCAAGAGGCACAGGAACAGGCCCAACGGGTTCGACAGCAAGAAGAGGAAGTCGAGGAACGGAGGAGGCTGTTGGCCGCTGCGGCGACCGCCAGGAGCCAACGGGGGACCTCCCCCAGCGAGGTGTCGGTTTCGCCACGGAGACCCGTGGTCGAAATCTCCAAGTTTAAGGGCAAGGGAAAGGGAAAAGCTAAGGCCCAGGTACGTCACCCATTCCTATAACTAGGTAGCTTGTCTAACTTCCTCCTGTTAGCCCGTTGACGAAGACCCGGACGACGGCGACGACGAAAGGGAGCCTTGCGAACGATGCAGGACGAAGAAGCTCTCTTGCCAGATGCAGGCTGGCAAGAGAAGTTCCATCATCTGTAAACCCTGCCACGATGCGAAAGTACGGTGTTCGTACTCCGGACGACCGTCGACGGTGAAGCGAGAAGGCGGCTCCAATCCAACCGGCGAGCGCCTGGCTGTCCTGGAGAGCCAGGTAGCGCAACTCCTTGCCGACAACCGGCAGCTCCATGATGGGCAGGTAAAAGCAAATACCTACCATCATCACTTCAACCGGAAGCTGGACTGGCTTATCACGGATGCCGCGAGGAGGAGGAGAACACCCCCTGAACTGCCGGAAGCCGGGCCGTCGGGATTGTCAAGGAAGCGGAGGAGAGTTATGGACAGTGACAAAGAAGAGGAGCACCAAAGGGAGCAGGAGCTGGAAGAAGATGGGGAAGGTGAGGAGGAGGAGATGGTAGAAAAGGAGACGGCGCCGACCGCGGCGCAATCGGAGAAGGGGAAGGAGAGGGCAGAGGAGTAAAGTAGAACACGGACATCGGACCTCGGCCCTCCGGCCTCTTCTTGTAGTTTTCTTGTAGTCCTGTCGCTATTTGTATAAGTTTTTTGGTTTTTTGTTTGTGTCAAGTCCATGCCTTGGCGCCTTGCTCCGCCGCTCGGTATTCCGAGATTCACCCTTTATTGTAATCTTCTCCTTATTGTTCTTTCTCGCTACACATACCCATTCCTTCTAGTCTTCCTTTATTGTCTTTTACTTTACCCTGCAGGTACTACACGTATAGCTCCTAGTAGTTAGTCTGGCGCTCTGCCCCGATGCGCCGATCCGTAGATATAAATACTGCCTGTACGCTACTGTAGTTCCTCAGTTTAATTATCGACTTAGATTCCCTCCTTTATTCTGTGCTCCTCTAAGTCTTCAGGCTCAACGCCTTGAAGTACTCTCTCTACAACCTTTGGACTTATAAGATCTTTGGCCCGCTCCTCGTCACCGGCGATACCGCCGCTCCGACTTGGCTGCTACTTAGCTCCTCCCTCTTATACTCTTGATCTCCGGGGACTAATGGCGTAACGGCGGTGTTGTTAATAACTTCACTACTGTCCCATTTGTCTTCTGCACTTAGACACTCTGTGACCTCTGGCACGGTTACACGGTATACATGATCTTAACAGTTTGTATATATAAAGTTTTATCGCATCTTGAAATCGGAAGGTGAATGGGCCGCGAAGTGGCGGAAGAATTCATTAATTGAAGTATACGTAGCTTAAGTGCGACTGAAGAATAAGTGAAATAGTAACTAAAGAAAACGAAAATAAGCAATTTAAGGAAGAGGGGTAAACACTCAATTTACTATCATCGTGTTGACCCTCTAAACACACGAAGTAAACTTCGGCGGAGCATGGCGAAATTGGGGAAAGGAATAAAATGTTTTTTGTGATCAAGGTCCAGGTTTGTGAGGGTATCGAGCGTGGAATGCCAGTACAAGTTTATCAGCATGTAGTTTGTCAGCAGCAACCCAGGAGAATTCATTGTCGGTACCTTCGTAACCGGCCCACCGAATATAGTAATGTAGAGGACAACGCTTGTACCTTCTGTCTAGCTTGGAGTCCAGAATTTCGGCAATGTTGTACTCCTCTTCACCATCAACTTCAATTGGAGGTGGAGGAGATTGAGTACGATTCGGGAATGGATTCGGCGTAACCGGCTCCAGCTGTGAGA